>JAFEMH010000970.1:0-569976 GCA_022495995.1 Adenophora triphylla var. japonica | reverse complement strand
GCAAAAACCCCCCTTTAAAATCATATTTTCTCTCTTGAGAAGTTGCTGTCCAGTAGCAATTTTCTCAGACCTCAGTCCATGGTCTAATTTTTTGGACATAGATAAACTTGGAATTTGGTGTTGACTACAAAATACTTTTTGTAGCCAACATCCAGATCTTTCCATACATATTTTTACTTTATTTTTTGTGTGAGTAAAACTCCTTTTTCAATTTTTCTCTTAGAGGCCAATTCATTAGCTTCTGGAAATCCAGATTTCACATCTGTGATTTCCAGAAGGTTTGACCCCTCAAATTACTTCCAAAATGGAAAGTTCCTTTGCAGAAACCCTATTTAGGGTGTTTTAAGCAACTTTCATTCTCGGACTTTCCCCAGATTCTGAGGTTTTGAAGCCTTTAAGTCCATTTCAAAGTCAAGGGTCAACTGCCTTTTTCATTCTGGCAGAATTGCTTTTCAACTCCCAAAAATCTTTTGAGTGCCAAGACTCAACCCAAAAATCATACCAAAAATCTTGGGGATTGTTCAAAGTGCCTATAAAGAGTTCTCCATCTTTGTTTTCTCAGTTTCCAACCTGCCTTGGTCACAACACACACACACACACACACACATTGTCAGGTAAGTGATTTCAAATGTTTGGAAGACTCGTTTCACGAGGCGCTCCGGGTGCACACCTTGCGTCCTTCTTATCGGACGCGTAACGCATGACCTTCTCCACGAACCTAAATTTCTGATCTCGGGCATTTTTTGCAAAGTTTTGGCCCTTAAAACAAAAATAGGCGTGGCGGCCTTCTCCGTTTTGATTTTCAAAAAATCGGGCATCATCACGGTGGCGACTGCATTTGGGGAAAAACAAGATTTTATCTTTCAGTGTGTTAAAGAAGAAAAGAAAAAGCTTTTGAGGCGATCAAGCTTCCGTCCTCAACATTTGAAAATCCTTTGCTTTGTGTGTGTTGATTTTGCACGGTTTTCGTGTTTGTTTTGGCCGCCTCGGAAAAGTCAAAATTTTGACTGTCGGAATAATGTCCCTAGCATCGGAATTTTTGTGCTTATGTGCTTATGTGTTCATAAAATTTTCAAAAAAAAAAATTTTCAAAAAAAAAATTCAAAAAAAAAATCATGCGTCATGCCTTTTTAAGACACATAAAAAATTTCTATTTTTCTTAGAAAAAGAAGATAGACTGCTTGCACACTACGCGCACGTGACCTTACACTGCACAGCTACGTCCCTAACCAGGGGAAATCCTTGTCGCGGTCCGTTTGGTCTTATTACGCCTCTCGGATGAGCACGGGACTACCCAAACATCCCATGGAGCCTCGTGTCGACCATGCACTTGTCAGTGACACGCTTTGTCAGAGACCCGGTTGGTTTTAGTCTGGTCTGTGTCATGCCTGTACGTGTATAGACCTTTCCTTTCAAGCCTTTGTCGGCATACTGACTCAATATCTTTCGGGTCCACACTAATCGATCGAAGTCATCTGTAGGTTTCGCCCATGGGAGACTTTGACCAAGATATTGGCCGGCGCCTTGACTTCGGCTCGGCGCACAAATTATACAGCGACTCCCGGCATGACTTTGAGTCATCAAGGATTAACGGTTATTCCATGCCTAATTACGGCTTAGCGACGACAAGTCAAGATCGGTGTGGACATTTATCGGTCCCGAATCATGCCGACTTTTTGTCGAGCCCTCGGACACGATCTTGACTTTGACGTCAGCTTTGTCCGTAATTTACATCGAATGCTCGTTAAGACTCGATTACCCGCCAGACTTCTAGGATCGTTTTCTTTTCGGTCGGTGGGACCCGCTTGCCCTATAGGACCCTCGCCGGGGTCATCCACCTGGGAGGTCGAAATACGGGTGGAATACGAGGGGCTTATAGACGTAGTGACGGGGCCCGGTGATCCAGGGAATCGAGTAGTTCGCGAAAAGAAGAGCAATCTTTTCCAACCGATTAGGTTAATAAAACATGTTTAAGTAAACAAGAACAAATAAGCTGCATGTTGCATGAGCCACTAAGCCCAAACACCAACTTTGTTTCGCTTTCAGTCTGAACCACACCCTTTTGTGCCTTCCACGGTAAGCAAAGTTTGGATCGAGACCCGGGTCATCGTTTGTTCGGCTCGGTCATTCCGAAGTCGAGATACTTCATCGGTTTCCTCCTTCGCTTCGGCTCAAAGTTTCGAGAATGACCAACTCGAGAGGAGAACGGTGGGGGACGTACAACTCCGCGCCCCAGAAAATCCGCAAAATGCGAACGGTGGAATCGAGATGTTGGAACGAGATAAGACAAAATCAAGAGGCTCGGATCGATCAGTTATTGGAAAGTATCGGAACCCGGGGCTAGCAATTGTTCGCCACCACTAATGGAACCTTTACGGTTGATGCGAAGATTGGAGCTAATTACCCTCCGGGCATGCCCGACTACCATCAAATGCCTGTCCCTTTCGTGTGGAACTACTAATGGGCCAAGCATCCCCAAGCCTATCACTCGGCTGCCTCTCGGCCTCATCGTATCGATCTTGGTCAACTTCCCCGGCGCCTCCCGGTTTTCACCTTTGGGTTTCAATCGGCTTGGAATGGGTCGGTTCGCTACTCCAAACCTCGGTCGGCCGGGCCATCAATGCAGGAATTGGTCGATTCGGTACATCTCGGCCCTTCTTGCTCGATACTCCTCGACAGTCCGATCTAGGTCAGCTTGCCCCGGTGCCTCTCGGGTCTCACCACCGGGATTGAGTCGGTTGGCTTTCGCCCGCGGCTTGGAAGGGGGTCGGTTTACTACTTCACAACATCGATGCAGTTCGGGTCATCGGCTTGGAAGGGGTCGGTTACTACTTCACCGCATCGGTCGGCTCGGGTCACCATCTCGGAATGGGACGGTTCGTTTCTCGAGCTCCGTGGTTCGAGAGGGCCGGCTTGCTTCCTCGATTCTCAAAGCACTTTGGCCCCTATGATGCTGCAAGATCACGTGGGCCACCGAGGCTTTTATCACCACTTCATCGGGCTCTACCGCCCCTCCGGTTGGGAAGTCAGACAAGGTCAAATGCTCCTCATCAAATTCTCCACCGGCCAGTTACGCAAGCTGCTCACCTGCTCATCAAGTACGGTATACACATTTCCCTTGCGGTCATGTTCCTCGGTGCGGTCAAGACACATTCAATCCTCTTGTTACGATGCCTCGAACCTCATGTTTTTCGGCGGCCTTACGGATCCGCACTCCTTTGCTCCACGGTATCCGCCCATTACGAGCCATATATCTTCATCTTCGGCATTTGCCGGGCCTTATGAGGAAGATTACGGTCACGCTTTTAATGCTCGGTGTCATTCCTCCCACGAGTACTTCCTACTTGTGGTTTCGTTTGCTAATGCCAATCTTGTGGCGGGGTCATGCAATCCTAATGTTCCTATTGACTCGTCCAATGGATTATTGGTAGAACCAATTAAGAAGGTACAAGAAAAGCCTAGCAACGAGAGTATCGACGATCGCTCGACTCGGGCCATCTCACCATATCAATCTTGTGTATCGACACGAATGAAGTTTACAAAGGTCGAATCTCGACGATTACATTGATGATTACATCAAAGGGTTCGTGCACGGGAAAAGACTACGAGTACGAACATGTCTCGCCGCTATAAACCTTACCACTTCCAACACGGCTCAGACATCAGGTAAAGGAAAGAAGGCATTGTGTACAATTGACGGCCCCCAAAGCAACCAAGAAATGGTGGTCCTTTAAGGCAACGAGAACGTTTTGATGATCTTGGGATGCCCGTGGGCTTAATTTTCAAAGGGCTTAGTAAGGGTAGGCCTTTTGGAGCCTCTCGAGGACTACCATCGAGGAGCTCAAATGCACCTCTCGACATGAGTAAACCTTTGCGCCTTCCATGATCATTATGGCCACCACGGCGACAAGCTGCATAGTCTTGAAGAGAGCGGTTCAAGGTTAATCGAAACGGGCAAGCTTGAGCGCCCCAATGGACCAAAACCGGCAAACCACATTCGGAATGGTGACCAAGTCAATGACGAAATCTCGAATCCAGAGGATTTGGGTGTTCCATAAGCAAAGTTTTAAATAGCTTGCTAGAGCGGGGTCTCCTCGAACCCATGAGAAACTATCGGCCCAAGGATCCCAAAATCCCTTTTGACACCACTAAGCATTGTGCTTTCCACGATTACCACGGTCATACGGCCAGACAAGCATGTACGACTTTGAGAAAGGCGATTCGGGGATTAATTAAGAAGGGCAAACTCGAGCGCCTCGGTGATCTCGGCCCCGCCAATGATCATTTCCCAAACAACGCGAATGTAAACATGATTGAATTTTATGATTCAAACTACGTGAATTCAACAGACTCGACAAGCCGAGATGATTTAGTCGCAACAAATGTTGAGAATGGATGGTTTGACCCAGCAAGCATGTGGCCATGGCAAAGCTGGATTTGGTGAAATGCTTTGAACTCTCGCCCTCAGATAAGTTCACGGCGCGCCAAGGTTAAATGGGATGATAATGATCGATGGCGAGATTTGGCGAAACGGTAAGGATACAAGAAATCCGATGATTAGGAAGGAAGAGTTAGTCTGGCTTTGGAAACGCCCATAAGATTCATGAAGAAACGGTGACCACTGCTCATCAATGCTCTCGCCGCCATGGAGTTCGGGTAACAGTTGAGGCGAATGGTTCCACTGGTCATGGTCGAAGATGAGACTTGAAGCAGTGATTTCGGTCCCTTCATCCTATAACTCTCCATCCCACGGCCAACACCTCCCTCCATCCACATATGATCCCTTGCCGAGGACAATTCCTCTTGACCCTTTCCGGCACCTCGGGCCATTAGGGCTCCATCGCCCTCGGCTCCTCGAACGAGTTGGGCTCCATCACACCTGTTCCTCAATTTCGGCAATACACCGCGGTTTATGCTCCGGCTTCACATAATCAGTTTGAGCTATGTGGCTATGTTAGAAGCCTCTACACCCGCTTTGAATGCGATCATGAGTTGCTAAAAGAAAATCCGGATGCCACAAGTTTTCCGTTGTCGTCTACCGGACTTAGTGAATTCACCCGTCGGTTTCACCGGTCTGCGGTTTGTGTTTCCCTCTGGCGATAAGAGTCTTGTTGCGAGTTCCGGTAACTCGAATGTTCCCGTTGATCCCCATGTGGCAATATTGATAGAAGCAAGTGAAACAAATGCGGAGAAGCTTGATCTTATGATAAGTACTAGCACTCCTTTGACCCAAGATGTCGAACCGGGCAAAGAAATGATTACGTCGCGCAAAATTCAAGTGCCCGAAGTGAGAGAATCCGATAGGACAACTTTGCCCGAGCACACTTGTCTAATGCCGGTTCAAGCTTGAGAAAGGCCCGAAGACACAATCGGCTAGTATCACCCCTTTCACTCAAAACAACCGGCGCATCGTGAATCCTCCCAAACGAGCCCAATACCCCTCAAGGTCCTCTCGGGTTCACTTCCTTCCATCAATATGCTCGATCGACAAAGTTCGTCCCAGTGACTTTTCCGACCCGTTTCTTTGGACAACTTGTGCTCGCCCCAGCTGCTCCATGGCCTCAAACTCCTCCACTCCCACCAGTATCATGGGCACGTGGCGATCGCTTTGCCTCGGTGCGGTAATGGAATCGAAGTTAACGAAAGATGGAAAGCTCAAGCGTCTTGGCAGTCCAACAACAAAGAGTAGCTAGACTAGGGGCTACCCATCCTTTAATATTAAAAGCAGTCTTTTAGTCAACCTTCGTAGGTTCTAGTACTTTCTTCGTTCAATCAAGTCCTCCTTGGACATTGTAGTTAATCTTAAGTTTTCTATAAAAGAGTCTTTTTCTTTTCTCGCTAGACTTGAGACATTATTTGCACACCTACATTACATTTAATGAAATGGTTTTATTTTAAATGATCACTCGCATCGCTCAACAAATAATCTCTGGAAATGATTAAGATTTTAATTAATTGGTGCGAGAAAGTCAACTAATGCCCTCCCTATACACTTTCCTCACCTCACAAAGGCCTCCATCAAGCCATACACTTTCCAAAACATATCCCCATCATCACCTTGATCAAGTCAACGAAGGCGGCAACATCAAGGGACAACAAAGGTCACTCGGCATCGGGAGATCGACCCCATATCGAAAAAACGGGGCTTGCCTCCGCCCCCATGCATCAAGAAAGTTCAAGTAGAAGCTTGCCTTCGTCCTCAAGTGCTCAAAAAAAAAAACAAAAGCTTCAAAAAAAAAAACAACAAAAGCTTCAAAAAAGAAAAAAAAAAGCTTCAAAAAAAAAAAAACAAAAGCTTCAAAAAAAAAAAAAAAAACAAAAGCTTCAAAAAAAAAAAAAAAAAAGCTTCAAAAAAAAAAACAAAAGCTTCAAAAAAAATGAGGCCAAGGACCTAGCATCGCCGATCGGAAGGTTTGACATATGGGCAAAATTAAAGCCCGAAGAACGGAAGTTGTCGACAACAAGGGAGCGATTAAAGCAACGGCAAAAACATATCATAAGCCCTTAAAATTTGCATCCAAAATCTTTCTCCCAGATGAAGGACGACGATCGAAGCAACGGAATCGCTCAAAATGACTTGTCAAGGAATCACCTCAAGGCCCGCACCTTATCATCCAAACTTCCTATCAGAGCCTTTTCACCAAAAAGTACCACAAATGTTCATTACCCCTTTTCTAAAGCCAAACACGGTTCGGACCCGAACTACGGCGACTGAGCTCCTCACAATGAGGGGAACGTAGGCAACCGAGAAATGGTCCGGTCATAAACACATTCAAATCCCGGAAAATCCGGCCTCACCAATAGCCTCTCCTATACACGATCCCTCTTCACCATTCGCCAACTTCGACTCTTGGTATCGGTTGACTTTCTCCTCATGATTAATCAAAATGTTTGTTCATATCGAGATTAGGGGTTGAATAACCCGAACATTAATAAAGGGTTTTAAGCAATCTTGTGATCATTTTGAATAAAACATATTTTCGAGATGTCTCGACAAGTCTTCTTTTTCTACATTATAGGAAAAATAGAGCTAAACACTAATTTTACGTCGGCGGGGGCTTCCATACACTTTTACAAACCTTTCTAAACTTATGCTCTCTCAAAAGAGTCAAACCCAAAGCGAGTTCTTTTGTGCCTTCGTCAAATGAGGCCATCAAATAATACAAATCGGGATTCATCCCCACTTTTCGAAAAAAAATATATGCCCCTATGAGTATACATTCCTAAAATTGTCTTGCTTTTACATTTTCTTAGGTTGACTAATTGAATAAAGAAAATAATAAAGTAAATATGGAAGGATGGGTTGCCTCTTTTGCTACATGATAATTCAAGAACGTTGGTTCTTCACTCACGCTACAAGATGGGTTGGGTCTACATTCGGTATCGGTCTACGGTGCCTACCGGGTTGAAGCCTCTCTAATTGTGTCGATTCACGGTCATGAGACCGAGGCTTTGCCAAGTTACTTCTTCCAAGTCAAGACTTCGCAAATACATCTCTTCGGACCAAGGCTCCACCAAGCAAGATGAGATTTGATCGCCATGTTGGTCATGGGCTAGTCAAGTGCAGTTCTTTGATGTCGAGGACGAGGACGGAATTTTAACCAAGACCAGAAATTCATCATATTTCTATGGCTAATATTGGAACTGAGTCCATAAAACTCCTTGTGCCATTCGAGTGAGGTTTCGATGTTCATCCTTGGAAGATGTCGGGAATTTTGGTTTGACGATTGCCCTCAACCCCGATGGAACTTTCACGGTAGAAGAGGAAAAGGATCCCCGTCCCTATCTTGGCCGGACAGACTACCACCACCTTCCTCAGCACTCTTCTCAACTTGCGAATAAGCCATCCTTTCGGCCTCGGTCGATATACATTCACGATTCGATGCAGGACGGTCGTTTGGGGAAACAAATTGACTTCGATCCGATTTGGGCCGGTATGGTATGCCTCAAGCGATCGGGAGTCGGCTCGGTATGTCACGACGGTTTGGTATGCCTCGGCGGTTCGGTACGAGATCGGTCGGGAGCTTCTCGGTTACATCGGTTTGAAATGCCTTGACAGCAACCCGGTTCAAGATGTCCAATCCCGGCACCGCACAAGCCTCACAAGATTCCTTCATGACCGTCTCAACAGACAGCAAACCCCAAATACGGACTCTTTTGGACCCATGCGGCCCTAACGTAACCGATCGGTTCACGGCTCCTCGGCGGGGGCAAAATCGGTACGGAATGTCTCCTCGTGGTTGGGGATACCTCGGAATGCCACGACGGATTGGAATCCCACCTCGGTTTAGAACCAATCTATCGGGGCCTTCGCAGCAACGGTTTGGAATGCTTCCACAGCTGCAGTCCCGGTCAGGGCAACGGTCGAAGCCCTTCCTCGGGATGATGCTAGCTCGGCCGCTCCTCACGCGGCTTTCACAAATCCATTCCTCACTCGGGCTTCGATGGGTTACCAAGCCTCCATCCCGGTTTCATCGAGAATCACCGGGACCGCAGTACCCCACGGTCATGCACCTTCGACCTATGCAATTCAACAATCAGGGACAGCAGCCCGTACTTAAGCCTACTTATGGGCCTCACTCCGGAAATTCGAGTTACCCAGCCTACATCAAGATCGCCTTTGCCCTCTTTGCCGGTTGAAAATCAACAACAAGCCGCAAGGTTCTATCCCTTTGCCCAGGGTCCTACTCAAGCTCCCCGGGTGATTCGGGCCAAGGACAGGATTTCACCTATGTCCCCAGATCGGCCAGTTCCCTCGCTTTGTATGCCGTCGGTGGTAGCTCCTCTCTAGCTCAGTGTGGTTTGAATGCCATGGTTCCACCACAAGACCCTCATTTGGCTTGATTCGTGGAACGACACAAGGAAATGAAAGCACGTATTGCCGAGCTAAGAAGTCTCGCTTTCCGGCCAACGAACCCGGACTCCTTTGTTCCCACAAATTCGTGATGCCTAATTTGGATCTCTTTGATGGCACCGCATGCCCGAAAACCCATCTCGGACACGTATACCTTGGCAATGAAGGTCAAAAGGGGCGCCAATCAGCAGCTTGGCTGACTATTTCGCCTCTCTTTGAAGTCCGGTGCTCTAAAATGGTTCTTTCGCTTAAAATCCGAGGCCGTGGCTACATGGGACCAGACTACTAGCCAACTTGGAGTGGGAAGCAAATAGATTTGACCCGCAACAACAATGCGCGTCCCGACGAGAACATCAGGGACTTTTACAAGCAAGATGGCAACTCCTCCTTTTGAAGAGGAACAACTAGACATCTTTCGATCCACGCCCGAAACCACATCTCGAGGGTCTCACTTAGCAATTTCCCTATCCGGATCTACGGGCAATGATCAATTCCGGGCTAAATTTGAAAAAGCTTATAATCGCAACCGACCACCGCACTCCGCTATGTATACCGGGTTTCTTCCACCTCCAACACGACTCCCGAAAAGGCCAAGATGAGAATCGATCGAAAAGGGGACCCCAAGGACCCAATACGCCAACAATCCATTCCCTAAAAAAAAGTAGTGTGAATATGATTGAAGCCACGAACAAGCCAAGTGCCACTATAGCTAACAGTTCCCATATGGAAGACACTCTTCGAAGAGAGGATTCTAGTTTCATAGTCGGTATCAAAGATGGGTTTCTCCCTTCATGACAACTTCACCTTGAAGGCTCTCACGTTGATCGATTGGCTCGGTACTTCATCAGTATGTCGGGCCAAACCTTTAACTGGACCTCTCGTAGTGACGCTTTGTCAAACTCCGGGGCTTCATCAAATCATTCAAAGAAAGATTCCGTGGTTTTCGCCATGTCTTTTCCATGGAATGGGGCTTTATCAAGTCACACCTATCTTCAGAAGAAAGGCCTAGTCACCTCAACAACTATCTTGGAGTTTCAGCTTTAGAACTTGGCATATGGCAACTCCCTGCATCATCAAAAGTTGAGAATTGGGAATCTCCTCATATCAGCATTTCGTCAAATCACAACTAACCCAAGCGAAAGAGGGTTCATTCATGTCAACATTCTAGAGCCCGTCGCCGTCGCCTTCAAATGTCCGAGACTGAAAGGAAATTTCAATCGAGACCCGGGGTTCAAATCCAACTTCATCCCAAGATCAAAATTGACCTCATCAATAACATGCAATTCAGTCCGCGACCAAAGGATATCACCCCACCAGCTCAAAGTTTGTCCCAAACAGTCAACAACACATACATCCCCTCTCATCACCATGCATCCCCACAAAAATCTCCCCAGGGCTCATGTGGCATGCACAAAACATGAATCAATAGGAACAATCCTAAGTGATTGAAGATCTTAAATTCCCCTCCAAAAGCTTAGGCTAAGTGCATCTTCGAAAGCAAGTAAATGCATCATCTTATAATCATTTTTGGTTCTATGCACGCATCCGCCATCATGAATGCCATATATGCATCTTCCTCTTCACTAATAAATGCAGGAATTCAAACGTAATCCCCCTTTTCGGCAAGGATGATCTTCACCAAAGACGACCTCAAATGGATGAAAACAGCCCCCAACATCCACAAACATATGAAGACCGCCTCCAGTGTCTACAAATCGATCAGGGACGCCAAGCTCTCCAATACAATTCGGTCAGAGACGCCAAGTTCTCCAATACAATTCGGCCAGAGACGCCAAGCTCTCCAATACAAATCGGTCAGGGACGCCAAGCTCTCCAATACAGTTCGGTCAGAGACGCCAAGTTCTTAAATACAATTCGGTCAGAGACGCCAAGTTCTCGAAATACAAATCGGTCAGAGACGCCAAGTTCTCAAATGCAAATCGGTCAGAGACGCCAAGTTCTCAAAATACAAATCGGTCAGAGACGCCAAGTTCTCATGTGCAAATCGGTCAGGGATGCCAAATTCTCGAATACAAGTCGGTCAGAGACGCCAAATACAAATAGGTCAGGGACGCCATGTTCTCAAAATGCAAATCGGTCAGGGATGCCAAGGTCTCAAAATGCAAATCGGTCGGAGACGCCAAGTTCTCCAATACAACCGGGCCGTGACGCCAAACTCTGCCATGCCAATCGTTCGGAGACGCCAAGTTCTCCAATACAAATCGGTCAGGGACGCCAAACTCTCCAATACAAGTCGGTCAGGGACGCCAAGTTCTCAATTACAAATCGGTCAGGGATGCAAAGTTCTCAAATACAGTTCGGTCAGAGACGCCAAGTTCTCAAAGGCAAGTGGGTCAGGGACGCCAAGTTCTCAAATACAGTCCGGACAGAGACGCCAAGTTCTCAATCAGATACATCGAGACTCTCAACACTATCAACAACTACACAGCCCCCGCAACTTGCTCTCCTGCAGGTAAGCACAGCAAAGGTACGTTAGTCCCTCAACATATCTCAAATGTTGCATGATTACCCTTAGCTTTAAGCTATCTCTATCTCCGCAAATAGCGACGAAAGCTTTAGTTCCTTAAGGTGACAGCCTCCAAATTATCAAAAGGCCCAGGATCCTAGACCTATTCCTAACTGTCCAGTGGATTTCGAACTACGACCGGCTTGATTCCCTCTTAAGGATACGTAGGTAGCCTATCATTAGGTCCAGCCACTCGACCAGCACGGTCATCCTTTCCTTCGGCAGCAGACGTAAAACCGATCCCTTCAAATAAAGTCCACTAGAGGACCATCTATCCTAAACCATCAAAGGAAATAATTTCAAATCAAGGTTCGAGGCACCTAAAACGCCATCATCAAGGTTCGAGGCACCTAAAATGCCATCATCAAGGTTCGAGGCACCTGAGACGCCATCATCAAGGTTCGAGGCACCTAAAACGCCATCATCAAGGTTCGAGGCACCTAAGACGCCATCATCAAGGTTCGAGGCACCTAAGATGCCATCATCAAGGTTCGAGGCACCTAAGACGCCATCATCAAGGTTCGAGGCACCTGAGACGCCATCACCGAGGTTCAAGGCACCTAAGACGCCATCATCAAGGTTTGAGGCACCTAAAACGCTATCACACACAACACGAGGAAAGCGATAAATCGCAATCATCCCTTAGGGTGACTTCCCAAAAATAGTCAAACCATAGGGTGACTTCCCCAAAACAGTCAAACCATAGGGCGACTTCCCAAAAATAGTCAAATCTTAGGGTGACTTCCCCAAAACAGTCAAAACCTTAGGGTGACTTCCCAAAAACAGTCAGATTATAGGGTGACTTCCCAAAAATAGTCGTAGGGCGACTTCCTAAAAATAGTCAAGTAATAGGGCGACTTCCCCAAAATAGTCAGATCATAGGGTGACTTCCCAAAAAATAGTCAAACCATAGGGCGACTTCCCAAAAATAGTCAAAACCGTAGGGCGACTTCCCAAAAATAGTCAAGTAATAGGGCGACTTCCCAAAAATAGTCAAACCATAGGGCGACTTCCCAAAAATAGTCAGACCTTAGGGTGACTTCCCAAAAACAGTCAGATCATAGGGCGACTTCCCCAAAACAGTCAAAACCTTAGGGTGACTTCCCGAAAAACAGTCAGATCATAGGGCGACTTCCCAAAAATTGTCAGACCATAGGGTGACTTCCCAAAAATAGTCAAATCTTAGGATGACTTTCCTAAAATAGTAGGGTCGACGACTAAAGATAGTCGAAAGACCCGAACTACGACTGGCTTGATTCCTCTTAAGGATACGTAGGTAGCCTATCATTAGGTTCACCACTGCACCAAAATGGTCATTCCTATCCCCACAGAGCGGATATACAACCCTAGCCATCGACCAAGAGGGTCATTTCTTATCCCAGCAGAGTTTCTTTCAAAGAATCGATCGTAGAACTCGCTCGCTGTGTTGACATCCTAAAACAGTCACCTGTGGTCGACAACTAAAGATAGTCGAAAGACCCGAACTACGGCCGGCTTGATTCTCACTAGGGATACGTAGGTAGCCTATCATTAGGTCCAGCCACTCGATCAACCGATCATCCCGCCAAATATGGAGCCTTACTCTTATCGACGACCCCGCTTCCTTCGAAAGAACCGTCGCCGAGCGGCTACTGTAAGTGCTCCAATTTGAGCCGTTAGTACTTTCGTTAGAAAATTAACGAGAGTTTTAACATTTCTAACATTTCTAACAAACCCTAACCTTTCTAACAAAGCAAGGGTAAAGTGGGCATTGCCATTTAAAGTTAAACCAAGAAAAGAATCTCAAAAAGCAAAAGAAATTGGAAAAATCCGAATTAGGCAAGTTGAAAAACAAACTGCTGGAAATTTTTGAATAATATTCTTCTGTTCAAAGCCTGGAGCAAAGATTTAATGCACTGTGCACGTTTACAAGGACCTCCGCGCAGATATGATTGATGTTCACAGGGGGTTATAAATTGAACCCTCCTCTCTCAGTTAAAAGAACACAATTTGATCACAAAGAACGAAACTCGGGCGAAATATAGGGAGAAAACAGTGGGAATTCACTTGAATTGCCACCATTTTCTCTTCAATCTTTCCCAAATCTCACTCACTCACAAACACTTCAAATCACTCTCATACATACTCTTATACATACACTAACTCAAGCTCAAATCACCCTTTAGGAGGAGGAATAGAGAGAAAACATAGAGGACTTCATTGTTATCTACTTGTTTTCTCTTTAACCAACTCAAATCATCAACCCTAAACACTTTCAAATCCTAAACACATTCAAGCCTTTGAATCCATTCAAACACAAGACACAAGGAAGATAGGTATAACCTCCCTCTCCCTACACTAAGTCTCTCATTCATGCATGCATCTTTAAACTACAAAATGTAGTTATTTTATCTTCTTGTCTTAGATCCAAGAAGATCACCATGGAAGTTCATCTCCATGGATGATCTTCTACAAGGATCAACATTTTCTTCAATGTGTTCTTACTTTCTTGCAAAGAAAACTCATTTTCAAAACCCTAAATACCATTTTCAAGCACCAAATCCCATTTTCAAAGGATAAAATTCCCCTTCCCAAGCAAATGAAGTGCTTAGTCCTAATGTACCCCAAGGATGGTTTGGTATAGTTGATTCACCACTAAAATGTCTAGTGATCACTAACCAAAACCTAGGGAAATGGGGACAAGCATGGATGCAAAAACCCCCTTTAAAATCATATTTTCTCTCTTGAGAAATTGCTGTCCAGTAGCAATTTTCTCAGACCTCAGTCCATGGTCTAATTTTTTGGACATAGATAAACTTAGAATTTGGTGTTGACTACGAAATACTTTTTGTAGCCAACATCCAGATATTTCCATACATATTTTTACTTTATTTTTTTCGTGAGTAAAACCCAATCTTTCAATTTTTCTCTTAGAGGCCAGTTCATTAGCTTCTGGAAATCCAGATTTCACATCTGAGATTTCCAGAAGGTTTTGACCCCTCAAATTACTTCCAAAATGGAATGTTCCTTTGCAGAAACCCTATTTAGGGTGTTTTAAGAAACTTTCATTCTCGGACTTTCCCCAGATTCTGAGGTTTTGAAGCCTTTAAGTCCATTTCAAAGTCAAGGGTCAACTGCCTTTTTCATTCTGGCAGAATTGCTTTTCAACTCCCAAAAATCTTTTGAGTGCCAAGACTCAACCCAAAAATCATACCAAAAATCTTGGGGATTGTTCAAAGTCTTATAAACAGTTCCCCATTTTTGTTTTTCTCAGTTTCAACTCATTTTGGTCAAAACACTTACACACACACACACACACACAAAAGGATTTCAAATGTTTGGAAGACTCGTTTTACGAGGCGCTCCGGGTGCACACTAACGTCCTTCCCGACGCGTAACGTGACCTCCGAACCTAAATTTCTGATCTCGGGCATTTTTCAAAGTTTTGACCCTTAAAACAAAAATGGCGTGGCGACTCCGTTTTGATTTTTCAAAAAAAATCGGGCATCATCACAGGGGGTTTTCCCAAACCAGAATTCATTGTGAATAGTGGTGGTCGTGGGTCCCGGAAGAGTTGGCGCATCGAGAAATGCTCTTCTGACGGGATTTGCCTTGAGGCCTCTGAATCTTGCCAGGTTCCGCTGGAGCTTGTCCATGGTTGTCGGCCAGCTTTGTTGGGCGTTGATCAGCTCTGTTCCCTTTTTTGTGTCTTCGTTCAAACTGCCAGCTTTCTTTGTGAAGTACCTGGTCATGTCGAAGCTGTAAGGGCGAAGATCGGAGATTGCGTGCAAGCCTCTTTTGCTATTGGCGGAGCGTTTCCGTGCAAATTTTCTATCTTCCGCCGCGTCTTCGGGAGTAGGAATGTATCCCAGGCCATAGAGGGTATTCTGTTCCTTGATATTGATGATTTGTTGGGTACCCTGATGGCGTTTTCCCAAACCAAGCCCCGGGATGTAGTTCATGCGCTTCATCATTTTCATCGAGGGAGGGATCTGGTCCCAGATCAAAGGCAGGTCTGTGTGGCACACCTGGGCCTTCGGGCTTTCGATTGTGAACCCTTTCAGCATCATGCCATCATTGTCGTGTTTGATCTCCAGGATCGGGAAGCCGTTCGTGTCGGTCCCTTCTGTGGCTATGCTATCACCATAGATGATGGTAAGGTCTGTTCCTTGGACGAACTTTACGCACTGGTGGAGGGTGGATGCCACCCCATTGATCTGGTGTAGCCAAGGGCGTCCCAAGATGGCAGTGAATGTGATCGGTATGTCTATGACTTGGAAATCGGTCGGGACCATCTGCTTTCCGAACCATAGGTTCAGGGTGGCTATTCCCAAGACTGAGCGAGACGTTGAGTCGTATGCCTTAATTGTCTGAGTTGAGGGTTTCAAATCAGTTGTCTTGATCCCTAGCAAATCCATCATTTTGGCTAGAAGGACGTTCATGGCTGATCCCCCATCAACCAAGACCCGAGGGAGACGGCGCTCGTCAAGTTGAACTGTTATGTAGAGAGGCTCGTTGTGGTCAGCCCCAAATTTTGGGAGGTCGAGCTCCGTGAACGTGATGATGTTGCTGTAATGAATGTTACCGATCATCTGAACCGCTTCATCTGGTGTCACGGTGATGGGTACCATGGTCTGGGCCAGGCTTTCCTCCAACTTGAGTTTGTGCGGGTAAGAGGATATGAGTAAGGACCAGAGTGAGATGTTAGCCTGAGTACGCTTGAGCTGAGTTAAGACAGGATCTTCAGCTTTTGGGTCAAGGGTTTCGGCTTCTTTGGCGTAGGGCCCCTTTTCAGTTCGAGGCTCAGGCATGGCTAGCCTTTTGTCTGTCCGTGGAGGATTCGTCGAGATTTGACCGGAACGTGTCAGTACGTTCACCTCTTGCTTGGCTGCTTTACTTGTCTCTCCTATCTCTGTAATGGGAGGGCCTTGGTTGGCGTAGGGCCATACCGCGCAATTCAGCTCGTTTACTGTCATTGCTTTTGTTGTAGCGTCAACAGTGGCTTTGAGATCTTCTCAGGACAGGGGTTGAGGTATCTGGACCCTCGGGCCGTTGGTGGCAATGCGGAGCTCGTCCCAGCTTATCATGGAGCAGACGTTGTCGTGGTCTTATGCAGAGCTAGGCTGAGGAGATTTGCCAGAGTAAATGACGTAGTAGTCAAACTTTCCTGATGGTTCTCCAAGGGTTCCGACTGTGGGGTCACCGGACTTGTATCTCTTCTTCAGTTTTTGTTGAGAAGGGGGTTTCTTCTTTCTTCGAGGGCGATCCTCGTTCATTTCATCTTGGAATTCCATTTCCAGACAAGCGGTGCAATCGCAGACGTCCCACCAGATGTGTTCGTTGTTCGGCGGTGGTATCGGGACCTCAGGATGTTGACCGGACACGTCTTCCCTCGGGGGGTCTTGTGGCTTTATGTCGTAGCTGCATGGCTCGTACGAGGGTAACAGGTTGACTTCTGGGAGACAATGAGAGACGTTAGGAGCTGCGGGAGCGGGCATTTCTTTGGGAGTCCCGAGTGATCGGGGAATGGCTAACGTTCCGAAGTGGTGCATGGCACCTTTGATCCATGCTTGCTGTTCGCCTTGGCGTTTCTCGAGAGCCATGAGGACTTGCCAAACTTCCTCCACTGTTGGGAGATTTCCCGGGGTAAGGTCCCGTTTTCCTCGCTGTTATCCACCGACTTGGCCATGGGGAGTTGACAGACTGCCCTAGTGACTATGTTGTGAAGAATGTTGGACCTTGCGGCTTTGACACTGGGAGAATAGTTCCCGGGTACTCTCGATCACTCTCGGTTCACTGGAGGGGGTGACGGGTAAGGTTTAGACACGGGAAGGCCTTTTGGATAAAAGGGGGGAAAGCTCACGTGACATGCGGTTTTCTCTTTTGTTATTTTTTTTGTTGTTTTAATTTACTTAAAACAGTGTTTTCTCAAAATCCTAGGTTGGTTGGAAAAGATCGCACTTCTTTTTCGCAACTATGCTAGATCCTAGGTCAGTGGAGACCATCTGTGCGGCTATAAGCCCCTCGTTTTGCACCTGTATTTCGACATCCCGGGGTGGACAGCCAGGGCGAGGGTCCTATAGGGCAAGTGATTTCCACCGGCCTAAAAGAAAAATCTAACCTAAGGACCGAGCCTGTCATGTTCGTTTTAATGCGTTAGCCATGTGAATAGTGAGCCGAGCCGGCACCTGAGTCAAGATCGGGTCAAGAGTTCGGCATGACCTCTCTTTACCATGCTTGCGCAAGGGATCTGTGACGTTAGGCGTTGGCTGGGTCATATCGTCATGGCTGACGTATTAAAGGCTTGATGACATGGTGTCATGTGGGCATGAATGTATATCCGGGACGGAACATCGTCTGGGTGTAGCTTCGGAAAATCAAGATCGGGTCAAGATTTTAGCATGACCTTTCATCGCTTTGATTGCGCAAGGGATCTTGAGTTCCGAGCTTCGTCTCAGAAAATGGCCGGCATGGGATATGTATCCAGGCTGTATGACACGGACTGGGTAAAAACCAACCGAGTCTGGATAGAGTGTGACTCAAGACTCAAACGTGCATGGTTGACACTGGCTAGGATGGGATGTTTGGAATAATCCCGTGCGCGTCCGAGAGGCGTAGGAAGGCCAAACGAACTGCAACTAAGACCATCCCGGGTTGAGGGTTGTAGTGTGCAGTGTATCTCCGAGGCAGCAGTGCGCGTAGAGTGCGGTGTACCGAGGCAGCAGTGCGAGTAGTGTGCGGTCTCTAAAATTCTTTTTCTGAGTAAAACAGAAGTTTTTGAAGAATTTTAAATGTATGTACAGATATGTATATTGATGCATTTTTTTGTATTTTTTTTTTTTGTAAAATAAAAAGTAAAGCATATGCACACATACACAACAGTTAAAGAAAGGGGTAAAATGAAAGTTTGACCCGCATCATTGTTTTAAAAATCTTTTATTTTTTGTTTAAAAGTTTTTAAAACAAAATTTCCCCAGCGGAGTCGCCAACTGAAATTGCCCGGATCCGAGAGGCAGCGCGATCGCGCCCCGGCATCTGGCGTTTTCGCATTGGTTTGTGTTTTCCGTCCGTGATTCTTGCGCTCGCATCGGAAAAGTGTCTCGCTGTGTTTTTGCTTGTAGATTCGCCACACCATTTTGATTAAGCCCAAAACATTGAAAAAAGACATCAGTTTAAAAATAAATTGTTTTTGTGTGATGAGATTTTGAGTTCGGAGGTCAGGTTACTCCTCGGGAAGAGAATATTAGAATATTAGATCTCACCCGAGTAGCCTCGTAAAAACTAGTCTTTCGACACCCCTTCTTTCTTTAAATGTTGTGTGTGTGTGTGTGCTTTTTAAAAACGCATGTTGTGTCAGATGTCTACATTGTACACTGCTTCTTGAAATGTATTGAAATAGTAATGGAAGGAAGCCTTACCAATGTTGGTTCGTGTCTGTCTTCTGCTGGGGAATAGTGTTTGAGGATGGAATAGTGTTTCGGGACGGATCGGGATTGCTTCGGGATGTGCCGGTTGTCTGCGGACAGAGCTTCGACGTGCCTCGGGATTGTCAAGTGTGCACTCGGGCAGAGGTTCGGTGTGCGTTGGGATCGCAGGGATCGTCGGTTGGATTCGGGCAGAGGTTCAGCGTGCGTCGGGATCGTCGGTTGCGTTCGGGCAGAGTTCCGGCGTGCGTTCGAGTTGACGGTTTGACTCGGAAAGAGCCGGGACGCCTCGGGAAAGACCAGGCAAGGCCTCGGAGTACCACGAGGGGCCTTAGAGTACCTCGAGAGTGCCTCGGGGCAGCGCGGGAGCGTCTCGGGAGCGCTCGGAAAGGCTTCGAAGCACCACAAGGTGTGAATGTGGTGCCCAAATTTTGTGTTGGATTCACGCGAGTTTGAAGACATCCGAGTTATTTGAAAAAATGGAGTCGCCATGCCATTTTGATTACCTCAAAACTTTGAAAAAAAGGTTTTATGGGTTCGGAGGTTAAGTTACCCCTTGGGAAGAACGTTTGGCGTTCACCCAAAGTGCCTTGCCGGAGCAAGTCTCCCGAGATTTCATTAATCGTGCTTGCTTGCGTGCTTTCTTGTGTGCATGTGTTTGAAAATAAGGAGGGGGAATGTCCCAAGTCGTCTTCCGGACGTACAAACCATTTGTTGGTTGTCGCTCGGGATTCCTTGGAATTTTATGTATTCGGGATTATGATCCCGTCCTCATCTTATGACTTGTGATCATCGCATTTTAACCTCGGGACCCTCGGGACTTGCGTGATCGAGAGAATGACTCTCTTTGTGGTCAAAGATGAGGTTCTTTAGGAAGGAATGTCCTTAGCCCATCAATCCTACGCTTTAAGACGGTCGAGCTCGTATAGAGGCTTCATACTCATTCTTAAGCGATAATCGGAGATATAGGGTTCAAGGTTATCCTTTTCCTAAAGAAATCATGAACCTTTAATGGAAGGAACGATGCAAAGATGAGAACTTTTACACCGGTCCGTTCCAAGGTTGGGGAAAGGGGGAATGCATGATGAAAAATGACTCTTTAATGAAAAGATGACATTTTTATGTTTGCAAATGATGCTTTTTGATTTAAAGAAAGGATCTTTATTGCAAATGATGCATAAAGATAGGATTTTTATGCAAATGATGCATTAAAAAAAGGGGTTTTGATGCAAAGGATGCATTTTTATTGAAAAAGATTTGATCTTTATATGCAAATGATGCATGAAGATAACATTTTTATTGGAAAATAGAGGTTTTAGGTGCAAAGGATGCACCTTTATGAAAAAGACTACATTTTTATGACAAATGAGGTCTTAATGCATGCAAAGGGGAAGGGGAATGATAAAGAAATGATCTTTAATCTACCAAGTCCCAAGCAAGATAAAAGCAATATAAGAATGCAATGAGCAAGTATAGAGCAATTAGGAGGGCTCTATTTATAGGCAGTCTGGATAAGGCTAATGAAGCCGTGCGGTCAGAGGCAGCGAGCTAATGCAGCCGTGCGGGCTTATCCATTGTGACTCAGCATTCTAGAACCATGCAAGGTGGCATTATTCTAGAATCTTCCCTCCTAATTTAAGAAAAACGTGTTTCTTAATTAGGAAGGATTCCCTTCAGCCTTTATTTAATTAAAAACAGTCCTAATGTTTCCTAACACTAGGAAGGTTCTGGGAATTACCGGAAAACTTACCGAAATTGCCGGGAAATTTAACCTAAGGCATGAGCCAGATTTGGGTACTTACGAAGCCCTCGGCAACGTCACTTGCAAGGCGAGTGGGGTTGTCGATAGAAAAGGATCCGATCTGGCGAATGCCGAGACGGATTGGGTGACCAAGACGGTCGAGTGGCTGAACCTTTTGGAAGGCTACCTACGTATCCCGGAGGAATCAAGCCAGGCCGTAGTTCGGAATAGATCCGCTGGGGAAGGAAGAAGAGAAACTGGTCTCTTGCTGGGGAAAAAGAAGAGAAAATGACCTAGGAGGTCAAGCAATTGATCCTACTGGGGATATGCTAGGAGTGACCCAGGTGGTCGGATATCTGAACGTCTATGAGGGGGCGCTTTATCATTGAGGAGTGACAAAGAAACAGGGTGACCAAAGTGGTCGAATGGCTGGACCTTTTATAAAAGGCTACCTACGTATCCCGGAGGAATCAAGCCTTGATCGTAGTTCAAGCATCACTAGATAGTTAAGAACGATGTCTAGGATTCTTGAGATTTTGACAATTAATGGAGGCTGTCACCTGATTGACAATTACTGGAGGATGTCACCTGATTGAAACTAGAGCTTACGTCACTATCGAGTGGATAGAGGTAGCTAGAGTTTGGTGAAGTTGAGCATACGTCTCAATCTCTTTCGAATCAGAGATATGGGTTGCTAAAGTTTGAAAAACTTGAGCATACGTCTCAATCTCTTTCGAACCAGAGATATGGGTTGCCAATGACTTGAGCATACGTCTCAATCTCTTTCGAATCAGAGATATGGGTTGCCAATGACTTGAGCATACGTCTCAATCTCTTTCGAATCAGAGATATGGGTTGCCAATGACTTGAGCATACGTCTCCATCTCTTTCGAATCAGAGATATGGGTTGCCAATGACTTGAGCATACGTCTCAATCTCTTTCGAATCAGAGATATGGGTTGCCAATGACTTGAGCATACGTCTCCATCTCTTTCGAATCAGAGATATGGGTTGCCAAAGCCTTGAGCATACGTCTCAATCTCTTTCGAATCAGAGATATGGGTTGCCAATGCATACGTCACTATTCATGACAGAGGTAACTTAAGTTGAGAGAAACTTGAGCGTACGTCACTATTCGGGATAGAGGTAGCTTAAGTTGATAGAAACTTAGCATACGTCACTATTCGGGATAGAGGTAGCTTAAGTTGAGAGAAACTTGAGCGTACGTCACTATTCGGGATAGAGGTAGCTTAAGTTGATAGAATCTTGAGCGTACGTCACTATTCGGGATAGAGGTAGCTTAAGTTGAGAGAAACTTGAGCGTACGTCACTATTCGGGATAGAGGTAGCTTAAGTTGATAGAAACTTAGCATACGTCACTATTCGGGATAGAGGTAGCTTAAGTTGATAGAAACTTGAGCGTACGTCACTATTCGGGATAGAGGTAGCTTAGTTTAGAGTTTTGACAATTCGGAGGTTGTCACCTAGCGTTATCCCGTTATAACGGAATTAACGGAGGCGACTGGGAATAAAGCTT
This sequence comes from Adenophora triphylla var. japonica, assembly GCA_022495995.1. Lineage (NCBI taxonomy): Eukaryota > Viridiplantae > Streptophyta > Magnoliopsida > Asterales > Campanulaceae > Adenophora > Adenophora triphylla. The sequence goes on along the minus strand of JAFEMH010000970.1, from coordinate 547,914 downwards.
GATTGCTAAAGAGATAAGGGATATTTTCTGAAAAGATGTTATCTTGGTTAAAAGATAACGGAAATTGCATGCCCAAGTGGAAGGTCCAGGGGCAGGATTGTAATTTCTGCTCAGAGCGAATGAAGCCGCCCGGCATGAGATGGAGAAAAAGGAGCCGTACGGCTAGAGACCCGTTTTTTCCAGCATTATTTAAAACAGTTTGAACGGGCATTGGGCATTATTGCCGCCCAAGAACTGCCGAGGAAGAGAGAGAGAAAGGAGAGAATTTCTTCAAAATTCTTCAATTCCCTTTGCTTCTATCGATTGGAATGGATCCGGAGGGCAATCCCATACCGAGGCAAGCAAGAAGGAACATCTCCGCGGCTGCGAGAAGGAGGAGAAAGGAGCTCGTTCGGACGGAGAGGAAGTATGACTTCCTTACGCCTCCATCGGAGCTTTACCCGGGAGAAGGGAGCATAAATCAACGAACCCGCGATCGGTTGGGGTAAGCATTCTCATTTTGCTCAAATCCGATGATTTTGCTTGAATTTTGAATGATTTAGGGCTTGACCCGAATTTTAGGATTTTTGAATGATTTTTTGAATGATTTTGAGATGCATGAACAACCTATGAGGCTAAGAATGTGCATGTGCAACTTATTTGATGAAAATTATGAGAATGACTCACTTTTTTCTCGCAAAATGAAGTAAGAATGAGAATTTTCAAAATATGAGACGGAGTTCTTGCCTTGTGCTAGAACTAGGTCAAAATTCTGATTTTCAATGAGAAAACATGATTTTGGAAGATGAAAATGATTCATGCATGCCATTTCTGAAAGAATAATGCTTATGTGCAAAAAATTGTGAAAATTATGATTTTGTGCCTTAGGAAAGCAACGGGACTTGACATGACGTGTTTCAAATGATGAAAGACGCTTTTTTGATGCAAATAATGCTAGAAAAACTTTTGTGAATGATTTTCTTTTGAAAACATGTGCACTCTCTCTTTTTTTTTTTTTTGTGAATATATGCATGCTTTTGAAAATGATGAAGGACTGACACTTCTTTTTTTTCTTGGTGCTTGTCTACAGGAGAACAAGTCTAGAGGACCATCGGAGATAGCAGTTAAGCTTTGGCAGAGGATGCCGGATTTTGAGAAGAATGGGGTGAACCCCAAGAATTTGGTGAGGGCTACCGGCCTGGATGCGTTTGTAGAGGCTATCGGCAGGGGTGTTCACATCACCTCGAAGAGCAAGGGCTTGATCCAGGCCCTTTCTGAGTTCTGGTGGGACAGTACACATAGCTTTCACCTGAGCTGGGGAGAGCTTACAGTGACTCCTGCCGATTTCACAGCTATTGCTGGCCTACGAGTTCACCAGGGAGGCCCGTGACTTGGAGATACCACATTACGCCCGAGGAGTTCCAGGCTTTGGTAGGGTTTGAGCTGATTCCCAAGGGGCTGGGGATGGAGACACGGAACGTCGAGGTAGCAGTTCGTACTTGCATGCGTAACTTGTCTGCTAATGATGTGGATCGCCCAGCTGGCTAGAGCATTCATATGGTTGATGCTATCAGTCACTATCTTCGCCAATTCTGGGACGCTGGCCATGACTTGCCTCCTCGACTCTCTGGAGGATGTTGATGGGATAGGGACGGTCTCTTGGGGAGAGGCCGGATTGGCGGAGTTGTACTTCTCGTTGGACATGTACAGTCGGAACAAAGCTGCTTCCATGGACTGCTTCTCATTTGCCCTTGAGGTAGTCTCCTTTCTTTTCTCTTTTCTCTTTTCTGTCTTGAGACTTTTATAAGAGAGAGAATGACCTTTTGATGTTTTGAACATGCAGGCCTGGTTTTGCGAGGTGATCGGGTTCTTCCCTTGGAACCAGCAGAGTGATGTCACCATCTTCCCTGCTATGGTTCGCTGGAGGGGAGATGCGAGAGATAAATTCACGGGGAAGACCCGGATTACCTTCGATTACAAAATGGTGAGGCCGGTCATCAACGGGGATGGGCACGACGGAGTGGACTTCTACCCTTGGGGCGGTATCCGGAGATTTTGCTGGGAGATGCCATTGATGTGACGAGGCAGAGGAGGTGGCTCACCGGGCCGACATGTGATGTCATTTACTTGGGGACCGTTTCTCGAGGCAAAGCATGGCCATGTCCCTCCATTGGACGCCATTACTCCTCGGGATCCTCCAAAGCACGGATGCTACGGCCCGGGGATTGGCCAGAGGATGAGATAGCTAGGTATCAGGCAGGCGTGGCCGCCGAGGAGTACTTTGACATGGACACCCCCTACGCTGTGTTTGTGGAGCAGCGCCTGAGGACGCCACAAAAGCTAGTGAAGCTAGCGGTCACTCAGGGATATGGGGAGGATGAGCCTGCGACCCGCCGATCCCTCTGCGCATCTGTCCTATGTGGTCCATGGAGTGCCGAGGAGGATGAGGATACTGTCCCCGATGCTAGGGAGCCCCGGTACACCTTGCCGCTGATAGCACCGTAAGTGTACTTTTAGGGTCTTTCCCTTTTCAGCTTTCAGATTTTACGCTTTTTGCAATTTTACGAGATTTTACGAGATTTTTCTCTTCTTTTTCTCGGGTTCCACTCGCACTTACGATAGGTGGTCGGGCAGAATAGGGGCTGGAAGGACATGTGCCGGTCTCTTCGAGGAAGGCGCTGCGCTTCGAAGGCGGCGGCGGATGCACAGTGAGCTCGGGGCGCAAGAGACGGCACGTCGGGGCACAGCGTCTACCTCATCGGCCTCGAGTACTCTTCCGGTGCCATGCCTCGGGGCGGGGACCCAACGCCGACATTCGGAGCAACTGGGCCGAGTATGGGCACGATAATGTCCATTTGTCCGACGTGAGCGACCGGGAGGACTTGATGAGGGAGGCTAGCATCTATGAGTTGAGCAAGGCGATGAGGAGGAAGAAGAATCGGAGGCCTAGGAGGTCTCTAGAATAGATTTGGAACGAAAACAAACAATGAACAATTTTTATGCACACTTGTTTATTTTTGCTTTATTTGGGCGCCGATGGGGCGAAAATATTGTATTTACATTTTATTTACTTTTCTAATTTATGCTTTTTCAATTTGCATATTATTTGAGCCTTGGGGCGATTTTTTGCTTGGAATTGGGGCTGAAATCGGGCCAAAATGATTTATAATGGTATATAAATGCTTGAATGGCTTACGGATATGTTTTTGTACGGTTTTGGTTGAAAAAGTGGGGTGAAAACTCCCTTGGGCAGCAACTTTGGTTGCTGCAGAATTTTTTTCTCGCAGAGGGCTAATGTAGCCGTGCGGCATGGCCTTGAGGGAAAATGAAGCCGTGCGGCTAACGGGTCTCGAGCTGGTTATTTTACGAATAAAAGCAAGGCTTGGCCATTTCATTTCATTTTCACTCTAGACTTGTCCCACTTGCTCCCAGAGCATATTTTGGACCGAAAAGCACCATCTTTGAACAATTTGCGATGGAGAAGCCCGTCAGTTGCAAAGGGAAGCGAGACCATTTTCTATCCGGTCTTCAATCTTGGGCGAGACATAACTTCCAAAATCACAAGGGACTGCTTGATTCTTCCTTCAAGATCAAGTCTTTATGGCATTTGAGGGATCTCCCGCCCGATTGGGAGCTGTTGAGAGCCGCAAAGAAAGTTACGGGACGTCCGGAGACATGTTTCTTGCTTCTCTTACAACGAAATTGTCCCAACGCACGAAGACTTGAGCCTTGATTGGGGGTCCCGAGGCGAGGCTATATCTATTCCGCTGATCGGAGACGTGCCGGTGACGGTAAAGCTTGCATCTTTTCAGATTCCTTTGGGAGAGGCCGAGAGGATGATGGTAGCCCGGATAGGATTGACCTTTCGATATCCCGGGCAGGTTTGGGTCTCCAGATATGGCTGCGACCACGGTGGCTATGGATGCTTTCATTCTCTCGCGTATTCTCTCGTTTTGTTCACCGCCGAGTCCGTGGGGATCTGTCATAGTGGCCTCTTGGACATGGTCGAGGCTGCAGTGGCCGGGAAGGATATTGTCCCGCTGGTTTTGGGAGAGACTTTGCATGGGATCGACGGGATGGCTCGGGAGACCATTTCATGAGGTCCGGGAGTCCGGCTATGTTGACTTTGTGGGCTGCGGGAGAGGCTTGGGGCTTTGCACGGGGCTTTGCCGACTCGGTGCCCTTGGGTGATTTCTCGGAGAGGTGCGCCTAGGCGGCGAGCCAGGGGTAGGCGGGAGCCGATGATGGCTAGGCTATCCACTTCGGACATCCGTTGGTGGATACCACATTGGAGGTTGCGGACCGGGAGGATATTTCGGGAGTCTTATGTTGTGAGGGTTCCGGGATTCGCTGGTCGTCCTTCTACATACCTTGCTTAGTATCCGGGCGGTTTGGGGCTTTACAGAGCCTTTGAGTGATTGGGAGGACATCCGGACCATGGAGGTGGTGTCATTGGACATGAGTGATCCGGCCCGGCTTCTCTTTCTTCTCGAGGGCTTGGACATACGCTTTCCCACCCGGGGCTATCTTCAGGAGCGGGAAGAGCACCATCTTGACCACCGTCTACTTGGGTAGTACGAGAGGGAGATGGGAGCGACTCGGGTTATCTTGGAGGATAGACGTCGAGCTTTATTGGGAGCCGGCTGCGACTCGAGTAGGACTACGAGGAGACCGAGGCTAAGGCGAGTTGCCATAACCGGTCGGGTGACTTGGTCGGAGATATGGAGGCTCGGTACAAGAGGTTGTCCGAGGTCGCTCCTTTGGCCGAGGCTCGGAGGGAGGAGGTGCGGACTCGTGCTCGGATAGAGAGAGCACTCATTGACACGGGGTTGGTAGAGGCTCCAGTGAGGATACCAGAGGTCGGGATGAGGGATACCGACATCATAGACAAAAAGAGGAAGAAGACTCGACGGGGCCGAGGAAAAGGGAAGAAGACCAAAGAAGACTCAGCGAATGACGACTGACAGATCTTTTCTTAGGATTCCCTTATTGCCATTTTGCAAACACATTAGTTTATTTAGGTATTTTATTGTATTTTAGATCTTTTTAGCAGGTTAGCAGAGTCAAGAGGTAGACCGTGCTTGAACTCATCAAGAAGTTTTTAACTTGTAATGAACAAGGCATATTATCTTAAAAATTAATCAAGACACATTTCATGGAAATTCAAATGTCTTTATTGATTGGGACCCGTTTTATGAAAACTGAAATACCCTTTATTATTTAGGACGCACTTCATGGAAGCTTGATTGTCCTTTTTATTGTTTAGACCGAACCATATATGGCTGCCTACGTTCCCCTTTTACAATAAAGGCTAAGGGGCTCAGTCTACGTAGTTCATTACGGTGAACCAATTTTTTCGTGTGCGGCCACTGTTTTTGCCTAGACCGCCCTTTTTGGGGTTTTCGGCCCTAGCTGGGCATTACTCTTTTTGCACTAAGATTTTTTTCTTTTTTTTTTTTTTTTTTTTTTTTTTTTTTTTTTTTTTATGTGCAACCCTGTTTTTTGCCTAGACCGCCCTTTTTGAGGTTTTCAGCCTAGCTGGGTATTACTCTTTTTGCACTTTCTTTTTTTTTTTATCAGACATAGTATCTTCGGAGTTTATCACCGTTGACTGGGTGGACAAAGGGATTGCGATCCAAGTCTGCAAGCTTCATGGCTCCTCCCGATAATATCTTCTGCACCACATAAGGGCCGATCCAGACGGGTTCCCATTTTCCCGGGGTTGTCTACGGTAGGGAGCTTTACTTTCGGCACTAAGTCACCCTCTTTGATGTCTACGGCCTTGACTTTTTTATCAAACGCTACGGCCATTCGCCTCTGGTAGGCTCGGGTGTGTTCCATGGCTTTTAGCCTTCTCTCGTCAGCGGGGCTAACTCATCATGCCGGCCTGCGCAACCATTCAACTTCATTGACACTTGTTTTCCAGGAGGACCCTTAATGACGGGATTTCCAACTCCACTGGTAACACTTTGCTTCCATCCCGTAAGTTAGGGCAAAAGGAGTTTCTCCTGTGGCTGTTCGACAGACGTTACGTAGCCCCAGAGTGCTAGGTGCGGCTTTTCGGGCCAATCACGACCACGGGTGGCCATTTTCCGGATGATCCGCTCGAGTGTCTTATTAGCGGCTTCCACGGCTCCATTGGTCCGAGGTGCATGCGGGGACGACTTGTGGCGAGTAACTCGAATTCTCGACGCAGCCTATCGCAGTCTCCTTCGAAGTGTGACCCATTATCGAAATGATCTCGTTGGGCACCCCATATCTCGCACATTATGTTTTCTTTGATGAACTGGGCCACTTTTCTCGGAAGTGAGGACCTTGTAGGACTTGGCCTCTACCCACTTGGTGAAGTAGTCGATGGCTACCAACACGAACTCATGCCCATTGCTTCCTACCGGGCTATTTTCCCTATCACGTCAATGCCCCAAGTTGCAAACGGCCAAGGAGTCGTCATGCGGTACATGTCATGAGGTGGGAGATGGTTGAGGTTGGCAAACCGTGGCACTTGTCGCGAGTTCGGACGTGCCGAACGCAATCTGTCTCCATGGAGATCCGGTAGTAACCCATTCGAGGATCACTTGCATCGGGGCTCTGGCATTCATGTGAGGACCGCAGGGACCATTGTGGACTTCGGTCATCAACTCTCGGCTCTTTCTTGAGTGACACATAAGAGGAGTGGTCCTTGATAGCGTTTCTTGTATAGGTTGCCTCCTAGAATGACATAATGAGAGGCCAACCTTTTAGGGCTTGCAAGCTTTTGGCTCGACACCTTCCTTTGGTCTACCTTCTTTGTCTCTGAAAGTGACTCTCCGTCTTTGAGGAATTGGTAAATACGATTGTACCAAGGTTCCTTTATAGGCTCGGGTCCTGTGTCCACTTCACAACGAAGGTGGGGCTTCTCTTACGCCCACTCTGAAGGGCTTTATGGCTTTTCCCTCGGGGATCTCTACCAATGAGGCTAGAGTAGCTAGGGCATCTGCGAATCTGTTCTTTTCCCTCGGCAAGTAGTGGAAAGTCACTTCTACGAAGCGTCCGATCCAACTCCTCCATATGGGCATGATACCGTTGCAGATTAGGGTCCACGAGTCTTCCACTTGTTGGAGACTTGGTTGATGATCGGGCCGAGTCTCCGTAAACTTCGAGCTCCTTGACATTTCTTTCTAAGGCGCCTCCAAACCAGCAATGCGGGCTTCATACTCGGCGACATTGTTCGTGGCGGGAAAGTTCAACTTGAGGGCTATGGGGGTATGCTCATCTTTCGGATCGACCAATAGCATTCCTACACCATTTCCTCTTTTGTTAGCGGCTCCGTCAAAGAACAATTGCCATCTATTCTCGAGCTCAACCGCAAAGATCCCTTCATCCGGGAATTGGGGTTCGGGCCCTCTGTCTTCATTGCGGGAAATTCGCCGGGTGATCGACAATGCTTGACCCTTGATGGCCTTTACGGTCACATAGTTGATGTCGTATTCGCTAAGAGGAAGGACCACTTTGCTAAACGCATTGAGAGGGAAGGCTTGTCAAAGATGTACTTGATGGGGTCCATTTTCGAGACCAAATTCACGGGGTGGGCTTGCATATAATGCTTCAACTTGCCGACTACCCGGACGATCCCGCACAGTCTTTTCACATCCGAGTAATTGAGCTCACTACCCCGTAGCTTCCGGCCGACGAAGTAAATGGCGTTTTCTACCCGAGAGTCTTTCTTCTCCCGAGCAAGCATAGCCCCAACCGCCGTGTACATGACGGTGAGATAGAGCGAGAAGAGGTTTCGTCTATGTGGGGGCATAGTACCGGGGGATGTACTAAGTATGCCTTGATCTGGTCAAAGGCATCCTGGCATTCTTCGGTCCATTCTGTGTCCACATTCTTCTTCATGAGCTTGAAGATGGGCTCGCACATAGTGGTCAGCGATTGACGAAACGGGCGATGTCTTGCGGTTTGCCCATAAAACTCTTGACCTGCATGCGGGTTTGAGGTGGCCTCATATCCATGATGGCTTTGATCTTTCGGGGGTCAACTTCTATACCTCGCTCCGTGACCATGTACCCAAGCACTTTTCCCCTTGTCACTCCGAAGGTGCATTTGGCAGGGTTTAGTCTCATGGAATGCTGTCTTAGTCTCTCAAAGAATTTTCGTAGGTCAACAAAGTGCTGCCCACCTTCTCCTTTGGAGTGGATTATCATGTCATCTACGTAGACCTCAATCTCCTTGTGGATCATGTCATGAAAAAGCGCGGTCGCTGCCCTTTGGTAAGTAGCCCCAGGCATTCTTGAGCCCGAATGGCATTCTTGTATAACGAGGTTCCCTCGGTGTGGTGAAGGCTGTCTTTTCCTGGTCTTCCTCGGCCATCTTGATCTGGTTGTAGCCTGCAAAACCATCAACGAAGGATTTGACTTCGTAGTTGGCAGGTGGAGTCCACCGGGATGTCTATATTTGGCGAGAGGGTAGTCATCTTTGGGCCGGCCTTGTTCGGATCTCGAAAATCCACACGGCGCGCACCTTCCCATTGGCCTTGGCTACGGTCACGATGTTGGACAACCATGTCGGGTATTCAATAACTCGATGAATCCTACCCGCGGTAGCTTCTCAATTTCTTCTTTGACCTCGTAGAGACCATTCCGGCTTAATCTTTCTCGGTTTACATTTCTTGGCTTAGCATGCGGTGCTAGAGGGATTACGTGTTCTACTATCGAACTGTCTAGCCCCGGCATATCCTTGTATGACCATGCAAACACGTCGATGAGCGGCTCGATCAATCTGTCCCTTTCAACCCCACGGAAGAAGCTTCCAATCTGTGTCTCTTTAGGTTCCTCAATAGTACCCAAGTTCACACTTATCAAAACCTCCTCGGCGGCTTGGGCCCGGTTTTCCTCTTTTTCGAAACCCGCTTAAAGATTTCTTTAATGTATTGTTCATTTAGTGTGTTTGCATCTTGTTCAAATGATTCATTATTAAGCTGTTGTTAAGTTTTGAGTTAATTTATCATTTGTTAAGTTGGCAATAAGAGGATAATCGAAAGATTTGTCATTTCATTCAACATAAGGGGAAAGATGACATCGATTATATTTTCATAATCCTCGGGCGTGAGGCCTTCGGATGACTCGAGGACTGGAATTCAAAGATTCCTGACTCGGCGAATAGACGCTGCCGACTCTGGACCCTACGCTACTTATTGACTCGAAGGGGACTTGACAAGGGTTGGACCGGGATCTCACTCCTTCTTGCTGTTGCCCTGGGGAATAGCAGTCTTGCCAGCGTTATCATTTGATTGTGCACTCTGCGGATCATTATTGCCTTTGTTGACACCAATTCCATAGGAAGTACCCGGGCGATCCGGCGGAATCTCCTTCGAACTTAACTTCATCCATTTGTACCTGCAGGGCAAGAGGACCGGTTGTGCTTTCGGCATCGAGATACGGCTTTCTTCATCCCAAAAGTCTTCTCGGCTTGTTCACTCTTCTCTCTACCTTTTCCCAAACAGGGGGTTGGGAATGATCCTCGGGAGTAGTAAGAGCCATTACAAACACATTATGCTCATCATGGGTGATGAAGGGTTACGGAGAGACTTTCATTAACATGGCTTGTTTTACTTCAAACTCGCAGTCTTCATAAGTGAGCCTTTCTTACGTAATCTTGACCATGGTTACTTGGTTCGATGTCGTAGAAAAGAGGCCGAGCTCGACAACATTAACGAAATCGGTTCCGACTATGGGTCCAAATTGTCCCTCCATGGCGGCGGCATTAATCGAGATCTTTCCATTTCCCGTAATTCGGCATAAGGAACATTGAATTTCGGGATATCTATGACCTCTGGATTTCCAAAACCGTTTCCATTTGTTCCTCCGAACTCGATCATGTTGACTTGATTGTTAGCGGGAAGAGGATTCTTGACCACATTGGGACCCCGAGGTGGTTCTAGCTTGCCTTCTTCAACTAGGCGAGAGATCGGGAACTTCGGGTAGGTGCAATCATTAGTGTTATGGCCATGATATTTGTGAAAGCGACGGTGTTTGGTCTCGTCCATTCTGTCTGGGGTTCTGGGCTTCTAGTTTTCCAAAGGTCTCGATGAGTCCTTGGGCTACCAAACCGTCGAAGACCTTTTCTAGTGGCATTCCGAAATCTTCGGTATAGAAAGGGAGCTTTGGCTTTGCAGAGCTTGGCTCGCATTCCGTCCCGCTTTCTCATTCGAATGTAATTAACGGCGCCAATCACTTCTTTTCCTTTCACGGTGACAGTGGGGCATTTGACACCGGTGCTTTGTAGCGATAGGAACCGGCATTCTGTGGCGGGGGCCATATTGAAGGCATTCTCAAACTTGGTGCCGGCATTTACCATTGCCCGAAGGTCGGGATAGTAGTAATTGCCAATTTGGACTCTTAGTTGAGGTTTCAAGCAAGATTGGAAGATCTCCATCTGTTCCTCTTCATTGAGTGGGGTCATCATTTCACCGAGCTTCCAATTCCATCTCTTGTAGAATTCACTTCGGCTCATCCGAACGTTGTAGGGTACCCCGTAGGTCATTAGTGGTTTCCCAATTCAAATTGGCCTTATACTTTTCTAGGAACGCTTCCTTGATGCGGTCCCAAGTAACTCGGGCCTCGGCTTCACATGCGGGAACCACCTAAGAGTGAACCTTTTAATGATAATCGAAAATGATCGGCCATTTGCTGTGTACAATCTTTGGCTCTCATGGCAAGAATGTAGCTTTCAATGTGAGTCCGGGGACAATCAGTGCCGTTGAACTTTTCAATTTCTGGCATTCGGAATTTTGGAGGGAGAGGGACAACTTTGCTGGGATCAGTGATCTGGTATGCTGTCCTCTTGGTGTCTATTTCCCCAAACTTCTCTTGCATGGACCTAACTTGTTCCATTAGCCAAGCCATGTCGGAGTCGGGAAATTGTTTAGGATTGCTCGATTCCAGAGAAGGCTTATCTGATTTGGGTGGAAGGACAGTAGGTGGCACAGTGGTAGCTGGTACCAAGGCTTGGGGATCTTTGGAGGGGAAATAAGTGTAAACTTGACCAGGTCCCGTGTTCCCGTGAGACTGGCCGGAGGCATAGGAATTAGGCTCATAATTTCCGAAGTAGGAAAAAGGATACGGAACCTCCTGGGGTACTGTTGGCAAAGTTGGAGGTGGAAGATCTGCTGTGGCGGGACATGAATTGAAAGGATCATTGAGCTGATTTTGAGGCCTAGGGAATGCCTGGGATGGCCCATACTGAGGAGAGGGAGTGAATCCCATGGGGTAATGCAGAGGCTGCGTAACCGGGATAGCTGAGGCGTTTGCTCTCTGTTGATAGGGAACAAAGCTGGGTCTCATTTGAGGAGGTGAGGGTGTCGGGACCCTGATGGCTTGAGATGTTGGAAAGGACTGAAGAGGGGTAATCCTGGATAAGGGATCGTATGAGGATGGAGGAGGGCATTGGTTATAGGTTGATGGAGCTGAGATGGCTGCTTCTGGAGGCTCATCTTCTATCATCACCAAGGAACCGTTGGGCTCGACCACTATTTGAACTCCATGACGACGAAGCGCTTCAATGAGCGTGGCTTGCTGTTCCTCATGGGCCTTACGACTGTTTTCCAGGGCTAAGGTTAGCTCTTCTTCCCTAGTCATCTGGTTACCCAAACCAAGATCGTTCTCTATCAAATCGGTCATTCGACTCTCGAAACCGAGGATTCTCGCGAACTATCTCGAGGATTCTCGCGCTAACAAGTCGCCGACCGGTGTTCTCACCCACTTCTTTCTCGCCGCGGAAAGGGATAGGAAAGGTTTAGACTCGGGGTAGGTGTTTAGCCGAAGGCCTGTGCAATATGCAAATTAGAATCTTCAAGTTTACTTAAAACAGTGTCTTTTATTAATATCTATTTGGTTGGAAAAGGGGTTCTGCCCTTCTTTTTCACAACTACTCTAGATCCTGGATCAGTGGGTCCCGTCACTACGTCTATAAGCCCCTCGTATTCCACCTGTATTTCGACCTCCCAGGGTGGACAGCCCCGGGCGAGGGTCCTATAGGGCACGCGGATCCCACCGACCGAGAGTAAAGAACGCTCCTAACGGGTCTAGCGGGTCATAGGACCTTTCAACGCACGAGCAATGCGGATTATAGTCAAGGCAATACCGGGAAAGTCTCGTCTCTCTGCCTTGACGGATCTTTGGCAGAGTTTCGCTTGAGCGAATGACGTTTTGACTTTCGGTAATGTCCGAGAGAATAATAGGCATGGGTCGGGCGGCAAAAGCCGGATGACACAGTGTCACATTGAACTTCGTTGCATACACGGTGCGTGGGTCGGAATCGAAGTCAATGCCGGTCAAGATCTTGCCAATTTTTCCTTGTCGGAATTTTGGCAGAGCTTCGCTTGAGCGAAAGATCTTTTGATTTTTGGCAAAGACTTGGTCTTGACTCTTACGCATTCCGTGCGGGTCAAGGTCAATAGTCAATGTCGGAGTTGAGATCTCGCCAATTTTTCCTTGTCGGAATTTTGGCAAAGTTCTTCTTCCGTTATGATCTAAGGCTTGACCTTTACGAGGGTATGCAACTAGGCTATATGACACGGACTAGACCAAAAACCAACCAAAAAGTCACGGTTTTTTGAAACGTGTGACACGGACTGTGCATTGGTCGACCTATTTGGCTGCCATGGGGAGGTTGGGATGATTCCGTGCGCGCCCGGGAGCATCGTAAGGCTGTCCGTGACTGCAGCTGGAACCACCCTCGGGTTTGAAGGACGTGCGTGCAAAAGTGTACAGGATATATCAGGTGCGCGTAGTGTGCGGTCTCCTAAAAATGTTCCTTTTTGAGTTAAAACAGAGATTTTCATAAATGTGTTTTAAAGGAATGATTTTCGGGACGGGGAAAATGCAACACATAAGCACGTAAATTTTCTGGGAGCCCCAGTCAGTCATGGAGCATGAATAGCCCCAAGCTGCTAGGACTGCCAGATTAACCATGATTTTTCCTGGTGGAATTGCCACTGAGGTCGCCCGGTCAGAATCCAAGGAGGATTGAGCCGTACGACTGCATGGATCAATTTTCCAGGTTCCACTCCTTTTGCTATTTTTATTTTTTTTTCGGGTTGTTTCCCGTTCAAAGTATGCACAGATTCCAAGATGCAAATGATGCAATGCATGGTAAAGAAAGCAAGCACGATTAATGAAATCGGCGATGGGAGTCTAACCCGCTCAAAGGGAAAAGCTTTCTTCTATTTTTTTCAAAATTGTTTTTCGAAAAGGGATACTGGTACGTGGATTGTTAAACCACCGGTTATCCCAACTCCCACGTCAGGGAGTGTACAGGAAGGGTAAGTGGTTTCCACCTATATACCGAGTATCGCTTTTTGTTTTGAAAATAAAAGCTTTTCTCCTTTGGGATGTCCCCAGCAGAGTCGCCAAACTGTGAATGTGGTGCCCAAATTTTGTGTTGGATTCACGCGAGTTTGAAGACATCCGAGTTATTTGAAAAAACGGAGTCGTCACGCCATTTTGATTACCTCAAAACTTTGAAAAAAAGGTTTTATGGGTTCGGAGGTTAAGTTACCCCTTGGGAAGAACGTTTGGCGTTTAAAATTCTGCCTATATCCGGGGTGGGCTACAGGCGAAAAGGTTTCATCATAGTCGATGCCATGAATCTGCCTATATCCCTTAGCTACAAGCCTAGCCTTGTAGGTGTGCACCTTCCCATCCATGTCGGTCTTCTTCTTGAAGACCCACTTGCACCCTATGGTTTTTACACCTTCGGGTGGATCAATCAAGTTCCAAACTTGATTATCATCCATGGATTGTAATTCGGACTTCATGGCCTCTTGCCATTTTTCCGAATCAGGAGCGGACATCGCCTCTTGATAGCAAGTATGTTCATCGTTTTCGATTAATTCTACTTCATCACTTTCCGTAACGAGAAATCCATATCTCTCGGGTTCGGATCGTGACCTACCACTTCGGCGAAGAGCTTGTGCATCTTGAACCAGTTTCACAACTCTTTGTGAACTTGGTTCAGTCTCTACCATTGGTTCAATGTTGTTTTCGGGTTCTCGAATTTCTTCGAGATCTATTTTACTCCCACTGGTTCCTTTGCGAAGAAACTCCTTTTCTAAGAAAGTACCATTTCGAGCAACAAACACTTTGTTCTCGTTTCGGTTGTAGAAATAGTATCCTTTGGTTTACTTAGGATAACCCACAAAAACACATTTATCAGACTTAGGTGTCAGCTTGTCAGAAGTTAACTTCTTGACATATGCATCGCAACCCTAAATCTTCATGAAAGACAAACTAGGTTTTCTTCCATGCCACATCTCATATGGGGTCTTTTGAATCGATTTGGTAGGAACTCTGTTTATAGTGAAAGTAGCAGTTTCTAGTGCATGTCCCCAAAAGGATAAAGGAAGCTCAACTTGACTCATCATAGAACGAACCATGTCCAACAAAGTTCTATTCCTCCTTTCAGACACACCATTCCATTGTGGTGTTCCGGGTGGAGAGAGTTCTGAAACGATTCCACAACTCTTAAGATGATCACAAATTCTTGGCTCAAATATTCACCACCTCGATCGGATCGAAGTACCTTAATAGTTTTGCCAAGTTGATTTTGCACCTCATTTTGAAATATTCAAAATATCTCAAACGATTCACTTTTATGTTTCATTAGTTAAACATATCCAAATCTGCTATAATCATTAGTGAATGTTATGAAGTACCGAAATCCTTCCCTAGCATCGCTACTCATAGGCCCACATACATCGGTATGTATGAGTCCTAATAAGTCGCCCGCCCTTTCACCGGTTTTGGTAAATGGGTCCTTGGTCATCTTGCCAAGTAAAGAAGATTCGCATGTCTCATAAGATTCATAATCATGTGAGTCTAAAAATCCATCATTGTGGAGTTTAGAAATGCGTTTCTCGTTTATTTGGCCAAGACGACAATGCCATAAGTATGTGTGGTTTACATCATTGGGTTTAGATCTCTTGTTAATGTTATAGACATCATTATCACGATTTTCAACATCAAGAATATAAAGGCCATTGAATGAAATAGCAGTACAATAATGCATATCACTCTTGTAAATGGAAAATTTCTTATCACATATAAGAAAATTAAAACCTTCATTATCCAAACATGAAATCGAAATAATATTCCTACTTAAAGCTGGAACGTAATAACAATTGTTCAAAACAAGTATTAGTCCACTAGGTAAAGTAACTTCATAAGTTCCTACGGCAAATGCAGCAACTCTTGCTCCATTCCCCACACGTAGGTCCACTTCACCTTCCTTAAGCATCTTTCTGTTCTTTAGACCCTGCACATTTAAACAAATGTGAGTTCCACATCCGGTATCCAATACCCATGAACTAGAAGTAGATAGGAATATATCTATAACAAAGATACCTGAAGTTGAAGCAACTCCTTTGCTCTTCTTCAGTGCTTCCTTGTATTTTGCGCTGTTTCTCCTCCAATGTCCAATCTCATTGCAATGGAAGCAGACTGCGTCCTCTTGGGACTTGGGCTTAGCCTCTTTAGGCTTGGAAGCCTCTTTGGGTTTGGCAACTTTTACCTTAGTATTAGCAACCTTTGCTTTTCCCTTGCCCTTGAAACCCTTCCCCTTGTTAACCATCAGCACTTGGTCGGTTTTCTTCTCGACAATATTGGTTTCCGCAGTGTTCAACATTTGAACTAACTCGGAAAGGTTTTTATTCATTCCACCCATGTTATAGTGCATTATGAAATTACTAAAACTTTTGGGTAATGAATTCAATATTATGTCGGTAGCCAATTCTTGGCTAATTGGAAATCCGAGCCTTTCAAGATGCTCAATGTGGCCCTTCAACTTAAGAGTATGGGGACCAACAGCTTGTCCTTCACTCATTTTGCATGAGGTCAAGACCGTAACTGTGTTGTACCTTTCTTGCCTATCTTGTACTTGGAACATTTCCATCAGTCGATTGTTTAAGTCAACTGTCCCCAAGTGCTCAAGATCCTTCTGAAGGTTCTTGCACATGGCGGAGAGCATAAGGCAACCAACATCTGTAGAGTCACGCTTGTGCTTCAGATATTGATCCCTCACTGCCCTATTAGCATTGGCAGCAGGTTCAGATGGAATAGGTTCCTCGAGAACGTACAGTTTTTCCTCTTGCTTGAGAACAATTCTCAAACTACGGATCCAATCCATATAATTTGTACCATTCTCTTCCAACTTTTCCTTCTCAAGGACAGATCACAGTGAAAAGTGATTATTGTTTGATGCCATTTATTCTACAAAAAGATATACATAAAATATGAACACATATAAGTAAACATATCATATGAGAAGTATAATGCATTTATATAAAATGCTCCCACTAAATTATACACCTTCAAATGCAAATAAGCATAATATACATTTAATGGGCTAAGATCCAACTTTAATTCAATTTCAAGTTTACTATGACAAACTGCTCAAAATTAAATTAATTAGGTAGAAAACATCAATCATATCACATATATGACTCTTAGATCTTTTATGAGATTCATTCAAGACATCATATGTCTAGGCATATTTTAATCTCATCTTATGCCTTGGGTCCAAAACCATTTTGATAACCCAATTAAGTTCATTCACTTTAAACGTATAGGAACCACCATTTCCTCATCTTGCTCGCATTCGAATAGAATCAAAGCACCTTGCTATGGCAAGCCTACCCAAAACTATCCGAATGGTCTCAAGTGTTTTAATCATGAATTGGCATAAAGAACTTAAAAGTTAAATGAAGGTTCTTTAAGGTAGATTATAAGCATATCAGCAAAGATAGTCATAATCGTGCACCAGGTAAGTTCCCAGGAAGATAGGTGAGCCACAAGGACTACTTAAGTACCAACTCTTCCTTAGACAGAACTCTCCTAGACATGCACAATCGAAATCGCCTACGATTTGGCAACATAATCACTACCTTTTATAAACAATCAGTTTCCTTTTAAATTTCGCGTAATTATGACTTGTTTCCATAAACAATCATAAAATCCAAAATTTTAATGTCTAAATCTAAACATATTAGGAAACTATAATGCAATATTTCAACAAAACATAAAATTCCTTAGCACGTAAGAACAAATAAATCATGTATCGCAATAATTATTAAAATCATATTTTAATCAACTAAGCATGCATAAACAATGAATTAATCTAGCATAGTCCTATAAACTCAATTTTATAGCATCCAGATTAACACACAAATACATAAGATTGTAAACACATTCATAGATTAATCAGTTTGTTCATCAACCTGATACTGCCCAGAATGGGCTAGAAGTGTCGCGTGACAGAAGCAAGTTCTGTCGCATGACATAAGCTAGTTCTGTCGCGTGACACAAGATGACTGTTTTCCAGATTTCCAGAATTCAATCAATTCTAAATCACAGAGCAATTAAATCATGCAAACGACTTTTAACAGATTTAATTCAATATCATTAGAACACGAATTAAGCATATTGTTTCAAAAACAATTAATCTATCGCGTACAAAACATGCAAAAGAACATATAAACGATTTTATATTACTTTTCAAGCATGTTAATTCAAACTTAATCGTACGAACGGGGCTCTGATACCACTTTTGGGTTTTACGGGTCCATGCGCAGCGGAATTAAGCATTAAAAACATAAAACCCAAGAAGCCCTAGGATTCGTTATATACAATTAACTTGAAAAACTATGAGATAGATGTAACTACCCTTGAACGCTTTCCGTTCTTGAGCTATCGAACGATTTGATTATGTGATTTCAAATCACAAACTTCGTTCTTCAACTTGCTTGAACTCTAGGCCTTGATCGATGAACGAGCGAAGACCCTCTTTCGGTATCTACACCTTTGAATGAACCCAAGAACAATTTCTTGAAGATTGCTAGATCCTATAAACCCTTGGAATAATATTGAGAATATGTTTGTGAATTTCTTTTGAGAATTTTGGCTAGCTTTCTTGGGTTGACAAATGTTCATATTTATAGTACATTAGTATAGAATATGAATCCTAATCATATTAGGAAAGAATCCTGTCAAACCGCCTCAGTGGCTTGTTGTGTCGCACGACCAGACACAACACATGGCCTGTTCTGTCGCACGGCCTAACAAGCCCATTGAGGAGTCTTCTCAATCATTCTTCCAATGGTTTAATCAATTCATTCTAGTTGTGTGTGACCCAATAGGATTACATTATGTTGGCAATGAGTTCGATCATATCGACCCTCATAAGACATAAGCGGACTCTAGCAAGCCATTATGTCTACCCAAATAATGTAACGTGAGAGTTCACGTTTCTAACGGTGCACTTCCATTTCTCCCTTTGTCTCGCGATGTTATATTGAACACAAGTCATGGTCCTTGTCAACTTGTCTTTGTTCAATGCTTTCTCGATCTTGAGTATAATGATAGTTCCAATCATATTGGGGTACTGCCATACACTTTCATCATTATTACTCATCGAGGGGCCCAAGCAAAACATCTCTCTTCCGAGGGACAAATTCCATCTTGACTTATCATCCTTCCCATCATGAATCCGATCATGCCAAAGATAGCCTTTATAGATATCGTGTTAAGATACCGTTTGACTAAAATCAAACATGACTTTCATCATATGTAAGGTCATGATAATCTCAGGTCTAGGGACTAAATGAAGTAACCTTATGAGATTTAATTATGATATTTGACCATGACATAAATCTCATGCGGGTCAAGTCCAGTCTCTTGTTCTCTAACAAGTACCCATAATTTCAATGTGCATCTCGATGCATATAATCATCGTATGATTATCCATTGACAATTATACTAATTATTCTCTTAATAATTAGGGACGAAGATTATTAAAAACAAATATACAAAACATATAATAATCAAATGATAAACATCTCATATAATAATAAATAATGTCAACACATAAGTCTATCAATCATAGGCCTAGGACATAACACTAACAGTTTTAACGGATGTTCTGTATTCCCAGAGGGCAAGGTGGAGCTTGTCTGGCCAATCACTGCCTCGGACAGCCATTTTCCTGATGATGTTTTATAGAGTCTTATTTGCTGCTTCAACGGCACCGTTGGTTTGGGACCGATAAGGGGACGACTTGTGACGAGTTATCTTGAATTCTGCCAATAATCTGTCACATTCTCCTTCAAAATGGGAGCCATTATCAGAGATTACTTCAGCCGGGAACCTGTATCTGCACATGATATTTTCCTTGATAAAGAGGGATACCTTCTTGGAATTAAGGATCTTGTAAGACTTGGCTTTGACCCACTTGGTGAAATAGTCTATGGCTACCAGGACAAACTCGTGACCATTACTTCCTGGCGGTGTAACTTTGCCGACGACGTTGATTCCCCAGGTAACGAAAGGCCAGGGGTTGTCATACAGTAGAGATCATGTGGAGGCAAATGGTTGAGATTTGAATAGCACTGACATTTGTCGCAGCTTCTCACAAACTGGATACAATCTGTCTCCATAGAGATCCAAAAATAGCCCATTCTTAGGATGACTTGCATTAAGGCTCGGGCATTCATGTGGGGCCACAGGTACCACCATGTACTTTATTCATTAGCTCGACGGCCTTTTGTTTGCTGATGCAGCGTAAGAGGGGACCCCGGTAGCACTTCTTGTATAGTGTCCCTCCTAAAAGAACGTAGTGGGAAGCCAGTCGTTTCAGGGCTATCAGGGTTTTTGCCTTGATCCCTTCCTTGTATTCCCCGTCTTCATTTTTGAAAGAGGCTTCAGCATTTTTCAAGTACTAGTAGATCTGAGTGTACCACGGGTCGTCTACTGTCTCACTCTTTACTTCAATTTCAAAATAGTAGGCTGTGTTTTCTCTTCTCCCAACCCTGAATGGCTTGACCGATTTTCCCTCGGGTATTTCGAAAAGAGAGGCTAGTATTGCTAGGGCATCTACGAACCTATTGCGATCTCTAGGCAGATAGTGGAAGCTGACTTCTTTGAACTGGGCCACGAGGTCTTCCATGTAGGCATGGAACTTTTGCAAACCAAGATCAACTGTCTTCCACTTGTTGGACACTTGGTTGATGATGAGAGCAGAGTCACCATACACTTCCAATTCCTTGATGTTCCTTTATAAAGCAGCCTCCAATCCGGCTATGCAAGCTTCATACTCGGCGACGTTGTTAGTGACCTCAAAATTTAGCTTTACGACTATGGGAGTATGTTCATCAGTGGGATCGACCAGGAGCATTCCTATTCCATTCCCCCGTTTATTCGCTGCCCCGTTAAAGAAGAGTTGCCAACTATTTTCTCTTTTTAGAGCGAAAATTCCATCGTCGGGGAATTGAGGTTCAGGTCCTTGGGGTTCATCACTCGGGAAGTCGGCCAACTGTTTTGCCATTATCTGCCCTTTCATGGATTTTCTCATCACATAAGTGATGTCGTATTCAGCCAAAAAGAATGACCATCTTGCCAATCTCATAGAGAGGTAGGTTTTGTCGAACATGTACTTGATGGGGTCCAGCTTTGAGACCAAATGCACCGAGTGAGACTGCATATAATGCTTCAACTTTCCCACTACCCAAACTAGACCTGCACAGATTTTCTCGCAAGCTGGGTAATTGAGTTCACTGCCTTGTAGTTTTCTTCTCACAAAGTAGATGGCGTTTTCAACATTGGAATCTTCTTTTCCTGTGCCAGCATAGCCCCAATTGCTGTACTGTGACAGTCAGGTATAGCAATAGTGCCTTTTTCCGATGTGGTGGGCAAAGGATCGGGGGATTCACGAGGTATGCCTTGATCTTTTCGAAAGCCAACTGGCACTCTGGGTCCATTCGGTGTATACGTTCTTCTTCATCAGCTTAAAGATAGGCTCGTAGATGGAGGTCAGTTGGTTCACAAAGCGGCTTATGTACTGTAGCCTTCCCATGAAAGATTTGACTTCTGTCAGTATTCGAGGCCGTTTCATCTCAACTATGGCTTTGATCTTCTGAGGGTCTGCTTCAATTCCCTGTTCAGTTACCATGTATCCCAACACCTTGCCTCGCTTCATGCCGAAGGAACATTTAGCTGGGTTCAGCCTCATGGAATGTTCTCTGAGACGATTGAAGAACTTTCTCAAATCAGTGAAGTGCTGGCCATCAGATCCTTTGGAGTGAACTATCATGTCATCCACGTAGACCTCAATTTATTTATGAATCATTTCGTGGAATAGGGCTGTGGCTGCCCTCTGATAAATAGCCCCAGCGTTCTTCAGACCAAAAGGCATGATTGTATAGCAGTATGTCCCCCACGGAGTAGTGAAAGCTGTCTTGGCTTGGTCTTCTTCGGCCATTTTAATCTGGTTGTAGCCGGCAAAACCGTCGACAAAGGACTTGACCTGGTAGTTGGCTGTAGTGTCTACCAGCATGTCGATATTGGGCAGGTGGAAGTCGTCCTTTGGGCTGGCTTTGTTCAGATCTCTAAAATCCACACAGTATCGGACTTTTCCGTTAGCCTTGGTGACTGTTACAATGTTGGAAAGCCAGGTTGGATATTCGATGACCCGAATAAATCCTGCTTTGAGCATTTTCTCGATTTCTTCCTTTACTTGTAAAGACCATTCGGGCTTGATCTTTCTTAGCTTTTGCTTTACTGCCTTGACTTCTGGGTCTAACGGTATCCGGTGTTCCACTATGGAGGGATCGAGGCTGGGCATATCCTTGTAGGACCATGCAAACACGTCCACAAATTCTCTGAATAGTTCAATCAGGGTTTCTTGTTCGACACCATTGAAGAAACTGCCAATCTGCATCTCATTAGGCTCCTCTGTAGTCCCCAGATTTACACGAGTCAAAACCTCCTCGATATCTTGGGCTCGGTTTTCCTCTTTCTCGACAACCTGCTTAAAGATTTTTTAATATATTGTTCGTTTAGTGTGTCTGCATCTTTATCTAGTGAATCATTATTAACCGTTTTCAAGTTATTAGTTAATTTATCATTAGTTAAAGTGGAAATCAGAGGATACTCAGAAAGGTCGATCATTTCATTCAGAGCAAAAGGAAATACAGCGTTGGCTACAATTTCATAGTCCTCTGGCGTAAGGCCATCAGACGACTCTAGGAACTCGAATTCAACAATAAGAAACTCAGAGGACTTAATATAGGTGGACACAAGGGGATGAGGGACCAGTCCAAGTTTCGTAATCATTTCTTCTTTGCTCGCGGACGGTCCGGAGAGAGTCTCCCAATTCTTCAGAGGCATTGTAGACTGCATAACCATAGCCCGGGGATCTAATAACTTTTGTCCTCCTGCTTCAATCACTGCAATCATTCCTTCTTTTGAACCTAGGTCGATCAAATCTGGAATTTGCACTTCTTCCCCAAACATCTGCTGCATGACGGGACCATCCCACACATCTGGAGAGAATTCTGCAGTCTTGGTCTTTGGTACAACCAGTTCAAATTCGGCCTTCGTGGCTTCTTCGATAGTCGGGATGACCTCATTGAGTTTCTCATACTGTTTCACTAACTTCGGCACTTCCTTGAAAGTATACTCACTTTTTATGGTGGTAGTATCCCCAGGTATATTGGGTAAATCAAGAAACATCCTTCAGACAGGGTTGGCTCTGGTTCCCCAGAACTTGCTAAGATTCTCTTGTAGTTTCAACCAGCCTTCCGTGGGAGTGGGGTTTTTAACTTCGGCATTGTCCACCTGAGGGTTTCCCTTTACGAAGTAGTAAGTCATGTCGAGACTGAAAGGGTTAGGGTTAGGACCATCACAAGGTATCTTTTTTGCAACAGCATCCCTCCTTTTCCGAGCAACTTCCTTCTCTTTCACAATTTCTTCTAAGGTTGGCTCATATCCTAGGCCGTGGCGGGTTTTATGTTCCTTTACCTCAACCTTGTGTATCCCTTGTAGGTTCTTCCCAAGACCCAGACCAAGCAGGTAGTTCATCTTTCTCATCATCCTCATGGCTGGAGGAATCTTGTCCCGGGTAACAGTCAGATCCACATTGCAAACTTAGGCTTTTGGAGATTCGACCGTGAAACCAGTTAGCATAAAACCATCATTATCATGCTTGATCTCCAGAATGGGTATTCTACCCATATCAGTGCCCTCAAGAGTAACTAGATCTCCATAAATGGTTGTTAAGGCCCCATCTGAAACAAACTTTACATACTGATGAAGGCTTGAAGTGACTCCATTAACTTGATGCAGCCAAGGTCTTCCCAAAAAAGCATTAAAGGTGATTGGGATGTCAATGACCTGGAATTCTACAGGTATCATTTTCTTGCCAAACCATAGGTTCAAAGTAGCGTCCCCAAGTACTGTGCGAGACATTGAGTCATAGGCCTTGACAGTAAGGGAGGAAGGCTTCAGGTCTGTGGGCTTGATGCCAATCAAGCTCATGATCTTTATTGGAGGATGTTCATTCCTGGCCCGTTATCGACCAGGACTCGAGGGAGGCATCGTTCATCTAGCTGGACAGTGATGAAGAGGGGTTCATTATGATCAGCTCCAAATTGGGGGAGATCGAGGTCTGTGAAGGTGACTATGTTTCCGTAATGGATGTTCCCAATCAGTTGTACCATGTCGTCAGGAGTGACATCAATAAGAACCAGTGTGGGGCCAGACTTTCTTCCAGTTTCAACTTGTGGGGATAAGATGAGGTGAGTAAGGACCAAAGAGGGATATTGGCTTGAGTTTGCTTCAACTGAGACAGTACAGGATCTTCCTTTTTGGGGTCGGGAGTTTCAGCTGTCTTGGCATAAGGATTACAGTTCACCCTGGGTGCCTGATCTGCTGACCTCTTTTCTGATTTGGGATTACCCTGGTGGACTTGCCCAGATCTGGTCAACATATTCACCTCTTTCTTTGGTTTATCTGTTCCCTCTTTACACGATTCCTTCAATGCTGCTAGGGTCAATGGAGGATTGCGAGTATTACTGGCTTCTGACTTGGAAGCCTTCCGGATCGTTTCCCAAGTTACGGGTTTCTTAACCAAGGAAGGTTCTGTCGTTCCTTGAATGGCCCACAGGGCTAGGGCTTTTTCCGATTCATCCTCATCCTCGTAATCGTGGTTCACATCGTCCACGGCTGGTTTGAGCTTGCCCAAAGTTAGCATGCAGCAGGAACTATTACCTCCAGGGCTTGGTGGCCTCTCCCCTTCTTCTCCGGCTTTATACAGTAGTCCTGACTGTCTTTTATAATACTCGACACTAGATATTATTATGGGGTTCTACACGGGGGGAGCATCTGGTATCATGCCGTTGTCTAGGACCTCTCTCAGAGCTGCAATACATTCGGGAAAAGTAACTTCTTCCTTGGTGATCCTGACGAGGATTGTTACCTTTTCCCAGGCGGACTTGACCTAACAATGGTTACTTTTTCATTGGGGAGGATAGGGGCCAATCTTCCTTTCTCTACCAGATTTTCAACTATCTGTTTAGATTGGATGCTTGAGAATTCTTTCCCCAAATTATGGCAAGCAGTGCTAAACTCCACGACATCTATATATTCAGCCCCGAAAAAATCCATGGCTTTCATATCTTCGGTCTTATTGTCGTGATCGATTTCCATCTTAGCATACGCTTTTTCCCTTTCGCGCTTGCGGTAGGGCAACCACAAGTGAAGGATTCACAGTGCTCATTCTCATGGCCCATCATAGCAAAAGCAGCTCGTGACACCTGAGTCCAAATGAGGGGCACTCGGGGTCCGTTTCTGGATGCAGGGGTTAGCAGGAAAGCGTCGTGCTTGTCTGTAGGTATGTAGGCAACCGGAGTGGCTTCTAGATCAATAGCCCTTTTGAGCGATTCCAGGCACTCGTTGTGTTTGAGAGGTTCTGCAGTGACTCTCAAGACTGTGATGCCGTCGATTCTAGGGGAGGAAGAAAGGGATCCAACGACGTTTATGAACTCATCATCTACCGGAGGCTCGAAGCTTTCTTTCTTGACCAAAGCTTCAATGAAATTCCTCCATTCGCCTACCAGTTCTCCATAGGGAACATTATGCTCCATGGTCTCAAATTCTTATTCTTCTTCAAATTGGCTAGGCCATTACTCACCTTCCGGTGTATTCGAAGTTGGGCAGTGACCACAATCACATTTTGAGAGGGTCTCACCATCGTTTTCAAATCTCCAGTCTTTCACGCCTTCAGAATTTTCGTGATCGGTTTCCATCGATTCCTTATCCGTATTTTCTGTCGGACCTTCCTCATCACTAGCTGACAACCACCCGTTACTTCTGGCATTCATGCTGTCATTTTCGGCGTGGTCGTTCCAAACTGATTCTGGGTCCCGGGCCTCAGTTGATTCTTCGCTTTTGTCGCTATCACTGGAGTCATCGTCCCATGTTACATAAAATTCGGCTAAGATAGAACGCTGATCATTGATATCAGGGGAAGATATGTACGTGCAACCACAGAAGTTGCCATAGGCACCCAATGCTGCCAACGGCAATTGCGACTCAACCTCTCCTCCTAGGAACTGTGGGGGAGAGTGGGAGGTGGCGGTACATACTTGACTTCTGGAAGGATATAGAGGCAATTATCCACGTCTGATCCATCACCTTCGCTGCTATCAAGACAGTATTCGGCTTCTCCCAAAACCATTTTGCAGAAGTGTATTAGTTCTAGGTGTGCCTCAGCCTCTTTACTAATATGCCCCAATACCAAGGTTCTAAAAAGCGCTAGGCGGATGCTAGGCGGCGGAGCTGGGCCTAGCGCCTAGGCGGGGACTAGTCGGAGACTAGTCGGGATTAGTCGGGACCTAGGCGGGACTTAGAACTAGGCGTTGGAGAGGGGCCTAGCGCCTAGGCGGGGCCTAGGAGCCCTTAGGCGGGGCCTAGGCGCCCTTAGGCGGGGTCTTTTAGAACACTGCCCAATACACGTGTCCGCCTAAAGCTCTCTTGCTCAATCTTCTTTGAGTGCTCTAGCCACCTTGTGTAAATGGTTTTCTCATAATTTGATCTGATTAACCCCCCAGTTCTTCATTATCAGCTATTTCTCCCTCCGAGAAGTAGCGAGCTTCATATTCCTGCAAGAAGCTACTAACATGGGACCAGGGAGGATTAGTTTGTTCATCGTTCTCGAAGCTGGGGGGATACCCAAATTCATGATCATTGATAAAGTTAAGCATGGGCACTCGAGAGTCCCCATTTACTTTCCTAGCTGGCTCTTCCAAGCATGTTTCCTGAATAGTATCCGGATTTCCCCTAGCTTGAGAGGGTTCCCCAATTTCAATCATGTTTACCCTATTGTTGTTTCTAGGGAACGGATTGTTGACCGTATTGGGCCATCCGGGTAGCTCCAGCTTACCCTTCTTAACTAATCCCCGTATGGCCCTCTTCAAGGTTATACAATCATCAGTAAGGTGCCCGTGGTACTGGTGAAAAGCACAATGTTTAGTGGTGTCCAAAGGGATGTTGGGGTCCTTGGGCTGATAATTGTCCAAAGGCCGAATCAAGCCCCCTTTAACCAATCCCTTGAAAACTTCACTCAAAGGCATCCCAAAGTTACTAAATTTTATATTCTGAGGTTTGGGCACCTCGACTTTCCTTAGCATGAAAGGAGTGGTATTGTTGCAATCCTAACCCGCGAAGTTAATTGCTTTTTTGCCCTTGGGCTGGGCAGGAGCGGGATTAGAGGTAGCGGCTCGATACCGATAAGTAGGGGCAGCGACTTGCTGTTGGTTGTAAGCCCTCTCAAATTTAGCCCTAGAACTGACCATGGCTCGCAGATCTGGATAGGGGAAGTTACTGAGGAATGTTCTTAAGTGAGGCTTCAAGCATGACTAAAAATGTCCAACTGTTCCTCATCATAAGGAGGAATTGCCATTTTGCTCAGCTTAAGGTTCCAACGCTTGTAAAAGTCACCGATATTCTCATTAGGGCGTTGCCTAGTTGTCTGCAAGTCTACCCGGTTTGTTTCCCATTCCAGGTTGGATTTGTACTTTTCGGTGAAAGCGTTGGTGATCTGTTCCCAAGTGGCCCTAGACTCGGGCTTCAACCGGAAGAACCACTTTAGAGCTCCCATCTTTAGGGAAAGACTGAAGTAGTCAGCCAACTGCTGATTCGTGCACCCTTTGTCTTTCATGGCTAGGTGTAAGTGCTCCAATTTGAGTTGTTAGAATTTTCGTTAGAAAATTAACGAAAGTTTTAACATTTCTAACATTTCTAACAATTCCTAACATTCCTAACAAAGTGAGGGTAGATTAGGGATTGCCATTTAAAGATAAACCATGGAAAAGAATCAAAAAAGTAAAAGAAATGGTCAAAAACCCGAAATAGAAGTGGCTGGGACATTTTCTGGTTGCTTAATTTGAATTTTATTCTTCCTGTCCAAAGCCTGGAGCAGCATTTAATGAACAGTGCACGCTTACATATCCATCCGCGCGGACATCATTGCATTTTCAGAGTGCCTATAAATTGAGGCCTTCAGTCACAGAAATAAAGAGGAACAACACATTTTGCAACTGCACCTTGGCGAAAAATAGGGAGAAAACAGTGGGAATTCACTTGAATTGCCACCATTTTCTCTTGAATCTTTCCCAAATCCCACTCACTCAAAACATTTTCAAATCACTCTCATACATACACTAATCCAAGCTCAAATCACCCCTTAGGAGGAGGATTAGAGAGAAAACATAGAGGACTTCATTGTTATCTACTTGTTTTCTCTTTGACCAACTCTAATAAAAAACCCTAAACACATTCAAACCCTAAACACTTTCAAGCCTTGAATCCATTCAAACACAAAACACAAAGAAGATAGGTATAACCTCCTTCTCCTCACCCTAAAATTCTCTCATCCATGCATGCATTTTCAAACTCCAAAATGTAGTTTGTTCATCTTCTTGCCTTAGATCCAAGAGGATCACCATGGAAGTTCATCTCCATGGATGATCCTCTACAAGGATCAACATTACTTTCAAAGTGTCTTTACTTTCTTGCAAGCACATTTTCAAAACCCTAAAAATCATTTTCATGCATCAAATCTTGATTTCAAAGGATAAAATTCCCCTTCCCAAGCAAATGAAATGCTGAAGTCCTAATGTACCCCAAGGATAGCTTGATATAGTAGATCACCACTAAAATGTTTAGTGATCACTAATCAAAGCTTAGGGAAATGGGGACAAGCATGGATGCCAAACCCCCTTTAAAATCATGTTTTTCTTCAAGAGGAAGTTGCTGTCCAGTAGCCTTTCTCTAAGACCTCTGTCCATGGTCTAATTTTTTGGACATACAGAAACTTGGAATTTGGTGTTGACTACAAAACACTTTTTGTAGCCAATAACCAGAGATTTCCATAAATATTTTTATTTTATTTTTTACATGAGTAAAACTCCCTTTTTCAAATTTTATTTCAAAGGTCAGTTCATCAGTCTCTGGAAGTCCAGATTTCATATCTGAGATTTCCAGAAGGTTTTGGTCCACAAAATCACCTCCAAATGGGAAAGTTATTTTACAGAAACCTTATTTAAGGTGTTTTGAACAACTTTCATTCTCGGACTTTTCCCATATTCTGAGATTTTTAAGCCCTTAAACCCATTTTAAAATAAAGTGTCCACTGCCTTTTTCATTCTGGCAGAAATGTTTTTCAACTTCAAAAAATCTTTTATGTCCTAAAACTCAACTCAAAAATCACACCAAAAATCATGGGATTTTTTCAAAGTCTAATAAAGAGTTCCCAATTTTTACTTTTCAGTTTCAATTTATTTTGGCCAAAACACACACACACAAATGGTCTTTAATGCTTGGAAGACTCGTTTTACGAGGCATTCCGGGTGAACACTAACGTTCTTCCCGGCGTGTAACGTGACTTCCGAACCCAAATATCTAATCCCGGGCATTTTTCAAAGTTTTGGCCCTTAAAACAAAATTGGCGTGGCGACGCCGTTTGATTTCAAAAAACCGGGTACACATCGTTACACTAGGGTGTAGGTATCAAGGTGGGTCTTGGGGCAGGCAGTTCCATCAAACAGTTCTAGATTAGGCATCACGAACTTGTGAGGTAGAGGCAAAATAGAATCGGGATCTGTGGGCCGGAGGGAAGCCTTCTTCCCTGTCAATTCGGCAATCTGCGCTTTCATTTCCTTCTACTGTTCTATGAACCAAGCCAGATTAGGGTCCAATGGCGGAGCCGGAGTGTTCAGGCCAGTGACAGAGCTGGAGAAAGGATTTACCATTGGCGGCACACTGGTGGAAGGGATGACAGGGCCTGGGGCATAAGTGTAAACCTGCCCTTGGCCTAAATTACCCTGGGGAGTATAAGTAGGAGCCTGGGCATAGTGATAGAACCCAGCAGCCTGCTTTTGATTCCCGGTGGGCAAGGAGGGTGGAGGCAGACCGAAAGTGTCCGGGTAGCCCGAATTCTCGGGGTAAGACTCATAGGGAAACTTACAGGTGGGTCGTGGCCCTTGGTTATTGAACTGCATGTCTTGCTGGGGCGGTGGTGTATAATCGAGAGGATACTGTGGCCCTGGTGATTCCGATGAGACGGGGATGGGACCTTGCTCACCCAGAGGACCTTGAGAGAGGATCAGGTTCGTAGAGGCTGGTGAGGCACCGGGAGCTGCTGGACCAGTACTATTCTGAGGAGGGACACCTGATTGCTGCCCTAAACCAAACTGTGGCAGCGGCGTACCAGACTGTTGCTGCGGCACTCTGAACTGTTGCTGGGAAGACCCAAAATGATATGTGCCAGTCTGCGGAGGCATCCCAATTTGCTGCGGCATTCCAAGGTGTCCGCAGCCATGAGAAGACATTCCATACTGACCTTGTCCCCACTAAGGGACAACAAACTGGCTTGTCCCGCTGGACTGCATGGGCCCATTGGACTGTGGCTGAGGAGTTGGCTGACCCATAGGTCGAGAAGCATGGGCCCCGGTAGTGGTCCTATAAGAGACTGGTGGTGGTATCCTGGGGCAACTAAGAGTGGGATTAGGGTCCTCTTCATCCTCCATGGTGAAATTGCCATCAGGATTGAGAACGACTGCCAAACCGTGATTCCTAATAGCCTCCAGAAGGATGTTCATTTGAGCTTCCTGTCGCAGTCTCATCTGTTCTGCCAACTGATTCCACTGATGTTCTGTCTGAGGAGTCTTGGGAGGCGGAGTGGTATTATCTCCATTGTTTCCAGCTGATGCAGAAATTCTGAAAGCGGAGTTGAAGTAAATGACGAAGCTGACGATGCGCTTGATTCTTCCCAACTAACCATACGGTGACCCGGTACCCGAACCCAAGCCTTACGAGGTGCTGCGAGAGGAAGATACAAGGGAGGTTCAGAATTCAGGAGTTGAAAAGGGGTAGGTGTTGGGCTCAGGGCTCATCCAACATGAAATTATTTTTTTGACTTTACTTAAAACGCATTTTCTCAAATCCTAGGTGGATGGAAAAGATTGCTCTTTTTTTTTTCATTTTTTTAACTACTCTAAGTCCTGGATCAATGAGACCCATCAATACGCCTACAGACCCCTCAACCTGTAACCTCGAACAAGGGTTCCATAGGGCAAGCAGGTCCTACATACCGAAAAGGAAAATGAACCTAAAGATTGGCGGGTCATGAAGTCTTAACGCACACTTGATGCAAATTACGGGCAAAGCCAACGTCGAGGGTCAAGATCGAGTTAAAGTGCCTGACAAAAAGCCGGCATGGCCTTGACTGATAAGTGCCCACGAAGGATCTTGACTCATCATTGATTAAGCGGCAATTAAAGATGGACTGGGCGTTAATCCCTAATGACTCGGTGTCACACCGGGAGTCGGTGCATAAGCCGTGCGGGTCAAAGTCAAAGCGCCAGTCAAGATCTAATCAAAGTACATGACGGAAAACCGGCTTGACCTCGACTGATTAGGTCCACGAGTGATCCTGACTCGGCATGTTGACTGGGGTTTGACCAACACGAGGTATACACTGACGCGGCCTGACACGGACCTGACCAAAAACCAACCAAGTCTCTGACAAAAATGTTTGTCACAGAACACTGCAGGGTAGACACGAGGGTAAACCAATGGCTGTTTGGGTCATCCCGTGCTCGCACCGAGAGGCATAATAAGGCCTCCCGGGCTGCTACAGAGATTTCCCGGGTTAAGGACGTAGTGTACAGTGTACGATCAAAGTGCGCATAGTGTGCGGCAGTCTAAATTCCTTTTTGAGTAAAAAGAGGGATTTTAAAATGTGTCTTAAAGGCATGATGCATGCAAAATATTTTGAAAATAATTTATTTTTTGAAAACATTTTCGAAAACATTTTGAAAGCATGCAAGCACATAAGAGTTGAATAGTCAAAGTTATCGTAAGGGAGGACTGTCTCCCTTTTCAAACATCACAAGTTCACGGTCCAATAGTCAAACTTTGACTTTTCCCGGCACGGTCAAACTAATAGCAATATATCATAGCAAGGCCAAAATGTCCAAGGAAACACACATAAAAACACAAAGTTCAAGTAATGGGACGGAAGCTTGACCCACAAAAGCTAAAAAAAAAGTTATTTTTTTGAAAAAAACAAATTTTTAAAGCTTAGTCCCCAGCGGAGGCACCACTGTGATATACCCCCGATCCGATTTGGCGCCCGACAACTTGGAGTTTGAAAAGACTTTAGGATTTAGGTCTATCTTCGCGGACTTAAAAATAAACGGAGTCGCTACACCATTTTAGTTTAGGGCCAAAACTTTGAAAAATGCCCGAAAGTAGAGAAATGAGTTCGGAGGTCACGTTACACTCCGGAAAGAACATTTGACGTTCACCCGGAATGCCTCGCAAGGCGAGTCTTCCAAACTTGAAACAATGTGTGTGTGTGTGTGTGTGTGTGTGTGTGTGTGTGTTTTTGAAAAGATTTGACTTAAAAAGGACTTGCTGGAGATAAAATAAATATACTAGACTGGACTGAAAAATGATTTTAAAATAGTGATGAAACTGAGAAAACAACAGAAACTGAAAATTGTATGCAGATGACAATTTCATCCTTGTGGATGATTTTGTAATGCAATATCATCCGCGCGGACAAGCCTGTAGTTTGACTTTTCTACAGTTTTCCAGTCTGCCTCTATAATTTCAAGAAATTTAACTGGATTTACAGAGTTAACTGGAACTGTAACTGGAAAAATAGAAAAGTAAGGAATGATTGGATTTTGGCATCCATGCTTGTCCTCTCTTTCCCTAGACTTTGATTAGTGTCTCACTAATTATGTTTAGTGATGATCAACTATATCAAGCCATCCCGGGGGTACATTAGGACTTAGAAGCATATCATTTGTAAGGGGAAGGGGGATTTGGCATGAAAGTAAGTGGATAAGCAAGGATTAGGTCAAGATGTATCAACTTTAGAGTAAGATCTCTAAGGTGGTCACAAGAAGGACCATCCTTGAGATCTAGACTCAAGTGTATCTCTTACATCTTTGTATGACCTAAGTATGTAAGTCTAGATGATATTCATCCATGGAAAGGTTTCCAAGGTGAGCATCTTAGACTAGGAAGGGACATTTACAAGAAAGTAAACAATATAGACCATTTAATATGATCATCTATGGAAATTGATTCCACGATGACCACATTTTAGGTCAAACAAAAAAGTAAAGACTAGTAAGGTAAAGGGGGACATGGGAGATGACATAAAAAATATGGATCTCTTGTAGAGAATCATCCATGGAGATGAAATCCATGGAGATCCTCTTGGATCCTAGGACAAGGAGGAAGGGGGATGAACAACAAGTAAGTAAACAAGATTACATCATTTAGACATGAAATGGATGCATGAATAAAGGAGGTTTAAGTAGGGAGAGTGAGGGTTTACCAATGGTTACACCCTAATTCTTGGATTAGTGTTTAGGGCTTGATGAGTTCAAGGCTTAGGTAGGATTTTGTAGTGGGTTTGTGGTTGATTTTAGTGTTGGATTTGTGAAATGTAAGTGTTTAAGGTTGTTTTGAGGGTTGATTTCGGCAGAGTAATAGAAGGGAAATGTATTTGTTGCTTCTTGAAACTGAAGGAGAAGGGCTCAATTTATAGGTTAGCCATGGTACAAAATCATCCACGTGGATGAGTTTGGCATGCTGATTTCATCCGCGCGGATCAGATCATCAGTGTGCCTGGTTTTGCAGAAAGGCATTTTGGCTGCTTCTTATTTGGTCAAAAAGGCATTTTTTTACTTGGAAATGATGCATTCCAGCGAGACAATTGCCCTTTTTTATTCCTAAGAGGTCCTTCCTCATTCAAATTGCCTAATTAATGCCCGAAATGCCCCTAAATGATTATAAATCATTAAATTGGGCTAACGGAACACTAACGACCCAGATTGGGGCACTTACAATGCGCTTTCTTGATCTTCCTCCGATTGTTGGTGCTAAGTATACGATCCATATTAGCTTCCTGCTCCGGGGTAAGAACTGCACAGATAGAAAAGGGAACAGTTAGCAAGAGATATACGGGCAAGAAATTTACGAGTAAAAAGAAAAGCGGGTAAACACTTAA
The DNA here is from genome assembly GCA_022495995.1 of Adenophora triphylla var. japonica. Taxonomy (NCBI): domain Eukaryota; kingdom Viridiplantae; phylum Streptophyta; class Magnoliopsida; order Asterales; family Campanulaceae; genus Adenophora; species Adenophora triphylla. The sequence goes on along the minus strand of JAFEMH010000970.1, from coordinate 514,539 downwards.
CTGCCGAAATGATATTGGGATTTGCACTATTCAGGGTTCTTCTTAGAAAAATGGCATTGGGCTTCAAACCTATCCCTTTCATGGATTACCCAGTTCAAGTATCTCAGGCTCCTTACAATCAACGCTAGAGGGCTACCTCTCCCTCTCCGCCCAACATCATGCCAGCCTGAATAAAATAATTTTTGGTCGACCCTAGTATGTCCCAGCTAATGGGACCCCTCCGAGCTACCAGCATCAACCTACAGTACAACTCGTCACTCCAATCTGGGACCCAGTAGTCCTCTTCATTCATTGGGCATAAAGTGGCATCGGGCAAGGGAAATTCCCATCCTTTTTTACTTTCGACCAATATCAAGTGGGAGTTCCACCCAAAATCTTTGTCAGGCAAATTCACAAATAGTTTGGGGGCGTTGCGTTTAGTTGGAGTACTAATCCCTAAGGACCTTCTAAAAACATGGACGCAAGGCTCGAACCCAAGAAACCAGCATACCATGGCAAAATACACAAGTACCCTACAGGTGTTAGCCCCTAGCTACATGGGGACAGCGGCCACACATTCTAAGAATTCACAAAGGAATGGGTCGAGAGGAAGGCGTAGCCCAGCCGCGAATTGACCGTAGAAGAAAGTTACTATGGTCGAGCTATGGGCCAAGTGCGCCCATGTTTGAACCTTCATTTGTTTCTCTGTGAAGTGAGTCAACCTGAACTCCTCTCTGTTGATCTCACAAAAGTCATAGAGGATGTTGATCCTCGATTCTGAACTCTTCCTCCCAACGGCCGGCTTGGGGGCCACATAACCTTTTTCATTACGACCTGGAGCGATCGTCGAGCAGAAGGCATTGACAATGTTGGTTGGGGGGAGCCCGACGAAGTAGAGGCCGCAGATGGTTGATTCGACATATCTACAGAAGAAGAAGAAGAAATAGGGGAATCAGAACTAGATGGAGTTTCATTAGAGCTATCTATGGGTGCCAAGATTCCCCTGGGAATTCTAACCTATCTATAGGGAAGGGAGGTTTATTAGTCTTCATATATAAAATAATGAAGTGATCTATTAGCTTATTGAAGAGACGGAAGCGGACAATCAGTGGTTCGTCCACCTCCAAATCTCCTATACTTTCTCTACCTAGAACCTCCACAATGCCATAGCACAGACCCCATGCTTTCAGAATGGTGATACACTCATCCCTACTCATCTCTCTCCAAGGCCCTTCTAATCGTTTATAAACCCTAAGGTTGGCTGAACAATACCCATACCTAACGCCCCTCTCACAACCGAAGATCTACATGGCGGAATTTACAAAAAAAGCTTGAAAATAAGCCTAAAAGCAGAGGAATCGAAGGGTAAGTTGATCGATTCGAAGACGAGAGATATCTAGAGTGAAACAGAAACTTGATTGCACCAGAAAATCCGAAATCACCTTTCTTTGTTCTTGCTGGATATTATTAGATTTGGGGGGTTTGTAAAGTGTGAGAAGGAAGAGGATTTTCTTTTATACCTACTCCTTATCCTTGCCTGAATTAGAAAGGTTTGGGGGCATAATGGTTCAATCCTTCCATTAACGCCAGCGCCGTTTCCCAAGGCAAATGTCCAAACGCCGTATCATGTAATCATTACGACCCTCCAACGGATCCAACCGTCAAAAGGCTCAATGGTCGAGATCAAGACACGTCAACAGCGCCGACCATCCAATAACTTCGACCATCTAACGACGAGCTATCAAAGATTTCATCAGTTTTTCATAACTTCCTGGTCGACAAAATCAACTCAGAAAATTGGGGGCCACTGAACGAAATAAAAGTGACAGGCTAGACCCAACATACATAGCCCAATTATTCAGACATTATTACAGCAACATCATCACGTTGGAGGGTCTTAGCCGGAGACCATCCCGGCTAGTCGTATGTTCACCGGTTTCAGGTCAAAGCTAGGAGATTCACTTAATTGCTGGACTAAGGCTGATCAACACATTTCATGCAGCATCACTTACTGTTGAAATTATATATATTTTTTTTTATCATTATTCTTAGAATTTATTTTCTATCTTATAGTATCTTAGACTCTAGTTTCTATTACTTGTGATTGTATATTTGGTACCATATTTTGTATGACTGTATGTATAATTTTTTTTTGACTAGTTTATTTTGTTATTATTTGTATGAAATAGCGGTCTTGAAAGTTGAATTATGAATTGATATTTCAATATTTTAAGTTGTGAAGATCCATCACCCTCATCTATTGAATCACATGAGAATGTACAAGCTCAACCAGTTTCTTGTCCTAATATCAAAGTTCAGTAAGTAATTGGTCTAAGTGTCCAAGTCAAACAAGTTCTAAAGGATATGACTGATCTTCCCATGGACCCTGGTTTATGTCCTTATATTTATTCTTATGATGTTAACATCAGAGAGAAAGTTCGCGAAGCATACATACGAACTAGCCCTTGTTGGCCGAAAAAGAAAGATGATGATTTTTCATGGACACATTATAATGGAGATACAAGGCATATATTTATTCCTTCTTGGTTAAAAGAGTTCCCTACATTGCTTGAAGATAGTATAGCGAAAGATGCAGCATATTGTTTGTGTTTGAGCAAGGAGAACAAGGAGGTGGGGATTCATTTTTTGGTGAGGGATTCACTAATTAGATAAAGAAGTCAAGATTGAGAGTTTATGTTGGTGATCATGGTAGTGTCCACAAAAAATATGTTCGAGCTTGTGATGATTTGCAAAATCATAATCAACACATCGAAGTTGCTTTTTGCCACCGTAATGATAAAGAAAACATGATGTAAGATATTAGGCTGAATACATTAATAGATTGTGCTCGATTTCTCTTGCGCAGAGGGTTGGCTTTTCGTGGAAATGATGAATCGGAGATGTCTCTGAATAGTGGAAACTTCCGTGAGCTTCTTGTTTTCCTTTCAAAACACTACAAAGAAGTTTACGAAGCCTTTTCGATAAGTGTCCCAAAAATCTCAAGTTGGTATCACCCAAAATTAAAAAAGATATTGTTAATGCATTTTCCTTCTTAACTTCTGAAGCTATACTCAAAGACGTTGGAAGTGAATTTTTTTGCCATTCTAGCTGATGAGTCTCTTCATATATCGTTGAAAGAGCAAATGGCCCTTGTATTGAGATATGTGAACAAGAAAGGATGCCTAGTTGAATGCTTCCTTGACTTAGTTCATGTAAAGGATACAATTTCGTTGTCATTGAAGTCTGCCATTGAATCTCTTCTTCTGAAACATAAATTGTGTTTGTCAAATGTACGTGGGCAAGGATATGACGGTGCTAGCAATATATTGGGGAAGTTCCATGGCTTGAAAAGTTTAATTATGGCTGAGAATGAATCAACTTATTATGTACAATGCTTCGCTCACCAACTCCAGTTGACTTTGGTAGCTGTGGCAAAAAAGCATAAGGATGCGTGTTCTTGATTTAGCCTTCTTTCTAGTTTATCAAACATTATTGGAGGTGTCAAAGTTTATCTTGTAGTGAGGGTTGCTATCATTGTTGAATAGGCGACTATCACGAATGTTGTGATAGTTGAGGTTTGTATTGAGTTGAAATTGTATGACAGTTGCGGTCTTAAGTTGGTGTTTGTTTCAAGGAATAGGTTGTGCACTTGTTGTGTTCTTTGTTGATTTTCTTAAATATTTAGCGAAACCCATTGTATTAGTAGTTATTATTATTATTATTATTATTATTATTATTATTATTATTATTATTATTATTATTATTATTATTATTATTATTATTTGGAGGCCAGAATCTATTGTCTTCCATTTGTTGGACACTTGATTGATGATCAATGCGGAGTCTCCGTACACTTCCAGTTCTGAGATGTTGCGCTCGAGAGCGGCTTCTAGACCGGCTGCGCAAGAATCTATTGTCTTCCATTTGCTGGACACTTGATTGATGATCAATGCGGAGTCTCCGTACATTTCCAGTTCTGAGATGTTGGCCAGAATCTATTGTCTTCCATTTGTTGGACACTTGATTGATGATCAATGCGGAGTCTCCGTACACTTCCAGTTCTTAGATGTTGCGCTCGAGAGCGGCTTCTAGACCGGCTGCATAGGATTTTATTTTATAATCGGGACATAGTCGTTTGCATGAGCCAGACCAACTGGGCATGTGGTATATAAAGGAGCTGATTTTGATAATCGGGACATAGTCTCCGTCAACAATCAATCGATTGAATCCTCAGCCATTTTGACATAATTTTTGAATTTCGATATATAGAATATAAGAATGTCTGTCAGAACAGTTTTCAAAATCTTACTCACTTAATTTGATACGTAAGTACATTGTCATTGGAGATGACACTTTCTAATGGACTCTGTTAGTGTTACACTAGTATTGTCACTGTTGTTGTCTTCTGTGTTGCTACACCAGTGTTGTCACTGGTGTTGCCTTATGTGTTGTTGTCGTACTTGCAATTTAAAATGAGATAGTTAATACATATTATTCATAAATTACAAAGTGATAACTAATTATTTATATGTCTGCTATTAGTTTGTTGTATTTTTGGTTGAACAGGTCAAGGCATGGCTGCAAGACGTGACAATGAGGGAGAAAAGATAAGTTACACATAAATCATTATTTATGTGTAAATTTGGAGACCAAGTAAATATTGCTAGCGAGTTATCTACCTAGGGGGATTCAAGATAAGGCATACAAGGATGATACACCTTGTAGGTACAAGTGTTGAAGCCTAGGAAGACTTAGTATTCTACAAACAAGGAAGGTGGAGATAAAAAGGGATTCTATCTCATGGCTTTTTTCTGGTTAGTTTGAGTAGGCTCCAAGTTCTAGGAGCCTATAAATAGTGCAAGCATTCAACAGCTTCAATTACCCAATTCAGAAGTTGAGATTTGCACAAGTAAAGAACACAACTCTTCGGTGTTGTCACATGTGTTGGCAACACACTGTCCAACACCAGTAAGTTGTCACGGATAACTTTCGTTACTAGAGTGTTTCTGAGTGTTAGATAGTGAGTTCTTGTAAAGAGTGTATTTTAGAATAGTTCGTTTATTTTGGATTGGTGTGAACAATGTTGTTTTTAGTATTGACAATACTATTGACAACACTTGTGAGTTTTTGTCACTTATCTAAGCCATTAACAATTTCAATTGGTATCAGAGCCTAGCCTTAATATACTAAGTGTTTTGATCCATTAGTCATGACTTATGATACTGCTAATTCTATTCAAAAGAGGCTTCCTATTTTAGATGGGTCAAATTATGCTTATTGGAAGATTCATCTTCGCTCGCATATCAAATCAATTGATATTCGAGCTTTGCGATCTGTAACAAATGGTTATTCTGTTCTGTTGCTTCTTCTGGATGAAGATGGTGAAGTACAAGTTAAACATGAATATGAATGGACAGATGAAGAGAATAATCTAACTAGTTTCAATGAAAAGGCACTAAATGCCATCTATGAATGGGTTGACATGCATATGTTCAAACTCATTCAAAATAGTCCCACTGCAAAAGATGCTTGGGATACTTTACAAATATTTTGTGCAGGTGATGGTAGTGTCCGAGAAATGAAGCTTAGGGGTCTCACTAGTAGGTTTGAAAGATTAAGAATGGGTGAAAACAAAGATATTTCTTCTTATTTTGAAAAGTTGATTGATATTTCAAATAAGTGTCAAGTATTAGGAGAACCTTTTACTAACAAACAACTTGTTTTAAAAGCTATTCATACTCTTCCTAAACGTTTTAATATTAAAGTTTATGCCATTAAAGAGGCCCATAATCTTTCAAATATGGATATTAATTCCTTGATGAGAATTTTGAAATTTTTTGAATTAAATCTTAATGATCAAACCGAAGCTTCAAAAGGCAAGAATATTGCCTTAAAAGTTGAATCTTCGGACACGGTAGTGGATGATGAAGATGAAGTCTTCGAGGAATTAGATGAGAATACTAGTGTAGCTTTACTTGCTAAGAAATATAATTCCATCCTTAGAAAGTTTAACAATGTGCAGGTTAAGGCTAAGAATCAACGATCCAAAGTACATAGTTTTGTGCCTAAGAGAGCCATTCCTCCAAACCAAAGAGACACATCACTAAGGAGAGCACCCTCAGAGAAGCCCAGATCTGACCCTAAATACATTGAATAAATTCAATGTCATGCTTGTTCCGGTTGGGGGTCACTATGCCAATGAATGTGCAAACACCTTGAGAAAGGCGGGCGAAAATATGTGGTTGTCTCTTAGTGATGAAGAGGAGGAAGGAACTGAAAAAGGTGAAAACCTTGAGCAAGTGGTTATGTTGGCCACAGTGGAGGAGTTATATTCGTCAGGATGTGTTTCCTCAATTGTTGTCCAGCATATGACAACACATGACACAACACTTGTGTCTTCGTCAGGATGTGTTGCCTCAAGTGTTGTCCAGCACATGATAACACATGACACAACACTTAGAAGGTATGATTCATTAAGTTCTTCTAATGATATATGCTTTCATGGTTATGTGAGTTTTAGTACAGATGATTCATTAGATGATGAGCTTGGCAAAGACGAGCTCATTGATGAATTAAAAAACCTCTATTAGTCACTTCTCATATAATGAAAAAGGAGAACAAGATGGTGGTATTCTTGACAAAGGAGAACCAGGAGCTTAAGGACTCTATGACTTGCTAGAGGTTCAACTTACTAACAAGGATACATAACTTGATAAATTCAAGTCCAAACTTAAGCTAGCCGAATCAACCTTCATGAAGCTCAACACGGGTTATTCAAATTTTGATGAGATACTTAACTTGAGTAATCCTCTCAAAGCAGGTATTGGGTTTCAAGAATCACAAGAAAAAATTTCTTATACCTTATTTAATGAGGAAACTAAGACTAGTTTTGTAAAAGAACATGTTAAGGAAAAAGATAGCTCTTCTAGTAATGTTTCTGATCTTACCTTTGAGTGTGAGTACTGCCACAAAGCTGGACACAATAAATCAGAATGCTTTATTCTTCAAAAGAAAAAGTCCAGTTCTCAAGAGTTGCCTCAAGTGTTGCCTCAAGTGTTGTTAAATTCTTAAGACAACACTCGAGATAACACAGGTGGTCAGAAAAACATAAATTCAAAAAGAAAAGTTTGTTTTCTCAAGGCTAATCTAAAATGTAATGTTATCTATGCTGCCTTAAGGACTAACATCTTAGGTGCTTGGTACTTTGATAGTGGTTGTTCACGTCACATGATGGGAACAAGATCCTTCTTGAAGGAATACCAACCTATTCACGAAGGCTCAATAACCTATGGAGGTGGAGGCAACAGTAACATAATAGGAAAAGGAAAACTTGATGTCATCGGTTTTCCTCCTTTAAAAAACGTCTTACATATAGATGGATTGATTGCTAATCTGATTAGTATTAGCCAATTATGTGATTGATGATTTGGAGGTAAAATTTAATAAGGAGACTTGTGAAGTTTTTGATAACACTAACTTTTGTGTTATGACAGATACAAGATCGAGTGATAATTGCTACCATGTTGGTAAAAAAAAATTTGCAACTCGACGAAAATTGATAACAAAATTCTATGGCATCAAATGTTAGGACATGTTTATTATTGGAATATTTAGAAGATTTTCAAACTTAGTGCTTTTAAAGGTGTTCCCCTCTCAATCTCAAGAATACCATGGTATGTGGTGACTGCCAAAAAGGTAAACAGACTCGTGTTGCTCATAGTGTTGGACAACACAGTGAACAACACTCAGGAACAACACATTGTTTTCAGCTTTTACATATGGACTTAATGGGTCCAATTGAAGTAGAAAGCTTGGGAGGTAAGAGGTATATTTATGTGATAGTGGATGATTTTTCTAGGTTTACATGGATCTATTTTTTAAAAGAAAAATCTGAAACTTTTGATAAATTTAAACACTTATTTTCCAAAATAAAAAACATGTTTTGTTCACCTATTTTCCGTATAAGATCAGATCATGGTAATGAATTTGATAACATTTCCTTCTCTACATTTTATAGTAAAAAAGGAATACACCATGAATTTTCAGCATCTAAAACACCACAACAAAATGGTGTTGTCGATAGGAAAAATAGAACTTTACTAGAGATGGCTCGTGTTATGCTAATTTCTAGAAAATTTTCTAAAGGTTTTTGGGCCGAAGCATTAACACGGTATTTCACACTTCGAATAGAGTTTTCTTAATACCTGGTACAACTATGACACCCTATGAGATTTTAAATGTAAAGAAACCTATTGTACACTATTTTCACGTGTTTAGGTGTTTATGTTTTGTTTTAAATGACCTGGAATATTTATGAAAACTTGATTCAAAGAGTGACAAAGCTATATTTCTTGGTTACTTTCAAAATAGTTGGCTTATCGAGAATATAATTTAAGATTAAAAACTATTCAAGAATCGGTAAATATTATTTTTAATGACTTTTTGAGTGTCACAGGTGAACCAGCAGAAGATATGCCTCTGACATTATTGGAAGAAGCTGAAGAAATTGCTGGAACAGAAACTGGTTCAAGCAATTCAGCCACAGATTCAAGTGTTGCCTCTAAAACGACAACACATGAGACAACATGGGATTCCAGAACAGTGGCCGGAAATAATGTCTTAGAAGAAGAAGATTAGTTGGTGTATCAACAGGCAAGAAGAGACCCTACAGCAAGAATAAGAAATAACCATCCTACTAGTCAGGTAATTGGGGGGGGGGGTTAATGAAGGAGTTCGAACAAGAAATAAGGAGCCAGTTAACTATAGAGATATGATAAGGTATATGTGTATGTCCACCACATACTATAAGGTAAAATACTCCTGTTTCATTTCTATTCTTGAGCCTAAAAATGTGATTGAGGCTTTAAAAGATAACTTTTGGGTTCAAGCAATGCAAAAAGAGCTTGAAAAATTTACCCAAAACAATGTTTGATATTTAGTTACTCATCCATTACATACTAATATAATTGGAACTAAATGGATTTTTAAAAATAAATATGATGAATTGGGTAATATTGTTCGTAACAAAGCTCGTCTTGTGGCTCAAGGTTATACACAAGTCGAATGAATCAACTATAACGAGACCTTTGCACCTGTGGCTATAATTAAGTCAATAAGACTTCTTTTATCTATAGCTTGTTACCTTAAAATCACATTACACCCAAATCATGTATATAGACTTGAGAAGGCCTTATATGGCATGAAACAAGCTCCACGTACATGGTATGGGCGTCTAACAAGCTTTCTTATTGAATATGGGTTTGTTAGAGGCGAAGCCGATAGGACATTATTTATTCTAATGCATGGTAATGATCTTGTCATTGCTCAAATCTATAATGATGACATAGTTTATGGATCCAAATCTAAAACTTGTTTGCAAAATTTTGTGAAGGATATGACATCATCTTTTGAGATGAGCATGATAGGTGAACTAAATTTTTTCTTGTGATTGCAGGTAAAACAGTCAAATGATGGGACCTATGTTTCTCAAATCAAGTATGCAAGAAGTTTGGTAAAAAGATTCGGGTTGGAGAGTGCCAAGAGTTCAAAAATACCTATGGGATCAACTCTTAAGGTGGGCAAAGACCAAGGAGAGGAGGAAGTTGATCCAACTCTTTATCGATCAATGATAGGTAGTCTTCTTTATATTACTACCAGTCGTCCCGACATTATGTTCAGCATAGGTGTGTGTGCTAGATATCAATCCAAAAATAAAATTTCTCAGCTAAATGCTATTAAGAAAATTATTAAATATGTTTATGTGACTAGTGAAATAGGAATTTGCTTTACTAAAGATACTAATACCAACTTAGTTGGGTTTAGTGATTCAGATTGGGCAGGAAATATGGATGATAGAAAAAGTACCAGTAGGGGTTGTTTCTTTTTAGGTAATAACCTAGTGTCATGGTAAATTCATAAGCAAAATTGTGTTTCTCTCTCGACTGTTGAATCTGAATATTTAGCAGCCGAGATTTGTTGTTCACAATTAATATGGTTAAAACATATGCTTGGTAACTGTGGTATTGATAGTAATACCTTGACCATGTACTGTGACAATTTAAGTGAAATGAATATTTCCAAAAAACCGGTACAACACTCTCACACTAAACATATTGATATCCGCCATCATTTTCTAAATGATTTAGTTGAAAACGATTTAATCCAAATAGAGCATATTGATACCAAACATCAACTTGCTGATATCTATTATAATATAATGGCTGAAGTGATTTTAGCACTTCATTTTCCCGCTCAAATTAAGGGTATACAAGTAATTTGAGTTCAAGTCATATTTGTAATTACAATGGCTTAGAGCAGTATTTTCGATCTCTCCAGGGCTCCCGGCGTCACTACATCTTCCACAATGCCTCCTCCTCTCCCTCTCCCTCTCTCCTCTCTCTCTCTCTCTCTCTCTCTCACACACACACACACATATTTCTTCATTCTCCGTATCCAAAACACAATGTCCGTATCAGCTGAAACATCCCCACCCTCGTCGTCGTCGTCTCCCCCCCCAACTTACCATCGAAATTCTCATCCGTGAAGAAATGCCGAAATGGACTTATCGCCGCCATCGCCAACACCCCACTCATCCGAATTAACAGCCTCTCCGACGCCACTGGTTGTGAAGTAAGACTTCAATATCTCCCCCCCCCTCTCTCTCTCTATCAAATCCGTAATCGCTGTTTTTGAATTTGATTTATTTACTTTTAATTTGCCTTCAGATTCTCGGTAAAGAAGAGTTCTTAAATCCCGGTGGGAGTGTTAAAGATCGAGTAGCTGTTCAAATTATCGAGGAGGTAAAAATAAATCCATTTATGATTACTCCCTCCGTCCCTAATTGAATTTCCAAAGTTTTTTTTTTTTGCAAAAAAAAAAAAAAGACTCATTTTGGGGCAAAATTTCTTGAATTTTGATAGACATTTATGGACTGAGGAAGTACAATTTTATTGACCGAAAAGGTTTCTATTTTACTTTTTTGGTTTTCATTATGAAGCAAATTGTTCTCTGCATTTTAAATGTCCAACTGGGGGGGGGGGATGATTCGTCCTCTTTAATGAATGACACTTCCACAGTCTCAATTGAAAGAGGGCTTGCTTGGAAATTCTTATACTTCAAGAGTAAATAAGTATCGTACTATCATTGTAGTTTGTCATATGGAAGTGCATTCGTATATCAAACATGAAGGCTAAAGTTATATGTTATAGGTGTAATATTGAAAGCGTGATGATCAGAAACTGAATTGTTAGACTAACTACTAGGAAGTGAGGAACTACGGAGTAATTGCCAATTTGAAAAGAAGGGGAACATGAAAGAAACCTAATTGGCAAAAGTAAGGGTATAGTTAGAATAAATGTTGTGGTTTCTCTTGGTTTGTCATATCTAAAAATGATCCCATTTATTTTCATGGTGATTGCATTTACTATCATCTTTGACGATTTACTGCGCTGGGATCCAACTTTTCTGTTGATTGGCAAACATCAGCTATCAAAAGACTTTAGCTTATAATCATTTGGATCATTAGAAGCTTACGTCTTGATACTTGTGTTTTTCTCCCATATCTCACTTTTATACTTGGTCTCATTTGGTTAATTCTCTCAATCATGGCTCTTCTTACTTGATCTCTTCCGGCATTGTGATGTGTATTCGTATCGTATGGTTATAACCAAGTTATCAACCCTTTTTGTTGAAGAATGTAAAAGAAATGAGATTTCTCTTGTAATGATTGATTTTTTCAGCTGGCTTACACGTGCAATATATGAGGGATCTTCTTGATTTACCACAATCTATAGTAACACTGGTATTATCAGGCTGTGATCTTACTGAGTTTCCAAGAGAGTTTACAAAAAATGATTGTTATAGCATAGTGAAATTTTCATCACCAGCTATTGCTACGGGACTGATCAAGATACTTTCTTGCTTACCACACTTTTTGGTGAAGTTAAGTCTTAGAGACTGCAATCTGACTGATGGATGTTTTCCGAGGGATTTTAGTCCGCTTTCCTCCTTGAATTTTCTTGATCTAAGTGGAAACTTGATGAGTAGGTTGCCCGATTGCATCAAAAATCTATCAAATTCTTCGCTTCTTAGGCTCACTATGAATCATTGTCCACAGCTCCGGTCAGTTATACATCCCCCAAGCTGTGTAGAGGAATTGACTCTTTTGGAAAACAGACAGTTGATAAGAACTAAGGTCAGACCGAACTCTAGATATATAGAATTTGAAATGGATGAGAACAGAGAATATGTTGAAATTGAAAACTTTTTTGACATTCATTTTGGGACGGAAGGAGTATCTTGCTAAATGTCGCATTATATTTCCTGTACTGAGTGAAATCTATATTATAGAAACTAAGAGGTCTTATGTGCTGGTATATATTTCAAAGGAAAAAAAAAATATTAGAGAAGAGAAACCCAATTTCACTCTTGCTTTGCCTCCTTATATTAATCCAATTTCTCTCGTCACCGAATGTATTATAATATTAGTTCTTTAATATGTAAAATATATCGGCTGTTTGGTTATATGGGTATTGTTGATAAGAGTTGTTTTTTTTTTTTTTAAGTCTGTTTTGCCTCGGGGGGGATTGGCTGCCCTGTTTGTATCTATAACTGGTGTGGAGCAGTCTTCTGTGTGCTGAGGCTGTTTTCACAATTTTTCTTCAAGAATTAATAAAATATCTTTTGGTCATTAATAAAGTAAGTCCATGAACTGAATAAGGCATTAATGTATTCTACTTTCATTGTGGAAAAATGTAGGTAATAAAACTTTCTTTTGGTCATTCGAAGTAAACTATCAGAATGCATTTATAATTTCCATCAATGATGTTCTTGTATTGCTGTATTCCCTCTATTACTCTGTATTAAAAGTATATTGCTCAATAGATTAGTTATGTAGAAGATTACTCTCAGTTACCGAAGGATCGGCATCACTGTCAGCTAAGCCAAGTATATGCATAGATTTTCTGATGGAACTCATGTTTGGTCGGAGACTGAAAGGCCCTTTGTTAATATGCAGATGATCAGACAGCTATGGTATTGGCTTAGCTGTCAGATGATAGTTGAATTGTGCAGCGGAATAAGAGAGGTTTGAAATAATGATAGGACAAGAAACACAAAGAAATAATGCAAGTGTGTGAATGTGATTGCAAAAATGTAATAACACAGAGAATTTAAAGTTGTTCAGAGTTCACTCCTCCTACATCCACCCCCACTGTCAAACTTGACAAGTGAGATCAATTTTATTATAATCTTTAATCAACAAAAATTACAAATGATTGATTCAGGCAAGTTCCTTGAACTTCCTCTTCCTAATTAGTACAGTCAACTAGGGATACACTTAAAGTACAGTCTTAAGTGTTTTTACAACTTGAAGTACAGTCTCAAGATTTTACAAAACAACTAATACACTCAAAGTACAGTCTTGAGTGATTACAAACTAATTCTACACCTAAAGTACAGTCTTAGGATTTTGGATTTTGTGAATTAACACACTAAGGGGTGTTTTGTTGTGGAGGCAAAGGTTTTGGGGTGAGGGTTTGGTTTGGAACAGAGTTTGAAGGGAAAGGATTGGTGAGTGTGTGTGTGAATTACAGGAGGTGTGTGTGGGTGTGTGGAAAGGGTTTTTGACTGTGAAAATGAGTATTTTTCAGTGATTTTGATAGAGGAAGAACTCCTCTATTTATACCCTTCAATGTAGCCATTGGAATATGACTATTACAGCTACATTAATGAGCTTTGACTGGTCTTTGTCCCACTTGTCCACATGCAGGTCTTCATGAGCTGGCTTGAGCTGTGAGCTTGAACTGAGAGCTTCTAGAAGGTCTTCAGTGGTCTTCATTGGTCTTCATTGGTGAACTTGACAGCTGTGAAGATCCAGGTTCCACATTGGTTGAGATTGTGGTAACAGAGATTGAGACAAAGTGATGGCTATCAGAGGAATGAAGTCATGGCTGTCAGATCATACAAGACTTAGCTATCAGAGATGTTCTCTGATAAGGACTGAGATGCACTTTGATGATCTTGAAGGCTTTACTAAAGAGAATATGATTCATGTTTTTGATTGATTGTAATCATTGTATACAACTGAATCATAACTATCAAACTTCATGGCATCGGATCTGTGAGGAATGAATATGAAGTTTGATTTGGTCAGTCATGGTTCATGACTGACAGTCTTCCTCTTTTGATATAAACCCTGTTCTATATATATATTCCTTTATCAAAACCAACTAACTAAGACATTGATCAAAGTTAGGTCCTAACAATTTCCCCCTTTTTGGTAAAGGAAGATCTATTTTAGAACATGTTTTCACATTTGATAAGAGAAATAATAGAAGAAATAATACAAGGATTTACAGCAAGCACAAATAACCAGAATGAGATTGAAATACATGAATTTAATCTCATGATGAAAAGGTTCACATATTACAGTTACAAAAACTGAGTCAATCAAAACAAATTGTTTTAACACACCAAAAATTGTTCCATAAAACTACATATCAATCATCAGCCAGTTGATCATAGAACTCCTCTCTTTCTTGCACATTTGAAATAATCGATTTCTTTCTTCCTCTAGTTCTCTTCTCATGTACGGCTCTACTCCTCTGTAGTAGAATTCATTGTTCCATTCCCATGACATTCTCTCATCATACTTGAAGAATTCATCTTCTTTTGACTTTAGTTGAGCTCTTGTAAGGGGCATCTGATCATTTCTGATTCTCATTGTGCCCCACAAATGTTTCTTCTTGGTCCTTGTTCTTTTGATCTTCGTGGGCACAATGGTTTGATCTGGTTGTGATTGAACTGAGACTTGAGTATCATGAAAGGAATGAGTGGATTGCTGAGGAGGATTGGTAAATGTAGGAGATGGGATGGTAATAGGAGGTTCTTGATCAGGACTTGAAGGAGCATCATCATCATCACTGTCGAGTCCGAGGAAAGATCAATAACAGTTTTGGTTACGCTTTGATGGTCGGCCATGGATTCTCTGAATTCTTTGATCTCGAAATAGAGACCAAGTTCATGAAGTGAGAGTTTTCATTGGGTGAGGTGAAGTTCATGGGATCAACAGTGATGAAAGGGGAAAGGTAGGGCTCAATTCCTGGATTAAGGGTTGGGGGAAAGATGTTGACCATTTAGCTTATCAAAAGCATGAGGGCATACTTTTGTTCAAACGAGAGAAAGGAAAAAGGATTTTGCAAGGTCAATGCGAGAGGGTGAAGACTAGACCCTTTGGCATATACAGGCATGAATTGAGAGATGGAGAGATGAGTTGGCTGAAAAGAACTTCCCAATCAAGAAGAGTATTGGGAGTGATGAACTTTGGGAATGATGGGATTTGGTGAACAAAGTTGGAAGTTGATGAGGTTCTTGATACTTGCCATTTTTCATAGGCAAAGAAAACTAACCCTGCAAGGTTTCTTGCCACTACAATCATCCCATTTCTTGACAGTTCCCAAGATTTTGGATAGGTAAAGGGATTTACAATGTCTAGAAAATGAGACACATGGGCTAACCCTTTTCTTCTTTGTCTTGATGGAAGAAATAGAGAAATCAATGCCACGGCTAAGCATCCGGGGTTCTTTCTTGGGAAGAAAGGATTGATTTTGAGAGGGAGGAATGGAACTGCTTGGATAGCTGTCAGGACTGGATAGAATTGGAGCACTATCAGAGAAGTCTTGACCTTGTCCAGCAAGTATTGGACTATGAGGAGAGGCTTCAAAAGGTTCATTTTCAGGGATTGGAGAAGTTGGCTTGGAAGGTGCAGAGGGTTGGGTTGAAACAGTTGGGATTGACTCAGAGGTTTGGCCAAGACTTTGATTAAGTGAACTGGAAGTGAATTGAGATTTAAGGAGATTCAAGGCTGCCCTGACTTCACTTTTGGCCAACCTTTTCTCAAGGATAGCTATCATAGCTTCCTCATTTTCTTGAGTTCCATCAAGCACAAGGCCTTTGCAAGCATTCACAATTGATTCTCCTTTTGAGACAAGTATGGGATTAATCTCAACTCCAACCTTCTTGAGATTTTGAATGACCTTAGAAGTATTATCAAGATTCCCCCTTTCAATTTCAACAGTTGGGGCAGGATCATTTACAGGCTCAGTCTCAGGAATGGAAGGGAAGGTATGGCTATCTACATTCATAGCTGTCACCGTGGGGTTATTAGATGACTCCTGGTCCACTTCTTTTCTTCATAAACCTAAGTCTGAGTTCATCTAGGGCCATTACAGATTCTTCTTCACTTAGAATATCATCAAGATACAAAAGAACAGCTTTTTCAGTGTCAGGGTTTCCATCCAATTCAATAGCATCAATTGCTTTCAGGATTTTGGTTAACTGTTGAGGCTGGGTGGAGGGGATATTCTCATCAATGTTCCCCCTTAAAGGTTGCTTCTGTGATGGTTCTTTGAGTTTAAGAATGGCTTCAATGGCTGACTGATGACTGGTGGGTGTGGATGACTTGTCCACTCTTGGACTAACGAGGTGGATTTTGGGGAAATGGAAGGGGTAGTTATTTTGGTTTTCTTGGCTTTGGGGGCTTTCTTTTCTAGTTTTCTTTTCTTTGGCAGAATTTTAGAAGGAATGGGTAAGGAGGGTTGTACCTTAGATCTCGGTTGGCTCGCTTTGTAGGGATAGCTGTCAGAGGATGCTTTCCTTTATGCTGTGTTTTTGACAATTTGATAGCTGCCTGGAGTTCTTGAGGGTCTACATCAGCATCACCAGCATGAGTTTGCTCCATGGTGTCATCTCTATGGCTATCAACATCACCTCTTTCTTCAACATCCTTAGCATGGCTGTCAGATATGGTTCCTTCACTGTCAGCTACCAGATCATTCTTGCTTTTGCTTTTCTTGCTAGGAGATACCACAGTCCTTTTTAGCACTCCAGTTTTCTTGACATTGGTCTTTACTCCTCTTTTTATTCTCCTACTTGTAGCCAATGCTATCAACTCTTTCCAATGATCAACCTTTATTCTTGTTTCTTCAAGCATCTTTTCTTGGGCTTCTTTGAAACTTTCAAGGCTCATATCTCCAGCCTTCATAACAATTCCTTTCTTTTGTTTCAATGAAAAGGTTCTTTCATTGAAACATCTTGTTTCTGACAGCTTCACTGTCTTCAGCCACTTCTTGGGTAGAGGAGTTTTGAGCTTAGGGATTAGATCATGAAGAATTCCACTCATAAACCTGAAGTTGTTCATCTTCCCACCTTGTTTTTTGAACTTGAGAGTAGAGGTTGAGACTGCCAGCTGAAAGTTGTGGAGAAGGACAATGCACCAGTTTGTGTCCTTGGTCATCAAGCTTAGCATTTGCTTCCATTCATTTGATCCCATTTGATCAAATGAGGATTTCTTGCCATCAATGGCTTTGTTAACCACATCCATTAGGGTTGATTTGAAGATATTATCTTTGTTTTTCACCATTGCTTTGTCTTGAACAGCCTTGAAGTCATGGACCTTAATCCCAAGAAATTTCTCATAAACTGTCTTCAGCCTGTCTGACCCTCTATCCCAAATATTTTTCACAGCATCTTCTCTATTTGGGATCCCATAGACCTTGCTAACCATTTCTTGAGTAATGGTGACCTTTACATTATCTATGGTGGCAGTTATTGAGTTGTTCTCTCTGTTTCTGTTGCCAACCAAATAAATCTCTCTGCATAACTCTTCATAAATTGGAGGTCTAGCTCCCATGAAATCAAGTAATTCATTTACCTCAAGAAGTTCCTTGATGAGAATTCCAACTTCAGTCTCATAGAAATTAGGTTTGATGAAATAACCATGAGCATCTGGGTACATTGCTTTTGGGTCTGCCATTGATGTCTAAAAAGAATTAGGGTTGAAGAGATACGATGGTGGATTGGAGAAGGAAGGAGACAAATTTTAAACTGAGAATTGATGAAATAGGAATTTTGGTGATTGCGAAAGAGAGAGAGAGATAAATGATGAGTGGAACGTGGGTTTTAATGAGCATTGGGGGTTTCAAAGTTAAGTAACTGTTCATATGAACAGTGGTTTTTTACCCTTCCCCACGTTGAGACATTAATTCCCACAAAACACAAGAAGAACATTCTCTTTTTCAAGGAGATTTGCAGTGGAAGAGGCGGCGAAGGAAGTGACAATTGTGAGCAATTAACACGATCAAATCACTTAAAGGTTGCTTTAACCTAGCTGTTGAAAGAAATCTCTGACAGTTAAGCTAGTTTGAATGATGATGGCTGTCTGAGATAGCTAGGTGAAAAATTGCCTATAAAACAATGAAAACTTCAGAGGAAAATTATTCAGATTGATTTACAAACAAAAATGGGAAGATTTTCTTCAAAGTTTAATCCAAAGGTTATGGCTCAAACAGCAAAACAATTGGTCTTTGGGAAAAATAGTGAGGATGATTTGATGAGTGATGAGATGGAGATAGATAGAGAGACTTTCAATATTGTTGAAAGTTCAGAGAGAGTGAATGATAAGGGTAAGAAAAAGAGAGTGAGGGTTGATGAAGACATAGAGATGAAGGAGGTAGCTGTCAGGGAAAAGATTGACAGCAAAGAGGGAGAAGGAATAAGGCTTTTTGGGAAGACAATCAAAGTTGATCAAGGAGAGTCAAGTAAGGGAAGGAGTAAGGTAGAAAGGGTATACACATTGGGGGAGTTGGTAAAGCAGGACAGAGCTCAGACAGCTAAGGAGAGAAGCTTAGCTATCAGGAAGAAGGTTGAGCAAGATAAGCTTTATACACCTGTGAGCAGGGATTCTCTCTCTCCAGGAGTTGGTTTGTTGGAAGGTAGAGGAGATAACTTTGCAGGAGTGCATATATCTCCTTCTTCAACCATCTCATACCTGTTGAACCAGGTTATAGGTTGCTTCAGCCCTGCAAGAGTACCTACTGTGGAGAGAGTGGAGTCAAGTGTTGGTCAACCATTTGCAATCACAGGGAATGGTTCTTTTTCAGGAGAATTTAGCTTTGTTACTCCAATGGAGGGATTGCTTCAGCCATATGATCCAGTTGAAGAGTGGTGGCCTAGAAGGGCAAGTCCTTCTCTCCAATATTCAGTCACTTCCATTGATCCTTTCTTGGAGAGGCACCCAGTGTGGTTGCAGAGGTACCAACAAACCTTGCAATCAACTCAGGAGGCTAGAAATGAAGGAATGAGTGCTGGAGGAGGGTCTGGGAGACCGTGACATTTCCAAAGAATGTCTGACTAACCTGTGGGTTTGAAGAGGGGAGCTTGTTTTGAAGATTGTATGGTTTGGAGGAAGCTTTTGTTGGGTGAAGGATGATGAGAAAGAGAGATTTCAAGGGTTGTTTTATGTTTTTGTATGTTTTTGTTGTTGTCTTTGGTTTTCATGGTTTTGGAAAGATAGCTATCAGTGGATAGCTATCAGAACTATTTATGAGGGAATAGCTGTCAGGCAACATTGTGACAAAGATTACCCAAAGTATGTAATCTTTTTTATTTATGAAGAACAACCTTTTATTTTGGCATATTTATCATACCAAGCATGGCTCTTAGTATCTCAAATCTCTTTTCATCCATGGCTTTTATGAGAATATCAGAGACATTGTCCTCAGTGCAAACTTTTGCAAGGTTGATATTCCCTTTTTCAACATGATCCCTGATGAAATGATGTCTGACCTCAATATGCTTTGTTTTTGAATGTTGGACAGGATTTTCAGTCATGGCAATAGTACTTGAGTTGTCACAAAAGATGGGAATGTTGGATAATTCCATTCCAAAGTCTTGAAGTTGACTTTTAAGATAGAGAATTTGTGAACAACACAAGCCTGCAAAGAATATACTCAAATTTCACCCGTTGAGGTGGCTACCGAGGTTTGCTTTTGCTTGACCAAGAAATTATTCTTGAGCCAATAAACTGGCATCCACCACTTGTGGATTTTCTATCAAGATTACATCCAGCATAGTCAGAGTCAGTGAATCCAATTAAAGAAAATGGGGATTCAGTAGGATACCATAAGCCAAAGTCAGGGGTTCCTTTGAGATATCTAAGAATTCTCTTGACAGCAGAGAGATGAGATTCTTTGGGATTAGCTTGAAATCTAGCACAGAGACATACACTAAACATGATGTCAGGTCTTGAAGCTGTTACATAAAGAAGAGATCCAATGTAGCTTCTGTAAAGTGTTGGGTTTACACTTTGACCATCTAGATCAGCATGGAGTTTGGTTGTGGTTGACAAGGGTGTTTTGGCAGGGGAAGCAGTTTGCATGTCAAACTTCTTGATCATATCCCTTGTATATTTAGCTTGGTTGATAAAGATTCCTTCCTTCATTTATTTGACCTGGAGTCCTAAGAAGAAGGTGAGCTCACCAATCATGCTCATTTCAAACTGATCCTTCATGATATCTCCAAATTCAAAGGTACATGTGTCCTCATTTGATGAGCCAAAGATGATGTCATCAACATAGACTTGGATGAGCAACTGATCATTTCCATATTTTTTGATAAACAGAGTGTTATCAATATGGCCCTTGGTAAAGCCTTTGCCAAGGAGATATTTAGATAGGGTATCATACCAAGCTCTTGGTGCTTGTTTGAGCCCATACAGTGCTTTGTTCAGTTTGAAAACATGATCAAGAAACTTTGGGTGCTCAAATCCAGGGGGTTGAGATACAAAGACCTTTTCATTTAAAACTCCATTTAGAAATGCACTCTTGACATCCATTTGGAATATCTTCATCTTCTTGAATGAAGCATAGGCAAGGAATAGCCTTATAGCTTCAAGTCTTGCCACAGGTGCAAAGGTCTCATCATAGTCAATACCTTCCTCTTGTCTGTATCCTTGGGCAACCAGTCTGGCTTTGTTTCTAATTACAACACCTTCTTCATTCATCTTGTTTCTAAGAACCCATCTTGTTCCAATAACAGTTTGATTTCTTGGTTTAGGAACAAGTTGCCATACTTTGTTTCTTTCAAACTGCTCTAGTTCTTCTTCCATGGTTTCAATCCGCCAAAGATCTTGGAGTGCTTCATTTATTTTCTTTGGTTCCACTTGGGATATGAATGCACTCATGAGAAAAGGGATGTTATCTGGAACTGGGGTTTTATCAATTTGAAGGCTGATGTAAAGATCTTTATTGGGTGGAATGATGTGGGTAATGGTAGTTTCATCATTCTTTTTGGGAGGAGAAAGAGGATTATTGGATGGAGATGGAAAATGGCTAGAAGATGGATTACATGAGGAAATGGGATGGCTGTCAGCTAAGGGTTGGCTGTCAGCTAAGGGAAAATTTTGAGAAGGGTTAGTCAAGGGATGACCATTTATTTTAAAATTTTCTTCCTCATCAATTGGATTGGAAGTGGGAGTGATTGCTGTTGACTTGGTTGGCTGGATTGGTTGTTGATGAGAGTGAGATAGTTCATGGCTTTCTGGCATGGGATGGCTGTCAGATGAGTTTCTTGGAACAATGTATGGAAGATTTGATGAATCTTGTTCATGATTGAGAACAGATGAGTCAAGAATGGGAGATGCTTCAGGAAGATTATCCAGGTTTCCCAAACCTTCATCAAAATCACACAACTCAGTTACACTTTGATCATTGTATTCATCAAAGTCAACATGAATTGATTCTTCCACAACAAGCCTTCTTTTGTTGTAAACTCTATAAGCTTTGCTTGTGTTAGAGTATCCAAGAAAAATTTCTTCATCACTTTTGGAGTCAAATTTGTCCAAATTGTTCTTGCCATTGTTGTGGATGAAGCATCTACTTCCAAAGCTGTGAAAGTAAGAAATTGTAGGGACTTTGTTATTCCATAATTCATATGGAGTCTTCTTGTGGAATTTGTTGATTAGTGTTTTGTTTTGAACATACACCTGCAAAGAGTAATGCCTTCACCCCAAAAATACTTTGGGAGATTGTGTTCGACAAAGATTGTTCTTCTTTGCCTCACAAATTGTCCTGTTTTTCCTTTCAAAGAACACCATTTTGTTGGGGAGTTCTTGGGGCTGAAAAATTGTGATCAATGCCTTTGGAATCACAATATTCTTCTACTCCAGTGTTCTCAAATTCCTTCCCATGGTCAGATCTGATCTTGATGATAGATGTCCCTTTTTGATTTTGAATTTTATTGAATAACTTTATCGTACGGCTAAGGGTGTCACTTTTGGATTCAAGAAGAATGATCCAAGTGAATCTTGTGAAATCATCAACAACAACTAGGGAGTATCTTTTTCCTCCTAAAGATCTAGTTCTTATGGGTCCAAAAAGATCCATATGAAGCAGTTCAATAGGTCTTGAGGTGTCCAACTTGGTCTTGGGTTTGAATGAAGATTTCTTTTGCTTCCCACATTGGCATGCTTTGCAAAGTTTATCCTTTTTGAATGGGATCTTTGGTAGACCTCTGACAAGATTGGAATTTGCAAGCTTGGAAATGGTTTTGTGATTGAGGTGAGCCAATCTCTTGTGCCATAGCCATGACATATCAGATTGATTGAAAGACAGAAGGCAGTGAGCATTTGAAGTTTCCATAATCTCTAAGTTTAAGCAATAGAGATTTCCTTTTCTTGATCCAGTTAGGATGACTTTATTATTTTTATCTTTAACAGTGCATTTGTCTTTAGTGCAAACAACATGATATCCCTTGTCACAGATTTGACTAATGCTGATCTGAAAACGTGAGTTTTTGGGAACATATTTATGTTTCCTTATTTAATTTGTCTTCTATTATGGTAAGAAGATTTTGAGACTTTCATGGAGATTTATAAGTATCTTACTTTTATTAAGAGATTGTAATTATGTAAATATCTTTTATTTATGTACATAGTTTTATATTAGGACTAACCTACTAATATTTGATTTCCTTGTGAGTGTGTTATATGTTTTCATATAGAAAAAGGAATCTCACAAAGGAAGAGGTCGATTGCATGAAGATCTTCTCAATGGTGCATTATAAATACAAGGCATTCAGCACAAAGAGAAGCTACGGTTTTTAGAGAGAAAAACATACATACTTCATAGCTTTCGATTGAGTTGATTTTAGGTTGTGAGCTTACATCCGTAACTCACATCTAGGTTTTCATAAAGTTCTCTTGTTTTACTTCTGATTGAATAAGTCCTACTTGGGAAAGGGGAGTTGTTCATATCATAGAAGGTGATTAGAACTTGTTTAGTATTTTCATATTTTAGTTTTTCACTTATTTGTTTTTGTAAGAAACAAAAGTTTTTATAGTGAAAGGTTTTTGGGCGTAAGCCTAGTTTGCTGATCACACAGTATCAATAAGCGTATATAACTCTTGAGTTATTGCATTTTATTTACATTTAATTGTTTTATTCCGCCGCATTATCTCGTGGATGTGTGGACATTGTGAGACACATCCGTACTCACATCCTTTGCCTATTGCGTGATCCAAGTTTCCTAGCTACACTAAACTTTCAATTGTTATCAGAGCCAACTCTCGAAATATTACCGAGTGTTGATCCGTAAAGTGTAGTCATTATGGAATGCCAAAATCACCAAAATAGGCCTCCCGTCTTGGATGGCACAAATTATTCTCTTTGGAAGTCTAAGATGCGAAATTACATCAAAAGTATTGATGAAAGAGCTTGGATGTGCATTCTTGTTGCATGGCAACCTCCTACTGTGGAGAAAAAGCCATCTTCTGGTGTTGGTGAGTCCTTCTTTGAAAGAAAACCTGAAGAACAATGGACTCTTGATGAAATACAAGCCGCAAATTACAATTCAAAAGCCATGGGTGCTATTTCCAGCCATGTTTCGGGAATATGTACAAGCTTATAACAAATGAAAGTATAGCCAAAGCCGCTTGGGATATTTTACAAACTCAATGTGAGGAGCACCAAGTGTGAAGGCTACCGTGCTTAGAATTTTAATGGATAGGTTTGAGTTACTTCGAATGGAAGAAACTGAGGATATTGTGTCATATGTCGCTAAGATTCATGAGATTTCAAATGAATGCACAAGTCTAGGAGAATCTATCTCCAATGCAAGACTTGTTAGTAAAATACTAAGAACCTTGCACGAAAGGTTTAACATAAAAGTAGTGTGATTGAAGAAACAAAGGACACAAACACCGTAGGTCTTGACACTATCATAGGAATCTTGACTGTGTTTGAGCTTAACCTTGAGGCTCGGAAGAAGAACAAAACACACAGTCTTGCCCTTAAAAGTGCTTTCGCTCTACCAAAAGAGCTTGTGGAATTATCCTCTGAAATTGACAAGTCTAATCTTGAAGATGAGGATGTAGCTTTTATTTCAAAGAAATTCAGTTCTATACTGAAAAATAGAAGGATAAGCAAATTTCCCAATAGACCTACTTCCAAAGATCGCCGAAAAGCCAAAACCTAGCACTGACACGGATTCAAGAAACCAAGTTTTGAAAATAAATCATCCGAATCGTCCAATGTAGGGCATGTCGTGGATTTGGTCATTATGCCAATGAGTGTGCTAACACACTTAAAAAGAAGGGAATGAGCTTAACTGCTACCCTTAGTGACAGTGAGGATGAGGAAGAAGAAGTGGCTAACATGTCTGTCTTAAATTGCCATTCTGTGTTTAATGCTTTTTCGAGATATAGAAGAATATACTCTGAAAAACCCTTGGATGTGGGCTCGGTTGTGTACACATCTGGTGTCACATCTGAACTGGAGCTGAACTGTTTCTCTGTAAAAGGAGAGTCAGATGATGAAGATGAAGAAAGAGACATTCCCTATGAGGAACTCTTTGCCACATACAAGGAGCTACATACAGATTGGATGAAAAGATTGGACAAAATTGAGGTACTTGTTAAGGTAAACAAATCTCTCTCTCGATAAATTGGTGCTTGTGAAGATGAAAAATTTGTACTTTCAAAAGAAAATGATGCTCAAAAGGATACCATTGCAAGACTTGAAGTCCTTGTGACCAAAAGAGAAGTTGACCTTGAAAAATTCAAGAATGAATGTGAAAAAGCTGATAATACTTTCACTAAGTTAAACAAAAGTAAAATGAAAATGGAAGAAGCTTTTTCTATGGGTCAACGTGACAAAATTGGTATAGGTTTTGAAAATAATTTTGTAAAGGAGGGATATGAGGGTTCTACCTCCAAAAGTGTGAAAAACAAGCTTTTAAAGAAAAAGTCATTACGAGTGAGAAGAGACCAAGGAAGAGGCATTACATTTGCCGTTCGCCTAGCTCCTGGTCACATTAGGCCCTTCATTACAAACTCAAGGCCGATAAAAATGGTAGTTTTAAACAGCCTCGGATGTGTGAGAAGATGTATGCACATCCTAACACACATCCAGTCAATCCGAGACCTCTCGCAACCCAAAAGAAAACCGTTAAACAGTGGGTAGCCAAATCAATTACCACCTGCAATGTTGTCTACTCTTCCCTCAAGAGTACGTCTTGTCTCGCTCTTGGTATTTTGATAGTGGGTGCTCTAGGCACATGACTGAAACCAAGCAGTCCTTCTTGATTATGAAGTGATAAATGGAGGGAAAGTAAATTTTGGTGGAGGTGCTCAAGGAAAGATTGTTGGGAAAGGAACCCTAGATATCAAGGGTCTCCCAAAATTGCACAATGTGTACCATGTGGAAGGCTTGAAAGCCAACCTAATAAGCATCGATCAACCTGTGTGATGATGACCTATTTGTGAAGTTTGATAAGCACTTGTGTGAAGTGTTTGATAAGGATAATAAATGTGTGTTTCTTGGTCCTAGATCTACGATAATTGTTACCAATTTGGTGACAATCTTTCTTGCCTAAGCTCAAAAGCTAATGATGTCAATCTGTGGCACCAAAAATTAGGGCATGCTAGCCGTAGAACTCTGGAAGAACTTCAAAGGTTTGAAGCCATTAAAGACCTCCCTAAACTGAACTTCAAGAACCCCGATGTCCGTGGTTCATGTCAAAAGGAAAACAAACAAAAGCATCACATAAAAAGGTCCAACAATGCTCCACAACTAGATGTTTGGAGATGATTCACACCGATTTAATGGGACCTATTGAAGTAGAAAGCTTTGGTAGGAAAAAGTATGCCTTTGTGTGTGTTGATGATTATTCTAGGTACACTTGGGTAATGTTCTTAAGAGAAAAGTCGAAACAATAGGAGAATTCAAGAATTGGTACAAAAGAGTTAGAAATCTTTATGGTCTTAAGACTGTGAGGATTAGGTCTGACCATGGCACTGAATATGAGAATCAAATGTTCACCAATTTTTGCAATTCTAAGGGAATCACTCATGAGTTTTACGCACCAATCACCCCACAAAGAAATGGAATTGCCGAAAGAAAGAATAGAACCTTGCAAGAAATGGCAAGGGTCATGCTAAGTTCAAAGAACTTGTCCAAAAAGTTTTGGGCGAAGCTTTAAACACCGCTTGTCACATTGGCAATAGGGTGTTTCTAAGGATTGGTAACACGTCACCCCATATCAAATTCTCCTTGGAAAGAAACCAACTGTAAAATATTTTCATGTGTTTGGTTGTGTTTGTTATATTCTCAATGATAGAGAATACCTATCCAAGTTTGATTCAAAAAGTGACAAAGCAATTTTCATGGGCTATTCCACAAACAGTAGAGCTTACAGAGTTTTCAATCTCAAAACTAAGACCATTATGGAATCTCGCTAATGTTAAATTTGATGACTCACTTGATCTTAACCTCAAGACTGGCGAGGATGATGTTTCAGGTTGCTTCTGGATTTGGAAGGATGAAGAAACAGTCTGAAAAAGCAAAAGAAACTTCCAAAGGCTGTTAAAAATGATGAACCCGACAAGGATGTAACCAAGGATGTGGACACATCCGCCTCCACATCTGAACCCACATTCGCACCCACATCCACTCAAACTCTTGTAGCGAGGACAGTTCCTCGATTCGATCAGGATGATGCTCAGAAGGTAATGTGAATGGGTGTGTGGATAGGTCAAAGGATATCCCTTCTAAAATCCAGAAAAATCACCCCACTTCACAAGTTGTGGGAGATGTGCATGCTCAAGTGAGAACTAGACAAAAGGACAAAGTTGATTATAGAAAGATGGCTGGTTTATGGAGTTGCTCCTCAGCATACTCCCAGGTAAGCTTCTGTTGTTTTGTGTCTAAAATTGAACCTAAGAATGTTCTTGAAGCATTGAAAGATGCCGTTGGATTATGGCTATGCAAGATGAATTAATTCAGAAGAATGAGGTATGGACTCTTGTTCCTAGACCCTCACATGGTAATGTCATAGGAACCAAATGGATTTTTAAGAACAAAACTGATGAGCAAGGTGTGATAACTAGAAATAAAGCTAGGTTAGTTGCTCAAGGTTATACTCAAATTGAGGGAATTGACTTTGAGGAGACATTTGCTCCTGTTGCAAGAATTGAGTCCATTAGGCTTTTGTTAGCCATTGCTTGTTACCTCAAGATTACTCTTCATCAAATGGATGTCAAGAGTGCCTTTTTAAATGGGATATTAAATGAGGAAGCCTATGTTGAACAACCTAAAGGCTTTGTGGACTCCAAATATCCTAATCATGTGTATAAACTGAAGAAAGCTCTGTATGGGCTAAAGCAAGCCCCTAGAGCTTGGTATGGTAGGTTGACTGACCATTTACTTCAACTAGGATTCAAGAGAGGTGAGGTTGACAAAACCTTGTTTGTGAGGAGAAACAAGAAAGAGATTCTTGTGGCACAAATCTATGTAGATGACATTGTGTTTGGATCAAATTCTGATCCAATGCTAGCCGAATTTGTGGATAGCATGACTTCCACATTTGAGATGAGTATGGTAGGTGAGTTGAACTTTTTCTTAGGCTTACGATTAAGCAATTCAAAGATGGTATGTTCATTTCACAGTCTAAGTATGCCAAGAATCTTGTGAAAAAGTTTGAGCTTGAACACTCTTCACATCAAAGAACCCCAATGGGATCTTCCCAAAAACTAAGTCATGATTCTGATGGTGAGAGTGTTGATCAAACCCTTTATAGAAGCATGATAGGAAGTTTGCTTTACCTCACTGCAAGTAGACCTGACATTATGTTCGGTGTATGTCTCTCGTGCTAGATACCAAGCCAACCCTAAAGTGTCCCATCTTAAAGCATTGAAAAGGATCATTAGGTATGTGAGTGGGACCGTGAACCTAGGTACGCATTACTCTAAAGAAACAAACACAAATTTGGTTGGGTACACTGATTCGATTGGGCTGGAAATAGTGATGATAGAAAGAGTACCACCGGTGGATGTTTCTACCTAGGTAATAATCTTGTGTCTTGGTATAGTAGGAAGCAAAATTGTGTGTCCTTGTCCACCGCGAGCTGAATATGTTGCCCTTGGGAGTCGCACACAATTACTTTGGATGAATCAAATGCTAAAAGATTATGGATTAAATAGCAAAGTTTTGACTGCTTTTTGTGATAACAAAAGTGCCTTGGACATATCTAAAAATCCTGTTCAACATTCTAGAACAAAGCACATTGATATTAGACATCATTTCATTAGAGATCTTGTAGAGCAAAAAACTGTGTGTCTGGAATTTGTTGGGACTGAAAATCAATTGGCTGATATATTTACAAAGGCATTAGATTTGGAGAGATTTTCCTCCTTGAGGAAGTCTCTTGGCTTGTGTGATATCTAAGGTTGTGAGACCAGATGTGTCTCACATCCTCTAACACATCTGTAGATTAGTTTAACTGAAAAAAAAAAGAAAAAAAAAAAAAATCCAAAAATATCATGCATTAGCACGAAATTTCTCAGTGTGGTCACTTGTGAGTCTTCATCTTTGACATTATTTTTTATCACTTAATTGTGAGTATTTCCTGTCCATGTTATCTTTTGATAACTCGGTATAACCTTCCTAGGTATCTCACAGTGGGTGCTAAAAGAAAAAAATATATATATATATGTGATAAACAGCTGCTTCACCCTTAGTATGAAGCCATACCATTGTGATCAAGTGATTTTCATAAGAAAAACTTGAAGTCAAACTTGATAAGATCATTGGGAAAAAGGGCTATCTTTGGGATCAAGTAAAGTGAAAGCTACTCACATTGCAAAAATCCACAACAAAAAATTGGTGGATGCATCCTAGAGGCTGTGCAGATTGGATTATTGCTCATTGACTTTTTGTGATCTAAATGTGTCCCAATATGTGACTCACATCCTATGCCACATCCATAAGCTGAGAATATTTCCTTCACTTGTGTGTTTGCATCATGCTAGGCATATTGCATTTTAGGACATATAGGAGCTTTGTAAATATGTTAGTTAATTAATTTTCTCTCTTAATTCACTCTTTGATTATATAGGTTTTTGATCTCCAATATCTTTCATGAAAAGAAAAGGTGTGTATCAATCCTTGTTTGAAAAGGTTGAAAAATTCTTTTGGGATTCTGTTTTAAATAAAGATATGCCGAAGTAATTTTTGTTTTCATAAAAATCTTACAAAATCTTGATTTATTTTAATCCCTTATTTTCTTGGAAGGTGCTTGTGTGTTGCAACCTCAAAGGTTTTCTAGCCGTTGGAGGACTCTTAAGGATTTTGAGGTATGTTAAACCTCTTAGAAGAAGGATTCCTAATTTTAGTAGGAAAGGGGGAGCTGTGAGTATTTAATATACCTCACATCCGTCCCATCCCCCATAAACCTTGACAAAACCCTTTGTTCTTCCTCCTCTTTGCACACAATCTCTCACACCATTGCATTAAATTCCCTTTGCACTGTTCAACCAACCCCAATTCCTCTGTTAAATGGCCGAGCATTCGAACATTCAAGAGAAAGACATTCTTGACGTTGCTCCTATCTCAATAGCTAAAGGCGAGGGTTCTGTTGTCTTAAACCCTGTAATTTCCAAATTTCTTGCGGAATTTTCTTCCCCATCACCCTCGTCTGATCCAACAATGGAAGCTTCTTCTCCAAAATCCCCCACATTGGAACCGGTTGCTGAAAACCCTAAAGCTCCATCCTCTCCGGTGATCCCACCATCGGATGTCGCCATTGCTGAGGAACCTTCTTCAACTAAGAAGAGGAAGTTGACCCAAGTAAAACCCCCAAAGTCTACTGCAACTCCGGTCCCCCAGCGTGCTCTTCGTCGATCTGGTAGGGTTCGCAAGCTGTCAGAGTCTGACAAAGCCAAGAACCGAACGAAACCTGGCGGGAAATCTTCAACAGCTATTGTTCTTGAAGAAGAAGAAGAAGATGAGGTAATAATTCCCCTTGTCAGGACTAGGGCTAAATCATCTATTCCCCCTTCCTCTGTTAGTGGTCCCGCCGTTACCCCTTCGTGGTTGTTCCCCTTGTTGAATCAACTATCCCTGTTGATACTCCCCATGTTGATCCTTTGATCCATGTTGAGACTGTTCCCCATGCAGAGTCTGTTGAGCCAATTGCTCCTATTCCTCCCATAATTTCTTCTGATCCCATTATATCCCCTATTGTTTCACCTTCTGAGGATATTTTGTCTCGCTCCCGTTGTTGAGCCCTCTCGTGCCCTTGGTGTCTAGTCCCGTTGAGGACCTTATATCCTTTAGTGATGAAGAGCCCTAGCTAAAATTTTAATGGATTTAAAGGGTAAGAAAAAGATGGCCGCAATCGACTTAGAGCCTTTTGATGATGAAACCGACTCAAGTTCAGATGATGATGATACCGCCTCGGATGAGAACTACATGCTAGGAAGAGAAGAACTTGATCGGAAAAAGAAGACCAAGAAACCGATTCCACCGAAGCCGATGACACCGAAGTTGAACCCATTGTTGTTCCATTCCTGTGAAGGATGTGCCTAAGGATGTGCCCACATCTAGACGCACATCTACTCGAAAGAAAGCTGAACAGGGTATGTCATCTTCTGTTTCTCTAGTCTCTACCCCCAAACCCTTTTCCAAAAAGTTTTTATCCAAAAAGGCTGCTGATAGGCTTACTTTAATTTCCTCTAAAGCCTTTGTTGTTGAGATGAAAAGGGATAGGAGACTTTTACTAAACTTGGTATGGACAAGTTTTTGAGGAAAGAGGATTATTCTTGACTGTGGACCATCCCCTTCCCTTCTACCCCAAATTGGTTTATGAGTTCTATGCAAATCTGCCTAAGGGATTAGATAAAACTTATCCTCATTCTCTTGGTGTTTATGTTAGAGGAGTATTTGTTCCTTTTACCCCTTCTATCATCAATGATTTTCTTGGGTTGTATGATCATTTGGATGATGTGGTTTCTATTGAGGATGATGATCTTGTGTCTGCAATTACCCATGGCAAGGTAACCTCTTGGCCAGTAAAGCCTAAAGATTTAGGGAGTGGCTCTTTATCCTCCCTCTACTGTTTTCTCCACACTATTTTAGTTGCCAATCTTTGCCCCTCAAATAACAAAACCTCTGTCACTAGGGTGCAAGCTGATCTTCTGTATAGATTGGGACTTAAGAGGCACATTAATTTTGGGGAATTTATCTTTAGAAAAATTTGTGATTATGGTGAGTCTCCATCCAAGAAATGGTCATTACCTTACCCTTCCTTGATATCCCAAATTCTCATTGCCAATGGGATAAAGGCTGAAAAAGGAGAAGAAAGAGTTGATAATTTTGCCTTATTTAAGGAATCCAAAACTCTGTTAGACCCTAAGCAAAGGCATGTTGATCTCCCTGTGGGTACCTCTCCTGAAATTACTATGCCAGATGTGGATACATCTGAACCTCGTAGCTTCATTTGATGTTCAGATGAAGGATTTAGATGCTGAGATTGCCAGTGCTGAAGCTCAAGCTCAAGCCTCCACTGCCCATGCCAACAACCTTAAAGCACTTAAGGCTAATCTTCTCAAATGGCATGCTTCACTTTCTGTTCAAAAAGGGGGAGATGCTGATGCTGATGCTGCTGCTGCTTTTGGAGGAGATAAAGTTTGGAACACTGCTGTGTCTGCTACTAGTTGGAGGGGCTGGGAACTTTAACTTAGGGGGAGAAAAGTTTTTTTGAAGTGATGGTTTTAAAGACAATTTTAATTTTCTGTTTTAGTTGGTTAGTTTTTAAAACAATGGTTTGTAATAGCTTTAAGTAGGACATGGCTGAATGGTTTTTGCTTTTGCTTAATGAACTGCTAGTATTCTGTTCTAATTCTGTTTTGCAGTTTTTATGTGTGGATGTGTATACACATCTGGACACACATCCATTCAGGGGGAGTCATGCTCTTTCTATATTCTGTGGTCATAATATTATGTTTGTTATAAATCTTTGGTTTTGACCAGAAAGTCCAAAATAGGGGGAGATTGAAAACGTGAGTTTTTGGGAACATATTTATGTTTCCTTATTTAATTTGTCTTCTATTATGGTAAGAAGATTTTGAGACTTTCATGGAGATTTATAAGTATCTTACTTTTATTAAGAGATTGTAATTATGTAAATATCTTTTATTTATGTACATAGTTTTATATTAGGACTAACCTACTAATATTTGATTTCCTTGTGAGTGTGTTATATGTTTTCATATAGAAAAAGGAATCTCACAAAGGAAGAGGTCGATTGCATGAAGATCTTCTCAATGGTGCATTATAAATACAAGGCATTCAGCACAAAGAGAAGCTACGGTTTTTAGAGAGAAAAACATACATACTTCATAGCTTTCGATTGAGTTGATTTTAGGTTGTGAGCTTACATCCGTAACTCACATCTAGGTTTTCATAAAGTTCTCTTGTTTTACTTCTGATTGAATAAGTCCTACTTGGGAAAGGGGAGTTGTTCATATCATAGAAGGTGATTAGAACTTGTTTAGTATTTTCATATTTTAGTTTTTCACTTATTTGTTTTTGTAAGAAACAAAAGTTTTTATAGTGAAAGGTTTTTGGGCGTAAGCCTAGTTTGCTGATCACACAGATCAGTAAGCGTATATAACTCTTGAGTTATTGCATTTTATTTACATTTAATTGTTTTATTCCGCTGTATTATCTGTGGATGTGTGGACAGTTGTGAGACACATCTGTACTCACATCCTTTGCCTATTGCGTGATCCAAGTTTCCTAGCTACACGAAACTTTCATGATCAAATTGTGTTTGAGACCCTCTACATAGGATACATTTGTAAAAATGATATCTTTTGTAACAAGATTTCCTGATCCTTTGACCTTAGCTTGGGAATTGTCACCAAAGGTTACATTTGGACCATTTTTAGGGGAATATTGTTGCAACCAGTCTTTATTGAAGGTCATATGTCTACTACAACCACTATCTAAATACCAAAGTCCTTTCCTAGGTACCTGCAAAACAAAAAGTAAATTTTATGGTACCCCTTTTTTATTCTATTGGGTCCAAAGGATTAGTTTTTCTTTGGAACCCTATCTTTGTTCATTGGTCCCTTGTTGAAGAACTGGTTTAGGGTATGATAATATGACATGATTTGCATCATGTAAGGTGTGAGAACAGTGGATTGGGATGGATTGAAGAAGTTGTTTGGATTGTTGTATTGGGGTTGAAACTGAAAGTTATTTGAAGAGGATGATCTGGGAGAGTCATTTTGATTTGCATGGCTTCTACCATTTGAGTATTGCCATTGAGGTTTTTGTTGTTTGGTGTATCTATGCTTGTTGTAGAATTTTTGTTGCCTTGGGGTTCTTTGTTGTTTGGAAGATTTTGGTTGTCTGTCAGGCCTTGGCTGTCTGTCATGCCTTGGCTGTCTGTCAGGACTTGACTGACTAGCACATTCTTGAAGCTTGGCTTCTTCCTGTATATTGGCTCCTTTTTGAACCCAAATATACTTGCTTCCTTGAATTCTACTTGGTCCTTCCTTTGGTTGACTAGGACCACCCAAGATTTCCTTTGATTTTTCTTTGGTTTGAACAGGGTAGGTTTGAGTTTGATAGGCGCGAGCTAAGGTTTTCTAGAACCATTTTTTCAATGGCCCTTTCACCAGTGGGAGGAGAGTATACTTTTGCTGATGGATTATCAGCACCAATCCCTGTTTTGTCACTGGGACGCCTTTGGGTATAGGTGAAAAGTGATAATGCTTTGCTTGACATGTTCCATGAATCTATTCTCTTTTTAAGAGCATCATTTTCTTTTTCAAGATTAATGAGTTTTTGACAGTTTTCATGATTACTTGATGTCTCAAATTGTCGATCCTTATTTTGTTTTTCAAGCATGATGCATTGATCTCTTAGCCCTTGGCATGCTTTCTCAAGCTCGAAATGGTTTTTGTGAGGGTGTCAATGGTTGAGGATTGGGAAAGATTTTCATTGACCGGTGAAGCAAAGCTAGTTTTTGTTTTTTGGTTTGAATTAAAAGAGTGCAAACTAATTGTTTAAAACCATCAATATTTAAAGAGTTAAAATCATGTACCTCTTTTAGTTCATCGGCAGCAAGTGCTTCCATTTCTTCCTCATTGTCGATTCTTCATCATCTTGACCATAAGACATATCATGGCTTCTTCTCCTTCAATTTCAGAGTCATCACTTGACATATACTCTTCATCACCGAATTTTGATGAGTCGGCAATCATGACTTGCTCTTTGTTTTTGTCATGTTTATTTTTGGAGCAATTGAAGCGGTTGCACTTAGAACTGTGAATGATCTCCTTTGAGTAGGTCATCTTCTTAGCTGTCTGATTGTCCCTAGGTTTCCTTGGTTCAGGGCAATCAGAAGAGTAATGTCCTTGCTTTCCACAATTGAAGCAATCAATTGTCTTCTTGTAGCTATCTTGTTGAGCATTAGATGTGGAGGGATTGAATTTTTTGTCAAAAGATTTCTTTTGAAATTTCATGGCATTTCTGACAGCCATGGAAATGAGGCTTGGAATGTCTTCTTGGGAGATACGTTTCTTCGACGTGTTTGGAGCTGATGTTTATCTTTTGAAGGGCATTGTTGACAATGGTCTCAATGTCATGGTGAGTGATTGGCTTGTGGACAGTTTCTTGTGCAGTTAAAGCTAAGGTTTGTGAAATGGAGGGGACTGATGGAATTTTTATCATACCTTCCAGTTCATAAGCTTCAAGCTTTCCAAAATATTGCTCTACTGTCATGGTGCTCCATTCAGATCCTTCTCTAATAGGTAGTGCTACCTTCTCATATTCTTGAGGGAGATTTGAGTAAATCTTGAGGCAGAGATCTTGTTGTTCAAAGGTTTTTCCATGATCAGTAATTGATCTAACAAGGTTCTCAAACCTTGGGCCGAGCAAAGACTCACCTTTTCTTCGGGGTAGAACTTGAAGTTGTCTAATTGCCTAAGCAAGTTGTACAAGTTTTGTGTCCTAACACCGGAGTGTTTAGTGAACTTGGTTTGAATAAGAGCCCATCCGTTACGGCATTTGGTTCCTTAGCAATTTCTTGTGCTAGAGAGTCATTTACACTCTTTTGAAGAATGTTCTTGACTTTCAAGTTTGCACTTACCAATTGCTTTTCGGCTTGACCAAGTTTACGGGGATTTGATCTTACTTGGTCCTCCATCGTGATCTGATTTGAGTTGGATAGGACACTTCATTCTCAAGAACATACCAATTCCATATGATGTTTGCATCAAGGTATGTTTTTTATTTTTGAAGCATAGATCTCAAAAGATCCACAGTCATCAATGTGTGGGATGTCTTTCTCATTATTTCTTCTTGGTTGAGGCATGGTGGGTTTGAAGAGAATCCTTCACAAGTTGTTAGACTTTTGAGTGTGAAGACAGGCTCGATACCAATTGAAAGGCCCTTTGTTAATATGCGGATGATCGACGACTATGGTATTGGCTTAGGCTGTCGATGATAGTTGAATTGTGCGGCGGAATAAGAGAGGTTTGAAATAATGATAGGACAAGAAACACAAAGAAATAATGCAAGTGTGTGAATGTGATTGCAAAAATGTAATAACACGAGAATTTAAAGTGGTTCGAGTTCACTCCTCCTACATCCACCCCCACCGTCAAACTTGACAAGTGAGATCAATTTTATTATAATCTTTAATCAACAAAAATTACAAATGATTGATTCGGGCAAGTTCCTTGAACTTCCTCTTCCTAATTAGTACGATCCAACTAGGGATACACTTAAAGTACAGTCTTAAGTGTTTTTACAACTTGAAGTACAGTCTCAAGATTTTACAAAACAACTAATACACTCAAAGTACATCTTGAGTGATTACAAACTAATTCTACACCTAAAGTACAGTCTTAGGATTTTGGATTTTGTGAATTAACACACTAAGGGGTGTTTTGTTGTGGAGGCAAAGGTTTTGGGGTGAGGGTTTGGTTTGGAACGAGTTTGAAGGGAAAGGATTGGTGAGTGTGTGTGTGAATTACGGGAGGTGTGTGTGGGTGTGTGGAAAGGGTTTTTGATTGTGAAAATGAGTATTTTTCGGTGATTTTGTTAGAGGAAGAACTCCTCTATTTATACCCTTCAATGTAGCCGTTGGAATATGACATTGCGGCTACATTAATGAGCTTTGATCGGTCTTTGTCCCACTTGTCCACATGCAGGTCTTCATGAGCCGGCTTGAGCCGTGAGCTTGAACCGAGA
The DNA here is from genome assembly GCA_022495995.1 of Adenophora triphylla var. japonica. Lineage (NCBI taxonomy): Eukaryota > Viridiplantae > Streptophyta > Magnoliopsida > Asterales > Campanulaceae > Adenophora > Adenophora triphylla. The sequence goes on along the minus strand of JAFEMH010000970.1, from coordinate 478,183 downwards.
GCTTCTAGAAGGTCTTCGGTGGTCTTCATTGGTCTTCATTGGTGAACTTGACGGCTGTGAAGATCCAGGTTCCACATTGGTTGAGATTGTGGTAACAGAGATTGAGACAAAGTGATGGCTATCGAGGAATGAAGTCATGGTGTCGAGATCATACAAGACTTAGCTATCGAGATGTTCTACGATAAGGACCGAGATGCACTTTGATGATCTTGAAGGCTTTACTAAAGAGAATATGATTCATGTTTTTGATTGATTGTAATCATTGTATACAACTGAATCATAACTATCAAACTCATAGCTGTCAGATACACTGAGGAATGAATATGAAGTTTGATTTGGTCAGTCATGGTTCATGACTGACAGTCTTCCTCTTTTGATATAAACCCTGTTCTATATATATATTCCTTTATCAAAACCAACTAACTAAGACATTGATCAAAGTTAGGTCCTAACAGAGACCTTGTTTGAAGTTTTGGATTTTTTTTGTTTATTTTCATGTTGAATTTGTTGGGAAAACGTTCTGCATTCTGCCAGGCGGATATTTCTTTATGCAATTCCATCCTCTTCAAACCGTTGGCTTGATTCTTAATTTGTTTCTGCTTTCTTATTATAACATGTCATCTCATTTTATCTCTGAGAATTCTTTACACCTTAAAATAGTAGCTACTGTGCTTTACGAAAGTACCTAACACTATGCATGAGCATTAGTGAACCTACCATAAAAACATTGCAGATTCTTATCACATGTAAGAGAATATAATTTTGTATCTTTCTGTTTAGTTTGTAATATCTTTTTTTGGATGATTTTGATTTAGTTCTTTATGCTTTATAATTGCCACTTTTGTTTTCTGACCAGATGCAAAGAAACATAGATGTTGTAGTTGCAGTAGGAATGTTTAAGAGGGCAATATAAGGTTTATAGTCTTGGTTGCAAGGATATATGTCATAAAGGTTAAATGCAAATCGCAACTCCTCACGGGGCTCATCTTACGCTTGGAATTAAAAGTAACTCTTACTTTCGCTATTAAATGCTTTTAGTCGCTGGTTGGGCCGGAGTTCGGGTTGTGAGTCGGTGAACAAGTTGCCTAACCTAATGCATCATAAATGTTTATCCCTTTGCGAAATTAGTTGGTGAGAGACACCTTCCCCGCTTCCCGTAATTATTACTCCCTCCGTCCCTAAATGAATGTCGAAAAAAGTTTCAAATTTGCTCTTGAGCAAGAGCAAATTTGAAAAATAAAATCGACATTCATTTATGGACAGAGGGAGTACGTATTTCATTTTACCTTGCCTGTTTGATCTATCATATACGGAGTATCACTTTATCGTAAGTGGAACAACTGTTTCTCATTGGTACAGTGATTGATCTGTTTGTTCACAATAAAATTTTTTCTTTATTGGCGAACAGCCTCTTGGCAATTGTCAGGGGAAGGCTCTAGCAAATGGTTCCCTCTCCCAACCCCCGCTTGGCGGGGAGCGCTTGGCGCACCGGGGTTTGCCCTTTTAATGTGTAATAAGCTTGGCGTCTTTAAATATCAGAATTGTTTGGAATCATTATTAATTTTAGGGACCTTGCTTTCATAAAGGGACTCAATATTTAGTGCTAATTTATTTTCTTTTATTAGTATGAATCGCCACCCACTTTTCATTTCAAGATAAAGTTTAATTACATTGCTAACACATGTTTATGTAGGATTCCTATTATTGGGGGCAAGGACCTGGACTTGCACCGCCTCTTTGTGGAGGTCACTTCCCGCGGTGGTATAAAAAAGGTAGTGTTATTTTCCGTTGGTTACAGTAGGCTAAGCATAAATTTTTTCTAACATGAGCTTCACTTTAGGCATTTTGGTTATGAGATTTGTCTACTGAGGACTAAGTATTCTAGTGGGTGCTAAGAGACGTGTCTCAGACTTCATTTTTCGGGCCTATTTATTTTCAACCATTCATCATTTATGCTGTTTAAATGGGTTTCCAGGTTCTTGGAGAGAAGAAGTGGAAAGAAGTTACTACTTGTTTCAGTTTTCCACCTTCAGCTACAAATGCTTCATTTATTCTTCGCAAATACTATATGTCTCTGCTTCATCACTACGAACAAGTATATTACTTGTTCTTGGTGGTCCCTAGAACTTCCCAAGGATGGAACAGCCAGACACCACCATGAATTCTTTTTCTGTACATAATATAAACTTGAAAAAAAAGACGAGTTATTAATGTTTTGTCCGAACCATTCTATAGCTACTAACAAGATTTATGCTTCTGTCAGGAACCATTGAGAAGTGCAATAGTAGACTCCTGCATAAGGGTCATAGATAACGGATAACGGAAGAGAGAGCTTCAAGAGAAAAGTATGTACCTTAAGCGAATCTACATCTCACTCCGTCCCAAAATAAATGTCCAAAAATATTTCAAATTTGCTCTTGATCAAGAGAAAATTTGAATTTTTTGTACAGTCAAATTTGGTCTTGATCAAAATTTGTAGTTGTTATTGTTAATTCCATTATGAATATTTTTAATGACATTTTTAGCAACTTTTTTTATTTAGTTTTCGTTATTTCTCACAGTTTGTTGGTCGTGCGTTTAACGCACGGGTGTTATACTAGTTTTGACTAAATCCCTTAACCATGAGAGATTTTCTAGATTTAAAAAAATCTCTTGATCTATGTTTTTTATAATCTACTGTCTCAAGGTGTTGCCGTTTGTGTTGCCAACACAGACAGCAATACTTTGTAACATATATATATATATATATATATATATATATATATATATAATCATTATTTCTTAAACCCAGTGGGTGGCATTTACTGACCTTTTTGTTCTAGTATGGGTATATATTTAAGTTAAACATGTTGATAAATTCTCATTTGTGCTTAAAGTGATAAAGTCACTAATTATATTATTGATATTTAATAGGCTAGTATTGCTTAAAATACTCCTAAAGTAAATCAAGTCACGGCGTTCAATGTGACGATAATTCCTTGCCAAACGGGAGTATATAATGTATTAGTTTTATACTAAGTATTAGGCAAATGGAGCTCACTACTACAATGTACCCTAATTGAAAGGTATAAAACTTAATATATATAGCTTTATACTTTATTAAAAAACTCGGAGAACGTAGCTCGATACTACTATGCTTTTTTTTTTAATAAATAAAGTTTAAAGTTTGCATAAAATTTCTTAAGAAAATGATAAGTTCATATGTGTTATAAATACCAAGGGGATTTTATTTAAATGTGTTATCTTATGTGTTACCCAACTTTGATAGAAATACATTAGTAGGTGCTACATTTAATTTCTTCTTTTTATTTTCGAATCTTTATTAATTAAATTTTGAGTTTCAAAAATTCTATTTGTATAGATTTGGAGTTTGTGAAATCAAAAGATTTTAACAAAAATCTTTAAATTTTTCCCTAGCTATAAGTACTTATGAAATTTCTATTATTTTGAAGTTCAATTTTATTTGAACTTGATTTTCAAACTTGAAAATCCAAAATTTCCGAATATTTCAGTAATTACTTTTAGTTATTTCTATTATTCAAAAAATAAATAAAAAAAACTAGCCGAATTAAATTTGTTGTGAGAGGTTGAGATAGGGATAAATTTTTATCTTTTTAATTCAAACTTGTTGCAAATTCTTATGTGTAAAAGATTTTTAAATTTAGTGATAAATATGAGTTGGTTTTTAAGTTGTCAAATCACTCTTATGTTCTCTCCCTATTCTCATTAATTACCCACCTTCCTTCATTAGCTCCCATCACCGCCATCTCTCACCTCTTCCTCTCTCTCTCTCTAACAAAACCTTTCATCTTCGTCTTCCTTCTGCCCTACAATCCACCATGGACATTCCATCAAAGAATTCCCAAAATGCGTCCCCCATTGTCATCTCTCCATTAGCCCCTTCAAGTGTTGCGTCAAGTGTTGCCATTCCTATGGAGACATCACCCGCGGCAACAATAATCCGCAACACCTTACACAACACCAAACCTAGTAATTGTTGTGTCAAATCCTCCTCCCTATCCTCTGTCAGTGATCATCCCTGAAACCTCTCACTCTTTGGAGCTCACATTGGTTATTTCTAAAAAGACAAGGAAGAGAAAAGTGGTTGATACCCCTTCTAGGGCTCGATATTCTGGCAGGCGTCAATCTGAAAGAATCAAGACACTATCAAGGCCAAAAGGTGCAGCCTCTAACACACCTGATAAACCAGTGGCGATAATTAATAATGAATCAATTGCCTCTCTTGAGGTATTTTCTGAAGAAGGATCGGACATGAACTACAAGTCAAGCAAAGAAAAGTCCTCTTCTGATGATGATGCTTGGTTAGAGGATGATTTTGATGAGCCACTAGCCCAAGCCCAGCGGAGATTGATCAAGAAATAAAAGTTTCAACGAAGTGTTGTCTCAAGTGTTGCCACTGCCTGAGACAACACCAGCCACAACACAAGTTGCAACAACAACAATACAAGGAACCAAATCCACCACCACACCCGTAGCAACACCTGAGGTATCACCTATTCCTTCTCCGGATTATAGGACTGATCATATGTCTTTTGGTTTTTATGAACTTCCCTTTTTGTCTAAGTAGTTTTATAGTGAGTCAAATTTGGACAAACAGGTTCAAGACTGAGAAAAAAGGATCCTAAATGAGAGAAACATTGATGTCATTAAGTTCAAAAGCATTGGCATATATCAATTTTTGGAGGATAGGTACTTTTTGCCAACGATAACAAAGGTTTCAAAATATGTTGAGAGTGTGGTGAGGAACTTCTATGCCCATTTGAGGACATAGACGATAAGAATACCCCCCATTATGGGAAAAAATTTGTGATGAGAACCATCTTTGATTTCAATCCTTCGGTGATAAATAGAGCCTATGGTCTTCCTAAGGTTGACGATGAGAGTGTAGCCATTGAGCCCAATACCTTGGCCAGCTATCTCACGGGTGGTAGAATGAATGTTTGGAGTGATAATTTTAGAGCAGCCCATCTTACTTCTTTGTTTTGTGTTATTCATAAGCTATGCATAACCAATTGACTTCCAACCGCCAATGAGAACACAATCACCCTATAACAAGCTACCTTGTTATATAAGTTGGGGAATAAATAGAGAGTAAACTTTGGGAGGGTGGTTTTTACCCACTTGGCTGCTTGGGCAAAGAAAAAGAAAGTCTGTGCATACATCTCTTGTACTTAATTTTTTTCACAGGCAAATGAAGCACATAGACTCTCTGATACATGGGTGACTGTAAATGAGAGCAGATATGGAGCAAATGGTAGATTTGATTTCTTCCAAAATAAGGGGTGATCAAAGACGTGATGTTTCTACCGAAGTTGTACGAGTGGTGCTAAAGCTGAGGGAAATGAAGGTGGAACTGAAGGAGCAACAGCTGATCCAACAACCTCCGAGGTTTGATGGTTTAATGTTTCTTGGAATTGTGGTTATTCTAAAACAATTTTAATTTGTTGATTTGTTGATTAAACAATTATTGTTTTGTTTTTAGTTTAATGGATGTTTTGTTGGATGATTTTAAACTTGGGGATATTATGTGGTTAGTCTATAATAATCTTTGGTTTGCTTGTTTTAAATATTGATTGAGGGAGAGTAAAATATTAAGGGGGAGATATGTTTTTGAGGTTACTTGACTAACATTTTTAAGAATGAACATCACTTTGTATTTTGTGAATAAATGTGTAACTAAGGGAGAGATTGTTAGTGTTATACTGATGTTCTCTCCTGTGTTGCTACACCAGTGTTATCACTGGTGTTGCCTCATGTGTTGCCGTCGTACTGACAATTTAAAATGAGATAATTACTACATATTATTTATAAATTACAAAGTGATAACTGATTATTTATATGTCTGCTATTAATTTGTTGTATTTATGGTTGAACAGGTCAAGGCATGGCTGCAAGGCGTGACAATGAGGGAGAAAAGAAAAGTTACAAATAAATCATTATTTAAGTGTAAATGTGGAGACCAAGTAAATATTGTTAGGGAGCTATCAAATTAGGGGGATTGAAGATAAGACGTATAAGAATGATACAACTTGAAGATACAAGTGTTGAAGCATAGGAAGACATTGTCTTCTACAAACAATGAAGGTGGAGCTAAAAAGAACGATTCTATCTCTTGGCTGTTTTTCTGGTTAGTTTGAGTAGGCTCCAAGTTTTATGAGCCTATAAATAGTGCAAGCATTCGACAGCTTTAATTACTCAATTTAGAAGTTGAGATTTGCACAAGTAAAGAACACAGCTTTTTAGTGTTGTCCCATATGTTGGCAACACACTGTCCAACACCAGTAAGTTATCACGAATAACTTTCATTGCTAGAGTGTTTCTAAGTGTTAGATAGTGAGTTTTTGTAAATATTGTGTTCTAGAATAACTGTTCCACTAATCTTTTGATAGAAAATCATTAGAAAACTTTTCGGCCTTGTAACGAAAGTATTTTCATAAAGAAAGGTCTTGCCATTCGGCCATCCCTCAAGTTATATATATATATATAACTTGAGAAAAATCTATTATATTGTGTTTATTTTTATTATTTACTCTGCTTTGAAATCTCAATTAATTTCGTTTATTTTGGATTGCTGTAAACAGTGTTGTTTTTAGTGTTTACAATACTACTATTGACAATACTTGTGAGTTTTTCTCAATTATTTAAGCCATTGACAATTCATAAAATCTGGGGAGAAACGCGTTTCTCCCCAATTTAAGGAGAAACGGGTTTACACGGAGTCACGGACACACAACAAACAAACGCACCTCCCTCTCTCTCTCTCTAAACGCATCTCCCTTCTCTCTAGACGCAAAGACGCAAAGCTCACCCATCTCACCGGCCAAAGCCCATCACCAAGCTCTCCCCCTCCGGCCAAATCAACCGGCGACCTCCAAACCCAACCTCAACCTCTTCTTCCCCGATCCAATCTATTCCAATTTCCCCCACAATCATCGCTGGCGCCTGAGACGAGAAACGACGGTGACGGGAGAAATTGATGTATCTGGCAATTCAAGCTCGGTGCCCGCCGGGAATTCAAGCTGTCGGAAGAATTTTGGTGACGGGAGACACCAGATTGCATAATACTCTGGTAATCACCCTCTTTTTCTTTCTAATTGGATCTCCAAATGACAAGAACATTGATTATCTGGCAAATGAGCGTGATTTGGAGAGTTTGAATGAGCTTTTGGATTCTGTTATTGATGTCAATTTTATGGATTGCTGAATTATTGAAAGTTTCTGGATATCCAGAAGGTTTTGAAAGGATAGCCAGAAACATTTGAAACCATATCCAGAAATTTATTAAATGTTTCTGGATATCATTTTGTAAGTTTCTGGATATCCAGAACCTTTTGAAAGGATATCCAGAACCTTTTGAAAGGATATCCTGAAATTTATTAAATGTTTCTGGATATCATTTTGTAAGTTTCTGGATATCATTTTGTAAGTTTCTGGATACAGTGTTTGCGTATTGTGCAATTGCCTTTTGTTTAAAATGCTTCTGGTGGTGTAGACTTTGTTTTCTGGATATCCGTCCCAAGCCTTCTGGATATCCAGAACCTTTTGAAAGGATACCCAGAACCTTTTGAAAGGATATCCAGAAATTTATTAAATGTTACTGGACATTTGGAAAAACACGTTTCTCCATAACTTATGGAGAAACGCGTTTCTCAGCAGACGCACTCTTGACAATTTCAGACTCGATTCACTTCTGCAAGAGATAAATAGTTAACCTTCGATTTCGACATGTTCGCATCGGCATTTTCCGATTGAAATTGCTTAGTTGACACATATCCGATGGAAAAAACTGTAAGTAGGCTTGTACTCATATCTAATTATTCAACACTCTATTTAAAATATATTTTTTTATTAATAAATGACTTAATTTATCAAAAGAGTAACACTTGAAAATGGATTTGGCGAGAATTAAACCCTTAGCCTTAAGACAAAATACTGGATGCCACGCTCTTGGAAATTGTTTAATATTCTATAGGACAGCCTCTGTTCACATTAAGAGTCTAGATTATTTATTTATTTTTTTAACATCTCACTTAAAAGAGTCCACTTTCAATAGCTAAACTATAAGTATTTCATTTTTTCTAAAATAAAAAAAAGTTCATGTTCAAACGATAATAAATTTATTTTATATGTAGAAAAAGAAGGATATTACTTTAATGTAAATCACAAGAAGTTCATTATCATAAATTTACATCATTAAAAATTTTACTCCCTATGTCCCTGAACGAATGTTGATTCTTTTTTAGTTTTTTTTTCAAATTTACTTTTAATCAATAATAAATTCAAAATTTTATTAAACATGTAATGAGGAAATAACATTTAACCTTGATATTTTAACATGGGACACCATGAGAACCTTTTGTTTGAAGGTTAAGAAAATTAAAGAAAATATCAACCTAACTTTCTAAAATATTGGGTCTTTGCACAGAAAAAATAGTGTGTGCCTTAGCGAGCCCCTCAAAATGCACCATACTTGCCGCATAGCTCGCTACCAAGTCTGTGTCTGTGTCTGTGCTAAGAGCAATGAGAGTCAGCTCGACTGCCTATACAAATATTCCTTAGAAACATCCAATTTTTTATCTTAATACAACATTTAAGCTTCTTCAATTACAACAAGACAAAGATCACGACCACTTAATGTCTAAATTTATCCTTTTATGACTTAAAATAATGTTGTCCTTAACCTTTTTTGAATTATTGAATTGCACAATTCCTTGGTGACTGCGTTGGAAGAAAGGTTCTTGGGATGACCATGTTCTTTTCCGAAGCTTCTTATTTATTATTTCCATCGTATAGGTACTAATTTATTGTGTGTTCAAAAAAAAATAAATTAATGAACTATGGTGTCGATTGTCGAAACTAAAGATAATAGTTTGGATTTGATCCGAACTCCTACGATTGTCTATAGACCTCTCGACCCATAAGAGATTTAAATTTTGACGAAGATTGCAGATTAATAACAACATAATGTAGCCTAAAGATAATAGTTTGGATTTGATCCGAACTCCTACGATTGTCTATAGACCTCTCGACCCATAAGAGATTTAAATTTTGACGAAGATTGCAGATTAATAACAACATAATGTAGCCTATTACCGTGATGAAATTATCTTTATCATATTTTAGTACAGGAGCTAATATTAGTATTGTTAATGGTGCACCAGTCGCGAATACCCTGATTAGGACGCTAACCACTTATTGTTTATGATAGCCCGAAATACTACTTTCTGAAGACAAACTCAATAAAATCACATTGCACTCAAAACAAAAAGTAATCTTTTCTTTTACAAAACTGAGCTTCTAGGAGTCGACTAACTATACAGCAATTCATTTGCAAACAGACAAAGAAAATTCTACACTACTAAAGCATCAATCACTAACAAAATTCCGCTATGGAATTGGCTTTAGAGAATCTTGATTTGAAACGCGGAAATAGAAAATTTGTGTGAAGCTTCTTCTCATATGCTGTTGGAAAATCTATATTCTCAGCGTAAACAAACATATTCTCAGCATCTTCAAATAGTAGATTGCATATCTTTGATCTCTCATCTTGTCGAAAACTAATTGACTCGGGATGCTGAAGAAATAGAGCATTGCCAACTAGCCCCCGAGGAAATTTTGTGTTTTCAGCTAGGTTCTTCAATGATACCACTGACAGCTTGTTGAGTTTCAACACACTACACATTTTGATCTTTTCTTCTTCATTAATACCACAATGGACCTGACAATATATATACAATAATCATTATAAAACGAAAAATTCATTGAGATAAAAGCAATAAGCACAATGACAACATCTAATGTTAATAATCATAGTAATTACCTCAATGTACATGTCAATAGCTTGGTACATTCTGTCATGTGAATCTCTTGCAAATTCAGGCAAGGCCATTGCCAATGAGACAAACGTAGAAGGCTTGAGCCAAGGATCGGGGGCCACTTCTGACATGAACAAATCTATCAAGCAAGCCACTTTCTTCAGCCTGTCTAGAAAAAATCTGTTCCCACTTTGTTGGAGGAATGATTTTATCAACCTGATAACCATATCGACACCATACGAACATCTTTTTTTGTTTGGAGAAGGAACAAGCAAATGATCCAATGTGGCGTCATCAAGCTTAGAACCAATTAGCTTTTCCAAAATAACAATTTTACGCCTTCTCATTTTCAAGCTCAAAGCAATTCCAAATGCATGAAAGGTGCCTCTAGATGATACTGAGTTTTCATCGAGCAAACAGAGGAGATTTATGATAGTCTCCATGATTTTGCGTTTCTCAGAAGGTGAGGCGTAAAGGGTAAACCTCGATTTTTGATAGTAAAATAATAATGAGAATATTGTATGGTGATCAATGTTATGTAACAACATTGTCTTTACTAATTTTTCGAAATATTCTATGCTTAGAAATACAAGATCTTCAAACCACCTAAGCGTTCGGTAGTTAGAGTTCTTCGTGCTCTTAGTACTAATATCTCCAGAAAATTGAAAGCCACAACTGTCGGAGGAAGAAGACGTAGAAGGGCTAGAAACAAAAGACGGGGGTAAATTATGTACAAAATTATTCAAGAATTCTTCAAATATGAGTGAAGAATTCATGATAGATGAGAAATCTTGGCATTGTTTGAGACCAACTATGAACTCAGACCAAGTCCAGTAATTGATGCTTTTAATGTACAACTCTGTTTGCTTCACTAAATTTGGTGCACCAGGCTTGTTGAAATTCATTTCCATGTAATTAGCACCACAATATAACAAGAAGACATTTGATGGAGTTATGTAGATTTTGCCCTTATTGTAGCAAAACCTCAAGATGAGCTCAAAACATTCTGCACCTCCAGGAAAATCAGGGAATATCAATTTGAGGTTGCTCTTAGTGCTCATAAACTTACCAAACATTTTGCTTAACCGAGCCGAGAAGGACATAATATTTTTCTGCCAAAGCAATAAAATCATAAACATCAAGATTCTAGTGGAGAAAATAGCTACTCATTAAATGAAGAAAACAGAGGAAAGATTACCTTGTCTACCAAGAAAATCATTTCACCATTGACATCTACTTCAAGATCACAGTACATTTCTATAATGTAAGATTACAAATTTAGATTGAGATTCAGCTTCACTTGGATCTTTTGGGAGTGAAGCAAATAAAGAAAAGGAACTGAATTTGGAAGGGGGAGGGGGAAGGATGAGCTACAGCTGAATTAGTCAATGGAAGTAGAGAAAAGTTAAGGTCAAGATGAGATACTGCAGAGAATAAGAAGCATCCATTTCTTTATAATATTGGAAATGAGGGTATTTCATATGGACTTGGCTTACATGTGCCAATAATACCATAATCTAATCAGCTCAAAATAATTGTCCATTTTGTAATCATCAAATACAAAAAATGGATATTTATTTTGATAAATATATAATACTGTTTTATATTTCTATCAATAATCACCTGTGTTTCACCGGCCCAAATAACTAGTCAAGTACATCGTTCATATCTTACGAAAACATATACCACCTCTGCTTCAAAATGAATGATCAAAGAGCAAATTTGAAATTTTTTTAATCATTTATTTTGGAACGGGGGAGTAACATTTTAACTTGCATAAGCGTGTCTTATTTAAAACAAAGACTTGAATTTTATAAAAATGCATTCACACCCACTAACTCATACATAGACAAACAAATACACAAAGCCCCGTGTTTGGACAAACCCATTTTCTTTTTTCCGAGACCTTTTTTGTGAGTTGCCAGTGATAGAAAAATGTCAAACTTTTGGGCGCCAATTATGGTAGTGGGTTAAATTGGGTTTAGGTTTAACTGCTATGGATTACTATATAGTATTCTAGTCCTTAGTCCTTACAAGCTAGATCCCACCATAGATTCCATTATCCAATTCTCTTTTTTTTTTTTTTTACTACAATATTATATAGTCGCCTATAAGGAGGATTCCTCCAAATAACGTACAAGTCTACAAGATGAAAGGTACAACATCCATTTCACACAGATCTGTTTGCAGCTGACTCCTTCAGTTGGAGAATACGGTGGAGCGACATGGATCGGACAGAGTGAAACGGATCTAGACCGATGGAGCGGACCGAGTTTGCAAGAAAATACTTGTTTCCTAATGTTAGCTTCGTATTTTAGGAAGACTCCTTAATTAAGTAGGAAAGTAGAATACATAGCTAAAATAGAATCCTAGTCAAAGAAGGATTATTATGTATAAATAGGATTGTATCTCCTATTAGAATTAGGACTCTAAAAGCAGTATAAATAGGTGTTTAGGACAATTGTAAAAGAAGAGAGTGAAATAATATAGAAATTATAATCCTACTCCTCTCCACATTTTAACATGGTATCAGAGCCTAGATCCATAGAAGAACTTCTTCGCGAAACCCTAAGCCGCCCCACACCTTCACCACCTTAGCTTCCTCCATCAACCCATCAAGCCCAAACGAAGAAATCTGTTCCAACCTTCATCTTCAGATCAAAGTCATAGTTTAGCCAAAGTCATAGTTTTACAACGTCGAGAGCCTCAAAAATTTACCAAAATGCCCAAGCCCATCTTCTTGCGAGGTGAACTCACTTTCTCCTCTAGTATATGCTCAAGAACTTGAAGACATATCATTCTCTACTGCTGGAAACAACCCTCAATATCATTCTGCGCCATCAACCCTCAAAACCCCACCCTCTCTACCTCCTACACCACCGCCCCACCCAAATTCAACCTTATACGCCAAAACCACCAAACTATCCCTTGAAAAAAAAATATTGAGTGTCGTCCACTATAAAAACGATGATTGAGTGTCGTCCACTATAAAAACGATGATCGAGTGTCGTTCACTATAAAAACGATGATCGAGTGTCGTCCACTATAAAAACGATAATCGAGTGTCGTTCACTATAAAAACGATGATTGAGTGTCGTTCACTATAAAAACGATGATCGAGTGTCGTTCACTCTAAAAAAGGGAGATTGAAGAAAAAGAAGATATGTGCGAGCACAAATTGTGCACATAATTGAAGAAAGAAGACCTGATGTAGATGACTCTTCAGATATTGGAACAAATTTTTGTTGTTGTTGAAAAAAAAAAAAAGACGAACCCGAGGTTGCTTGAACTGCAACACGAAAAAGGAAGAACTTGACGCAGATGTCGCATGTCGAAGTGAAAGAATTTTTTTTTAAAACGTTTTAATTTTTATTTGGCAAGTTGGGTATCTACGTTGTAGATCCTCCAACTTGAGGGGGGGAGTTGGAGAATATGGTGGAGCGACATGGATCGGACAGAGTGAAACGGATCTAGACCGATGGAGCGGACCGAGTTTGCAAGAAAATACTTGTTTCCTAATGTTAGCTTCGTATTTTAGGAAGACTCCTTAATTAAGTAGGAAAGTAGAATACATAGCTAAAATAGAATCCTAGTCAAAGAAGGATTATTATGTATAAATAGGATTGTATCTCCTATTAGAATTAGGACTCTAAAAGTAGTATAAATAGGTGTTTAGGACAATTGTAAAAGAAGAGAGTGAAATAATATAGAAATTATAATCCTACTCCTCTTCCACATTTCTAAAGAGTACCAGGTACAGGAGTTATTGATCTAGAGCTAATTTAATTTTTTTTATATATATATATATTTTTTTTTTTTGGACGGGGGGAATAAACTAGAATTAATAACCATGGTACCAACACCCCTGCATTCATTTTAATTTTTGCAATTTGATCAAGAGACGCAAAATTGCTGGAGGAGCGGATTTGGTAGAGGATTGGAGCATTCAGCCAAGACGAAGTTACTGCTTCCCATTTTTTTCTAGCATTTGGATGGTCCCAATAGAGTTCTTGTTGGGCCTTACTATAAGTTGTAGTCAAGAGCATATTATATTATAGACTAAGGCTTCGTTTGTTTGGCCGTAAAATATTTTTCGGAAAACGTTTTTCGAAAAATAACTCGTTTTACGCCGTTTGGTTAGTCCCCGGAAAATGTTTTTCTGAAAATAACTCGTTTTTCGCTGTTTGGTTGCCTAAGTAAAACGTTTTCCGAAAAACATTTTACGCCCTTCCTAAATAAAACGACCTACTGACCTTGTCCTAAGTAAAACATTTTCCGAAAAATGAAGGCCTTAATGTACAACTCATATTACGCCCGGTACAACCACCCCTGCCTACCCCACCCCTCCCCCCAAATTTTTTTTTTGTAATCGCCCCACCCACCCACTATCCCCCCCACCCACCCCCCCCAAAAAATTTTTTTTTTTGTTTTTTTTTTGTAATCGCCCCACCCACCCCCTGCCTACCCCACCCCTCCCCCCAATTTTTTTTTTCATTTTGTAATCGCCCCACCCACCCCCAGCCTACCCATACCCCCGCACCCACCCCCTCCCCCCAAATTTTTTTTTTTTTTTTTTTTGTAATTGCCCCACCCACCCCCTGCCTACCCCACCCCCCCCCCCCAAATTTTTTTTTTTTGTAATCGCCCCCCCCACCCCCCCCCCCAAAATTTTTTTTTTGTAATCGCCTCACCCACCCCCTGCCTACCCCACCCCCCCACCCACCCCCCCCCTACCCCAAAAAAAAATTTGGGGGGGGGGGGGGGGGTAGGCAGGGGGTGGGTGGGGCAATTACAAAAAAAAAAAATTTGGGGGGTGGGGTAGGCAGGGGGTGGGGGTGGGGTAGGCAGGGGGTAGGTGGGGAGGTTAAAAAAAAAAATTTTGGGGGGGGGGTGGGGTAGGCCACCTTGTGAAATATGAGTCGTTTTACCAAACACCCGAAAACATTTTACACCCTTCCTCCGTAAAACATTTTACGCTCTACCTCCGTAAAACATTTTACAAGAAAACATTTTACAGCAAAACATTTTCCAGAAAACGTTTTCCGAAAAATGTTTTACGTCGAATCAAACGGAGCCTAAATATCAAATAGCAAAAACTCTTCATAAATATCAAATGTTAAGACAATTCAAAACATAAAGTAAATCACCATTGTTCCCAAATAAACAAAAACAAACATAAAGTAAATATTGTTTTTTGAAAAGCAGTAAAGAAATAAAAATAAGGCTTCAAACATTGGATATGTTTAGTATATTTTGGTTATTTTGTAGATCTCTCACACAAGAAAAGAGTCATGATAAGGAAAAAATTGCTTGGGTTGATTAAGGAAGATAGGAGTCTATTTAGAGAAGATCTCCTCAGGCAAATCAACCTCTACAAACAAAGACTCTTTGGCTATAAATACAAGTCGCATACCTCATTCATGACACATGGTTTTAGAGACTCAAAGTGTTGAAGCTTAATAGCTTTCCTAGAGTCCATTTATGTGAGAGAGTATTTTGGTTATTTTTGTCTTCTCTTAGTGTTCTTTTGTATAACCGAGTCGAAATTCTTTTTAATAAGAAAAGTTTTATTGTCTACAACAAGTTGATGTAAATAAGTGTTATTTATGTGTTTTACTTTGAGTTATTTATTCTGCTGCTGTTTAAGCTGGTGCTAGTGCTGGTGCTATCACACCAGGACTCACATCAGGCGTCTGTGCATTCTTGTGTTGTTCATAGCCGCTCAATTTCTTTCAATTGGTATCAGAGCTACACTCGATTACACTGAGTGAGATCGAAGAAAGAGTGGTCATTGTGGAAGGACACTTGAATCAATACCGTCCTCCTGTTTTGAATGGAACTAATTATGCTATTTGGAAAGCTAAAATGCGTCTTTTCATCAAAGCAATTGATAAGAGGGCGTGGCTTAGTATTATTATTCCATGGACTCCTCATAAGGTTGAAAGTAAGAGTGAAGAGGGGGAAACCACAGAAAAAAATCTTCAAACTAATGGACCACTGCTGAAGTTAATCTAGCTAACTATAATTCCAAGGCTCTTGGTGCTATATCAAGTCATGTGGATGAACACATATTTAGACTTATTATAAATCAAAATATAGCAAAAATTGCCTCGAATATTTTGCAAGGTCACTGTGAGGGTGATGATAGTGTTAAGACCACAGGGTTGAGAATTCTCATGACCAAGTTTGAAAACTTGAGAATGAATGAGACTGAGGGCATAAAAAGCTATTCGGCTAAATTGAAAGAGATCTCAAATGAATGTCTCTCCCTAGGTGAGCCTATATCAAATGCTAGGTTAGTAAGTAAGATGTTGAGAACTGTTACTGAAAAATTCAGTATTAAAATTGATGCTATTGAAGAAGCACATGATACCACAACCATGAGATTAGATACTCTTGTGGGTAAACTAACCATGTTTTAGATGAACACGTCAATTCAACAGTAACATAAAGTTGAAAATATTGCTCTTGCAACTGCTCTCTAATGTGTCCAAAGTACCAAAAGAGATTGAAGAAATTTCTAAAGAAATTGACACTTCAAATTTGGAAACTAAAGATGTTGCCCTTGTAACCAAAAAATTTACTACTTTTCTAAAAAATAAACGGGAAAACAAATTTCCTTCTAAAATTCAAAATACTTTTGAAAAATCAAAAGAGGATACTGAGAGTAGTTTCAAGAAACCTACTAGTTTTGCTAAGAAAAGATCTGAAACTGTTCAATGTAGAGCCTGTAAAGGCTTTGGGCACTATGCCAATGAGTGTGTCAACACTCTGAAGAAAAAGGGAATGAGCTTTTGTGCGACCCTTAGTGATAGTGAGGACGATGATGAAACGCTAAACTTAGCAATCAAGGATGTCTCGCCTCCTAGTTACAAACATCAAGCTGATGTAGCTTCAGATGTAGTCACACCAACCATCACATCTTCTGACTCTGAGTTCTACTGTTTCAATTCTTCCCTTACTGAAATAATAGAGAATGAATAAGAAAGTGATGGAAGTTACCAAGAACTTCTTGATGCTGATGTTGATTTATATGCTGATCGGGAAAAACGAGTAGAAAAATTGGCAGTTTTCGAAAAGGTTAAAGAGAAACTCTCTACTAAAATTTCCACTTTAAAAGGTGATCTTGAAAAGGTTACCACTGAAAATGACAACCAAAAGGATACCATAGCCAAACTTGAAGTCATTCTCTCTAATTCCTATGCAGATTACAATTCCTCTCTCTGTTCTCTCTCTACTCTCTCTCTACCAGGTGAATGGCATCTCCCACCAAATATATTTCTCCAAGCACCATCGTCACTCCTCCACCGTCTCCCGTGGTTCCAACCGAAGGTGCCGTGGAACTGTTTTTCACACTGAGGCTACGCCAGTGTCAATTTCACTGCCTAGGGCACCGGACAACGTTATTGATGTTGAAAATCTGGGTGATATCCGATCTATTGGGGCATCTGCTGGCATGGAGAAAGGCCCAAATTGGTCTTTAAGGCAAAAGGGGTTCTCGCCCAAGATGGAGAACTACAATCCTAGGGTTAGACCTAACATGGCCGAACCTGGTTTTTTGGGAGGAGATGACGATGATGTTGGGTTTTATGGGTCCATGCGCAGCGGAATTAAGCATCTAAATAACACAAAACCCAATAGCCTAGGATCCGTTCTATACAATTAAATTGAAACCTATGAGATAGAAATAACCAACCTTGAACGCTTTCCGTTCTTGAGCTATCGAACGATTTGATTATGTGATTTCGAATCACAAACTTCATTCTTCAGATTGCTTGAACTCTAGGCCTTGATCGATGAACGAGCGAAGACCCTCTTTCGGTATCCACACCTTTGAATGAACCAAGAAAAGCTTCTTGAAGATTGCTAGATCTCTTAAACCTATGGAGAATATTGAGAGTATATGTTGTGAATTTCTTTTCAGAATTTCAGCTAGCTTTTTAGAGCTGACAGACTGTTATATTTATACTACTTTAGCATCAATATTTTTTTCCTAATCAAATAAGGAAACCAGTCCGAAAATACCTCTATGGTCTCAGAGTGTCGCACGACCAGACGAGACCCATGGACTTAGTTCTGTCGCGCGATACTGAAATTACCCGGGATCCGGCCCTAGAGCGCGGGAGGCCCATGCATCTCGCATTCGTTTCGCTGTTCGGGAATGTTTGCCCGGATCCGAGAGGCAGCGCGTTCGCGCCCCGGCATCTGGCTTTATTCCGCTTTAGCGTTAGTTGGAGGTGTCTCGCTGTGTTTTGCTTTGTAGAGTCGTCATGCCGTTTTTATTATTAAGCCCAAAATATTGAAAAAGGGCATCAGTTTAAAAATAATAATAAACTGTTTTTGTGTGATGAGATTTTGAGTTCGGAGGTCAGATGACTCATCGGGAAGAGAATATTAGAATCTTAGAGCTCACCCGAGTCGCCTCATAAAAATGAGTCTTTCGGATACCCCTAATATTCTTTAAATGTTGTGTGTGTGTGTGTGTGTGCTTTTAAAAATGCATGTTGTGTCGGATGTCTACATTGTACACAGCGTATTGAAATGTATTGAAATAGTAATGGAAGGAAGCCTTACCAATGTTGGTTCGTGTCTGTCTTCCGCTGGGGAATAGTGTTTGAGGATGGAATGATGTTCCGGCACGGAACGAGATTGCTTCGGGAGGGGCCGGTTGTCTGCGGACAGAGTTTCGGCGTGAGTTGAGATTGTAGGCTGCGTTAGGGCAGAGTTTCGGCGTGCGTTGGGATGGCAGGAGTCACTCGGGCAGAGTTTCGGCATGTGTTGGGATGGCAGGAGTCACTTGGGCAGAGTTTCGGCGTGGTTTGGGATCACCGGTTTGACTCGGAAAGAGCCGGGACGCCTTGGAAAGACCAGGCAAGGCCTCGGAGTACCATGAGGGGCTTCAGAGTACCTCGAGAGTGCCTCGGGGCAGCGCGGGAGCATCGTGGGAGCGCTCGGGAGGCTTCGGAGCACCACGAGGGGGCTCGGAAGGCCTCGGAAGGATCCGAAAGGGGCTGGGATTGCCCCGAAGGGTCTTAGAGGGGAGCCTGAAGGCTGGGGGGAGAGGAGAGAAGAGGGAGGTGTGAAAAATGAGGGAGGGGGAGCCCTCTATTTATAGTAGGAGAAAACTGCAAAGAGGTCCGTACGGACCTCCCAGGTTATCCAGACTTTTGGTTTTCCTCGATTTGAGGGAATATGTGATGATGGTGAATATTCTGTAATTATGATGTCCCCTGTGCAAAGAGGTCCGTACGGACCACCTCAGCATGCAAATAGGTCCGTACGGACCAACCATGCATGAGGGTAATCATTTTCTCCGGGATTTGAGGGAATATTGTGGACTTTAAGGGGATTCAGTAATTATTAAAACAAAGAGGTCCGTACGGACCACTTATGCTTTTCCAATTTTCTGAAAATTTCCAAAAGGTCCTTTTGTCCCCTTCTATCCCAGGAAGGCTCATCCCTTAGTTTGGCTGAGGGTTTTGAGAGGGTTTTGAGTGCCATAGGTCTTCGAGACTGTGTTTGTGAGTCTGCGGTGTTTCCCATGTGCTCGGAAGGGGGTGATCCAGATTAGGGTACTTACAGAAGCCCCTCAACGACGTCACTTACGGAGGAAGTGGGGTCGTTGATAAGATAAGGGTCCTAATCTGGATCGCGTGCTGGGAGAGGAAGTGACCATGGAGGTCGGGGTGAGGACGTCGCGGTGTCCTGTTGTGTGACCGTCTAGGTCAGTTGGCTGGACCCTGTGATAGGATTCCTACGTATCCCTGGCGGGAATCAAGCCTGATCGTAGTTCGTGTGTGGGGTGAGTGTTGTAGTGCATGAGGACGGGAGATGTCCTCTGACTAAGACTCTATGGGTGGACGTGGTAGTGTCCTGGGTGACCGTCTAGGTCAGTTGGCTGGACCCTGTGATAGGATTCCTACGTATCCCTGGCGGGAATCAAGCCTGATCGTAGTTCGTGAGGTCGTGAAATTGTGAGTGCATGTGGGCGTGATGGTGCCCTGAAGTATCTTGTGACAGCCGAGGTCAGTGGTAAGGACAGGGTAGTGTCCTAAGATGTGGTGACCGCCGAGGTCAATTGTGAGGACGTGGTGGTGTCCTGGGATGGAAACTTTACGATTTTCCTTATCGGGTGATTTAAGGCCTTCCGGGCCGGAGATAGTGATTTGGGAGGTTTATACGGTCTTCCGGACCGAGTGGTTTAAAGCCTTCCGGGCTGGAGGTAGTGTGAGGACTTGAATCGTCTTCTGGTTGCAGTTTGCCATGCGTGAGGACTTGAGTCATCTTCTGGCTGCGGTTTGCCATGCGTGAGGACTTGAGTCGTCTTCTGGCTCCGGTTTGCCATGCGTGAGGACTTGAGTCGTCTTCTGGCTGCGGTTTGCCATGCGTGAGGACTTGAGTCGTCTTCTGGCTGCGGTTGTGTCATGTATGAAGACTTGAGTCGTCTTCTGACCGCAGTTGTGTCATGTATGAAGACTTGAGTCGTCTTCTGACTGTGGGTTTTGCCATGTATGAAGACTTGAGTCGTCTTCTGACTGTGGGTTTTGCCATGTATGAAGACTTGAGTCATCTTCTGACTGTGGGTTTTGGTTCAGGAGTATGATCCTAGTGTTTGAGACTTAGTCCAGGAGTATGAACTTAAGTTGAGGCTGGGTTCAGGAGTATGAACCTGGCATTTGAGACTTAGTTTAGGAGTATGAACTTAAGTTGAGGCTTGGTTCAGGAGTATGAACCTGGCATTTGAGACTTAGTTCAGGAGTATGAACTTAAGTTGGAGCTTGGTTCAGGAGTATGATCCTGGCGAGGCTTTTTTGTGGTTGCCTTGTGCTTGATTTCGAGAGGCGGGATTGCCTTGTGCTTTATTCGCTGGGGAGAAGGTTGGACCTATGACGGCCGCCGGTGTTCGTCTGTTGGGGATCATTGTGGCCTTGTAGGGGCCTTTTCATGCTGAGAGGGTGACGTCGGGCTTACTTTGATGGCCGGTGCTTGCGTTGTCGTTGAGCGTTTTGGAGGCGTTTTGTGCCTTGAGATTTGTGCTGGGAGGTGTTGGCTCCTTCTTGCGCTTGTTTTGCCGTTGAGTGGGCGAGGTTCGGGCTTACATTGACGGCCGGTGCTGGGGATATGTAGTCTTGTACGACTTCCTTTTGACTTGTTGGGGAAGGAGCTCGGGCTTACTTTGATGGCCGGTGCTTGCGTTGCCGTTGAGCGGGCGAAGTCCGGGCTTACATTGACGGCCGGTGGTTGAATTGCCGTTGAGTGGGCGAAGTCCGGGCTTACATTGACGGCCGGTGGTTGAATTGCCGTTGAGTAGGCGAAGTTCGGGCTTACATTGACGGTCGGTGGTTGAATTGCCGTTGAGTGGGCGAAGTCCGGGCTTACATTGACGGTCGGTGGTTGAATTGCCGTTGAGTGGGCGAAGTCCGGGCTTACATTGACGGCCGGTGGTTGAATTGCCGTTTGTGGGCGAAGTCCTGGCTTACATTGACGGCCGGTGGTTGAATTGCCATTGAGTGGGCAAAGTCCGGGCTTACATTGACGGCCGGTTGTTGAATTGCCGTTGAGTGGGCGAAGTCCGGGCTTACATTGACGGCCGGTTGTTGAATTGCCGTTGAGTGGGCGAAGTCCGGGCTTACATTGATGGCCGGTGGTTGAATTGCCGTTGAGTGGGCGAAGTCCGGGCTTACATTGACGGCCGGTGTTGAGTTGTATTTTAGTGGGCGAAATCCGGGCTTACGTTGATGGCCGGTTGTTGAATTGCCGTTGAGTAGGCGAAGTCCGGGCTTACTTTGATGGCCGGTGGTTGAATTGCCGTTGAGTGGGCGAAGTCCGGGCTTACATTGACGGCCGGTGGTTGAATTGCCGTTGAGTAGGCGAAGTCCGGGCTTACATTGACGGCCGGTTGTTGAATTGCCGTTGAGTAGGCGAAGTCCGGGCTTACATTGACGGCTGGTTGTTGAATTGGTTGGTTAAGGACCAAACTGCACTGAATTTGCTGAAATAGGCCTTAGGATAGCCAGGGGCAAAGATTATAAGGGCAGAAAAGTAATTTGGCCCCTCGTTGCAAGAAGGTCCGTAGGGACCAACCTGGGATGTAAAGAGGTCCGTACGGACCAAGTATGAATTTTACAATTCCTAGGTTTTGACTGGGATTAAATGCCGAGCCTTTCCCGATTCCTTCTTCTTTCGTGCGTGAACCAGAGAGAGAGAGAAGGAGAAAAAACCTCCATTGTTAACCAAAATCCTCCATTTTTTTTTAGCTTGAATTGCTCGCAATGGCAGAAGGATCTCAGACGGGTCGTCGACAACGCAGTCAATAAGTGATCGAGCAACGGATGGAGCTCCAAAGAAATTGGATCTCCTTTGTTCCATCTTCGAAGAACCCGGATGTATTATATTCGAATCCGGAGGTGCACAATCGTCGCTCTAGGAACGTCGGGGAGGTAAGAAATCCACTCCGTTTTGATTCCCTGCTCGAATTTTTTTTTTTTGAATGCTTTGTTGTGTTTACCTGCATGATGAGGGGCTCTTGGCTGGGAAGGCCAAGAAGATGAAGACTCGGGGATCGCTCGAGGCTGTTGTTGAGTTGTGGCAGCGGATGCCGGACATTTCTGTGGATGGTAGGCCGAGCCCCAGGAGGCTGGTCTACGCTTCTGGCCTGGGCGTGTTCGTGGAGAACTTGGCCGGGGTTTCTGACACGAGGAAGAACAAGAGCGTCTTCCTTGGCCTTTCTGAGTATTGGTGGGATACCACCCACACCTTCCATCTGAGCTGGGGAGAGGTGACGGTGATGCCCACGGACTTTGCTGCTATCACCGGGCTTTCCTTCAAAGGAGGGCCAGTGCGGTGACGAGATATGATTTCTGAGGACGTGCTGACGGAGATGCTGGGCTTTACGCCTGTTCCTCGCAGGGGTCTTGGCATGTTGTATAGTGATGTTGAGATGAGGATCACGGCCAGTGTTGGGGCCTATGTTCGGGGTACCGGCCAGGTGACGGCGGAGCAGCTGGCGCGCTCCTTCTTGTGGTTTGCGCTTTCCGAGACTTTGTTCTCGAACCACTCGACTACGGCTCCTTTTGCTCTGCTGGAGAGCTTGATTGATTTGGAGAGAGTTTGTGATATCTCTTGGGGCAAGGCGGGCTTGGCCGAGCTCTACTTCTCTTTGGACCGGTTTAGTCGGGGTGTGGCCAGTTCCTTGGCTTGTTTTGACTTTGCTTTGGAGGTATGAGTTTATTGCTGTTTTTGATTTAGCAACTTGTCGTTTCTCCGTTTTCTTTTGCATTGAGCCTTTTCTGCTTTTGTCACAGGTGTGGTTCTATGAGATCTTTCAGTGCTTCCCGTGGGATAGAGATCCTGGGGCTGTAGCAGCGTATCCCACTATGTTAGGCTGGGCCCGCTCGGCGAGGAGGAGGAGGACCAGCAGGGGGAAGCTCACCATCGCCTACGGGGATGTGCAGGAGCATTTGGAGAGAGATAGCCCAGAGAGGTTTGTTCTTTATCCTTGGTCTCGATATGAGGATGATGATTTCGAGGGGGCTCCCCTGGTGACGGTGCAGCGGAAGATGCTGCGGGGCCTGACTTACGACGTCATGTATTTGGGAGAGCGGGTCTTCTGGCAGCATGGCCCGGGTATGCTTCCCTTGGCTCCGAGGGACCCTCCTTTTGGGATGTTGGATTCCCGGGATATGGATGTGTTGGATTTTGAGAGGTATATAGGCGGCGTGAGTGCCGATGAGTTTGTTTTGTTTGGAGAGGAGTATGGGTTCTTCGTGAGGAGGAAGTTGAGGACGCCACAGGTGTTGGCGAGGGAGAGGAAGGCTGGTCCACAGGGTCCCCCAGAGGTTCTGGTGCCTGGGCCGGATTTTACGTATGTTCGTGGGGATTCCTCGAGGAGGAGGGTGTCTGTACCCGTCCCTGAGCAGGCTCCTGCTGCCTACCGCGTGGATCCTGATAGACCGGTGAGTGTGCTTACTCTTTTCCATCTTGGCATCCTTTCTGTATTTTTCTCTTTTTGTTATTGAGTATGAATGTATTGCTGAGCGTTTCTTTGGCTGCTTGCTTGTGCATGTCCCGGGGAGGGCTTTTGATTGGAGGACCGGAGGTGGAGGCCATCTCGCTTCCTTTGATTGGTGGTGCTGCTGTGAGCGTGAAGCTTGCAGGCTTTCTTCGTACTTCGTTGGAAGAAGTGCAGGGCATGATCCTTGATTCGGGTCATATTGACATTTCTGAGCTGCCGAAGCGGTTTATGGTTGATGATGAGAGTGATGTCTCTTGGGACGCATTGGCCTTGTGCGTGATGGCGACGCTTTTCATGGTCAGCTCCCTTGGCATTTGCGATGGCGCTTTGATAGATGTGGTTGGGCACTGCAGAGCTGGAGAGGATATTGTCCCGTTGGTGCTGGGGGTGACTCTTCATGGTATTGCCCGTCTGGCGACTGGGATCGGTTCATGAGAGGGGGAAGCCCCGCTTTGCTCACCTTGTGGCTGCGAGAGAGACTTCAGGCCATGCCCGAGGCTCCGACGTCGTTTAGCCCGTGGTCATTTGCTCAGCGACCTCTTGTGTTGGATATGGATCAGTCCGCCTGGGAGAGATGGATGGCACGGCTTGGTACGCATCAGATCCGTTGGTGGGTTCCTCATTGGGGGATTGAGACTAGGAGGGTCTTTCAGGAAGGGTCCTATGTCGTCAGAGTTCCAGGTTTGTCTTGGTCCTCCTTCTATATTCCGTCGCTTGTTTCCCGGCAGTTTGGGATGAAGCAGGAGCCTTTGTTGGGCTGGGATGACCTTGCTACTACAGAGATAGCTCCTCTTTGTATGGTAGCTTCAGGTGCTTTCTTGTATTTTCTGAGGGTATGGAAGTATTCCGCTTTCCCTCCTTTGGTGCTCCTTAGACGTCGGGAGAGTGTCGTATTGACGACTCGCACCGGCCCGGTATGAGCGGCGTGTTGGGCGATCCCAAGTGGCTTTGGAGAGCGTGCGTGTAGCGATTCTGGGACCCGGTTGCCGTAGTAGCTATTGCCTTAGGAGTGCCGAAGCCTGGTCTGACCCTCAGGATGTTACGGGAGACACTTTATTTGACTACGAGACCAGAGTTGACCGACTGACGGGAAGAGGTCCTCTTTTACAGACTCGCAGGGAGGAGATCCGAACCGAAGCACGGGCGAATGAAGCCCTGAGAGCTGCTGGATTGTTTGACTCTACGGGGAGGACCCCTGATCTCGGACAGAGAGACGCAGAGTTGGTTCGCGTGGAGCTAAAGAAGACTCGCCGGGGATGAGGGAAGAAAGGGAAGAATGGCGAGGGGACAAGCGCAGATAGCGCGGAATGACCTCCTAGGTATCCATTCATTGCATTGTAAACACATTATTTGTTAAATGTATTAAGCTGTCTTTTAGCATGTTGTGAACTTGAGAGTAGACCGTGCTTGAACTCATCAAGAAATGTTGTAACCGTTAGTGATTTACTTTTAAAGCTTTGTCGGGACGCAAGATCTCTTGTTCGCTTTTGTTTCTTTTGTGCACCTTGTCGGCGTCCATCTTTGAACTTTTCTGTTGTATTTGCGGACTAAAGCAGTCTGGGCCTTGACGGCAATCCCCTTTGCTTAGGCTTTGTGCTTGGATGAGAGGTTGAATGATCCCCTGACAAGTCGTTTGATGGTCATTTCCGTAGCTTCCTTGCCCTTTGTTGGCGCCTGGCTCTTGACCTCAATTTCGCAGCTTCTGTTTGAGCTTTTTTTTTTTTTTTGTGAGCCCTTGCTCGAGCTCTCTTTTTTTTTTTTGAAGTGCGTGAGGGCGAAGACAAGCCCCTGGCTTGGAAGTAGACATGGGTCAGTCGTTTGACGTTGAGTGACCTCCGGATGTCCTTTGATGTTGCCGCAGTCGTTTGACTTGGTCAAGGTGACGTTGGGTCGTGCTCTTGAAAAGTGCATTGCTTGATGGAAGTCTTGATTGACATTCAAACTTTTGACTTTTTTGTGTATTTTTAGACCGGACCAATTAAGGTTGCCTACGTTCCCCCGGACTAGAGGGCTCAGGTCTGCGTAGTTCGACACTACATGGAGTGCCAAGAGATGCATCTTCTTTAGGCGATGTATCTGCGAAGTTTGCTTCCGTTGACTGGATTCATGAAGGGATTGTCGTCTAGGTCTGTCAGCTTCATGGCACCTCCGGAGAAGATCTTTTGAACCACGAAAGGGCCGATCCATGTGGGTTCCCATTTTCGCAGTGGGTTGGTTCGAGTGGGAGGCTTTTCTTTGAGTGCCAGATCGCCTTCCCTGATGTCTCGGGACTTGACTTTCTTGTCGAAAGCTCTAGCCATCCTGCTTTGATAGGCTCAGACGTGTTCCATGGCCTTTAGTCGTCGCTCGTCTAGCAGAGCCAATTCGTCATGTCGGCTTCGGAGCCATTCGACTTCGTTGACGTCATTTTCCAGCAGCACTCGGAGTGAGGGAATTTCCAGTTCAATGGGAAGGACTGCTTCCATCCCGTATGTCAGGGCGAATGGGGTTTCTCCCGTGGCTATTCTGACTGATGTTCGATAGCCCCAAAGTGCAAGGTGCAGCTTCTCGGGCCAATCTCGTCCTCGGGTGGTCATTTTTCGGATGATCCGTTCGAGGGTTTTGTTTGCTGCTTCCACGGCGCCGTTTGTTTGTGGCCGGTAGGGAGAAGATTTGTGGCGTGTGATTTTGAATTCAGCCAGCAGTCTGTCGAATTCCCCCTCTAAGTGTGAACCGTTGTCCGATATGACCTCATTTGGGATGCCGTATCGGCAAATGATGTTTTCCTTGAGGAAATGCGCGACCTTCTTGGAGGTGAGTACCCTGTAGGACTTCGCTTCGACCCATTTGGTGAAGTAGTCGATGGCTACTAAGATGAACTCGTGACCGTTGCTGCCTGGCGGAGCGATTTTCCCGATGACGTCAATTCCCCAAGTGGCAAATGGCCAGGGTGTAGTCATGCAGTAGAGATCGTGGGGAGGCAGGTGATTGAGGTTGGAGAACCGTTGACACTTGTCGCAGCTTCGGACAAAGTGGATGCAATCTGCCTCCATGGAGATCCAGTAGAAGCCCATCTTGAGAATGACTTGCATCAGGGCTCTGGCGTTCATGTGGGGACCGCAAGCCCCATTGCGGACTTCGTTCATGAACTTGTTTGCCTCTTCCTGGTTGATGCAGTGTAGGAGTGGTCCATGGTAGCGTTTCTTGTATAGCATGTCCCCAAGGATGACGAAGTGAGAGGCGAGGCGTTTTAGGGCCATGATGCTCTTGGTTTTGACCCCTTCTATGTGTGGGCCTTCCTTGTTCATGAAGGTGGTTTCCTCGTTCTTGAGGTATTGGAAGATCTGATTATACCATGGCTCATTGATGGGCTTAGGTTCTGGTTCGATCTCACAACAATAGGTGGGAATTTCCTTTCGTCCGACTTTGAAGGGTTTGATTGCTTTTCCTTCGGGGATTTCCACAAGTGCAGCCAAGGTGGCTAAGGCATCTGCAAACCTGTTTCGGTCTCTTGGCAAGTAGTGGAAGGTGACCTCTTCGAATTATGTGATGAGGTCCTCCATGCAGGCATGGTATTTTTGCAAGCCCGGGTCTATGGTTTTCCACTTGTTGGAGACTTGGTTGATGATCAGGGCTGAGTCCCCATAAACTTCGAGTTTCTGGACATTCCTCTCGAGTGCGGCTTGTAGTCCGGCAGCACAGGCTTCATATTCGGCGGCATTGTTGGTTACCTCGAAATTGAGCTTTATGGCGATTGGGGTGTGCTCGTCCTTGGGATCGACCAAAAGCATACCGATGTCGTTTCCTTTTTTGTTGGCTGCTCCATCAAAGAACAGTTGCCATAGATTTTCGCCTTCGAGTGCAAAGATTCCCCCGTCTGGAAATTGTGGTTCAGGGCCTCGAGCCTCGTCGGTTGGGAAATCAGCCAGTTGTTCAGCCATTGCCCGTCCCTTGATTGACTTTTGGTTCACGTACTTGATGTCAAATTCCGCTAGGAAGAAAGACCATTTGGCGAGCCTCATTGACAGAGATGGTTTGTCGAAGAGGTATTTGACTGGGTCCATTTTGGACACCAAGTGTACCGTGTGCGACTGCATGTAGTGCCGTAATTTTCCGACAACCCATACCAGAGCTGCGCAGGTTTTCTCGAGGGCTGAGTAGTTGAGTTCGCTGCCTTGAAACTTTTGACTGACGAAGTAGATGGCGTTCTCGACTCGTGACTCTTTCTTTTCTTGACAGAGCATGGCTCCAACTGCGGTGTCGGTCACAGTTAGGTATAGCAACAGTGGCTTCTCCTCGTGGGGAGGACAGAGAATCGGAGGACTCACAAGGTATGCCTTTATTTCCTCAAAGGCATCTTGGCATTCTGAGTTCCATTCGATGTCGGCATTCTTCTTCATCAGTTTGAAGATTGGCTCGCACATAGAGGTCAATTGGTTGACGAAGCGGCTGATATACTGCAGGCGGCCCATGAAGCTTTTCACCTCTGTCTGAGTTTGCGGTGGTCTCATTTCGATGATGGCCTTGATCTTTTGAGGATCAACCTCGATGCCTCTCTCGGTGACCATGTATCCCAAGACCATGCCTCGGCTAACCTCAAATGTGCATTTGGCAGGGTTTAGCCTCATTGAGTGTTTTCGGAGGCGATTGAAGAATTTTCTCAGGTCTGTGAGGTGTTGTCCATCTGATCCCTTTGAGTGGATGATCATGTCGTCGACGTATACTTCGATCTCTTTGTGGATCATATCGTGGAAGAGGGCGGTTTCTGCCCGTTGGTAGGTAGCCCCAGCATTCTTTAGTCCGAACGGCATTACTGTGTAGCAATAGGTTCCCCAGGGGGTTGTGAAGGCTGTCTTTTCTTGGTCTTCTTCGGCCATCTTGATTTGATTGTAGCCGGCAAACCCGTCTACGAAGGGCTTGACTTCGAAATTGGCTGTAGTGTCTACCAACATGTTGATGTTGGGTAGTGGAAAATCGTCCTTGGGACTTGCTTTGTTGAGATCTCGGAAGTCCACGCAGCAACGTACTTTTCCATTGGCCTTGGTGACCGTGACGATATTGGAGAGCCATGTGGGGTACTCGATCACCCTGATGAAGCTGACGCGGAGCATTTTTTCGATCTCTTCTTTGACTTGTAAAGACCATTCTGGCTTGATTCGGCGTAACTTTTGCTTGATGGGCTTAGCCTCGGGATTCAAGGGAATCCGGTGTTCTACAATGTTTGGATCTAATCCGGGCATGTCTCGGTAAGACCAAGCGAACACGTCCACGAATTCTTTGAGCAGTGCAGTCAATGCGTCTTGCTCTGTGCCGGTGAAGAAACTTCCGATTTGCGTCTCTTTTGGCTCTTTGTAGTGTTGTGAGGAAAATTTCATCTTTTCATCTTATTGAGTCGCCACCTATATTATTCGTTTGGAAACATAGGAAAACCATTTTGAAAGAGATTTGGGTTCGGGGCTTAGGTTATGGAATGGGTAGGTCAGGGAGCATCCATTCCACCCGATCCGGAGATCGGTCTTGCTAAAGAAAAGAGAGGTTTTCAATCTTTTTAATAAAATAATTAAACAAGAACAAATAAACCCTAATCAATTTCTTGATTAGGAGTGTCGGATTGTATGCTTCGAGATCGCCTTCTTTGACTGAAGGGACTCTAGGCTAATCCTTTTGATGGGATTACTCTACTCTAAAATCAATAGAGAGGTTGAGAAGAGAAACAAAAGTTTAAAGGATGATTACCTTTTGAGAAGAGATTCGGACAGAGTTTCGACTCAAGTTTAGAGTCGAAACTTGATACGGACAGAGCTTCGCCTCGATCCTTGATTTGGATCTTGATGCGGACGGAGCTTCGCCTTGGTCCTTTGATTCGGGCTTCGATGTTCGTCAATCAACGTGGTTGAAGGACGAATTTAGGAGTTGTTTGTGAGTGATTTGAAGGAGTCTTTCGTGGAAAGAAACCAACAAATTGTGTGTGTTGTGTGTTTTCTTGATCAAGGATCAGAATCGTCGACCTCCGAAACACTGAAAGTCATCCAGTATTTATAGGAGATTGGAGAGGTGAAGGTGGAGAGGTAAAATCCCCTAGGAAGGTTCCAGAACTGAGTTCTGATTGGATACCCGAATTGATAAGGTTTTATCCAAAAAGAGAGTTTGAAACGGAGAAGGAGAGTGATTTCTGCACATCCCGTCGAGGGGATATCTCGCGCGAGATATGATATCTCGTGCGAGATAACTAGTCTGATGACTATTTTGTCCTCTTCAGTTGTTCCGTTAGTCAGTTAGGTCCAAAACTAACGAGGTTAGTTAGAAACTTAACGAAACATGACGAAACTGATATGCTTTCATCAAAACATAAAAGAGCGATGAAGAGTAGTGTAATCATGTAATTATGAGTTCAGAATGGGGTGTCTACAGAGCCCCTCGGCGACAGGTCTTATGAAAGAAGAAGTGTCGTCGATAGAAAAGACATCATTCTGAACACTGGGATGGTCGTGCCGCACGACTGCCTACGTATCTCTATCGGAGAATCAGACCAAAACGTAGTTCGACCCCAAAACACGAAAAGGTTGCTTTAGGTATTTTGAAAATCATTTTTTTCTTTTGAAAATCGAGGAGATTTTATTTTTGAAAAGGCAAATCCATAATGAGGAATCAAATCATGACCCAATTCTGAATATACCTGTCTGTCTGAGGATTCGCCTGTTTGGGCTCCGAACCTGCGGGGAAAGATGTTAGAAAACAAAGATTTACCTGTCTGGTCCTTTGCATTCTGTTGGGTTTTCTTTTGAGACTGAAGTGAGGTGACGATCCTGGAGATTCGGGACCGAGCTTTTGTTGAGGTGACGATCCTGGTGATTCGGGACCGAGCTTTTGGTGAGGTGACGATCCTGGCGATTCAAGACCGAGCTTTTTGTTGAATAGTACTCGACATACTACTTGTAGACGCTTGACACACCTACTTGGTGACGATCCTGGCGATTCAAGACCGAGCTTTTGTTGAGGTGACGATCCTGGCGATTCGGGACCAAGCTTTTGTTGAGTAGTACTCGACATACTACTTGTAGATGCTTGACACACCTACTTGGTGACGATCCTGGCGATTCAAGACCGAGCTTTTGTTGAGGTGACGATCCTGGCGATTCAAGACCGGGCTTTTGATAAGGTAAGTATTTGACATTCTGACCCTAGATGCTTGACGCATCTTAGATGTTTGACACACCTAATTGTTGACGATCCACCTGTCTGGGCGTTGAATCGGGCTTTTTGTTGGAATATGCTTGACGCATGGCACTTGACGTGATGGTTGCTTGACGCAATGGATGCTTGACGCGATGGTTGCTTGACGCAATGGTTGCTTGACGCGATAGTTGCTTGACGCAATGGTTGCTTGACGCAATGGATGCTTGACGCTTGAAGAGATGCTCGACGCACTTAATTGGATGCATTGCTATATGGAAAGGTAGATGGTAGGCGAAATCCAAACACTCAACATGTTTGATCTAAAAGTAAGCACTTGACGTGCTTTAATTCCTGCAAGAGGGTTAGTGAAAGCATTTGCATAACAACATATATTCACTTAAGCATTTGTTTGTTCAAGACGATCAATGTGCACTCGACTCCAAGAATCAGCGGGGAGAATGAGTTCTATTATGTGAGATTGAAAATTGTTTGTGTGATTTAGATTTTGGTTCAGAAGACCAACCCGTGAGGTCCATCTAAAGATCGAATGAGACAATCGTCTAATAGGATTCCGTTGAGATAACCCAAGTTCAACACTAAGGTTCAGAATACTTTAAGAATTCTTCGTTGTCACAGGACTTTTTCATCGTCAAGCCCCTAAGTTTCTCGTGTGATGATCATTGACTGAACAAGGTCTAAACCACTCCGATGGCTTTTGCTATGTAGAACTTATGCTGCCTAATCCGAAGCGCGCATTTTCCAAGGCTCCTCTTGACACTAAGCCCCAAGACTTTTTGTATGCTGCAGATGACTTCGTGAACAGGTTTGTGAGGCGGTGTGAATTGAAGAAGGATCCCCTCCTTTTTCCTTTGATTTTTTTCTTTGTGACGCACCCTGGTTTTTGCCTAGACCGCCCTTTCGGGTTTTCAATCTAGCGGGCATCTCTTTTGCGTCTTTTGTTTTTGTGCTCTAACTTTTGCCTAGGCAGCTCTTTACGAGTTTTCAACCTAGCGAGCCATTTTTTTTTTGAAAAGTATGTGTACTCGAAGAGAACTCAGTTGGAAGAATCTCATTAAGGAGAAAGATGAGATCTCGAGTTTAGTTGAGGAGAGACGGACTCTATTCTTTGGAAGGTGATCCAAGCATTGACTCTTTTGGGAGAGTATAATCTCTAATAATGAGAGTGAGAGGCAAAAAGGAGGAAACTCCTAATGCAGATTTGATTACTCTTGAGAGTTTGAGTAGGGATTGACTGGGGGAGGAAAGGTTAGGAAGCCCCAGTTTTGTTGCTTGGATTTCAAGAGTGTGTATGAGAATGGCTAAGAAGAAGCCCCTAGACTCAACAAAGAACGCTATATGGCTCAAAGGTCTAGAAAAGTTGTTCTACTTTTAATGGACCTTGCATCATCTAGAAATTTCTTAACGAGTTTGAAAGGAAAGTCAATCATTAGCACGACTTAAGGCTAAACATTTTTCTTTATGGATTGATGTTGAAAGTCTTCTTCATTTGCGTCGCCATTCGGGCTTCATTGTAAGAGGATGTTGAGGGATCCTCTTTTCTTCATTGATATCACTTGACTCTTCTTCTTTGCGGGAGAGTCCTTCTTGCCTTTGTTGAAATTTCATCCTTGTTGTGGGGCGATGAAGGCTTGAGAGTCTTTCTCTCTCTCTTTTTTTTTTTTTTTTTTTTTTTTTTTTTTTTTGATGCTCTATTTTTGCCTAGGACGATTTGAGGAGTTTCGACCTAGCGAGCTTTTTATTTTTGTACTCTCAAAGCCTTGAATTTAGTAGCCCCACTTTTCTTGGGATGAATGTTGATAGCAACGTCTTTGGCTTCCTTCGTTTGTTGATCTTCGACTTTCAACATGAGTAATGTTTAGCCTTATGCCTTCTAAGGATAGTTTTCATTTCAAACTTGTTTAGAAGTTTCTATTTTTCGTGACGATTTAAGGAATGAAGGTCCACTTATTTAGCATGGATCAAATGATACTCATAAAGAAAAACAACTTTTGGGAAAGTGTTTAGGATAAAGAGATAACTTTTATTAATAAGAAAATTTGAAACAGACTCGATAGTTCACTTGACACAAACTAGAGAGGATAGAGATGGACTAGAACGACTCTTCGAGAACATACTAGGAAGTTTACCTAATCTATTTTTTTTTTCAAAGGAAAAAAGGAGAGGACAATCGGAGCCCCAAGGTGGTGATGCTTCAGTTGATCTTGCCGGCTTTATACAAGTCTTGGATGGCATCCCTCAAATTGTAGCAATTGTTGGTGTCATGACCACTAAACTGATGGTAATCGCAAAATTTGTCGTGGTCCCAATCTTCTCTCATTTTCTTAGGATGATAGTCTTCCATTGGCTTCAATTTTCCTTGGCCTACTAGATCATCGAACATCTCCTTAAGAGTAGTCCCTCCAAAATCATGATAGGTACGACCGGTGCTCCCCTTTATTGGACGATTCTCCTTTTCTGAATTCTTTCTAAGAAGGATCAATTCATCAACTCTAAGGCCCAATTTATGGAGTTCAAGGAAACTAGGGAAGTAATTGCCGGCAAGCTTCTCTTGGTACTCTTCGCGGAGACATTGAAGTAGGATATGAATTTGTTCGTCTAGGCTTGGCCTATCAACGATTTCAGTCAGTTTGGTCCTCCATCTTTTGACGAAGTCTGCGAATGATTCATTCGGAAGTTGCTTGGTTTGCTCAAGGTCTCTCCTAGTAGTGCGGTAGGTAGTGTTGTCCTCAAATTGTTCTTGGAAGGCGCGACTGGCGAGTGGCCAATCAAGCCTTGTGGAGAGTGGAAGAGTCATGTACCAATCTCTAGTGGCACCATCGAGAGTTTGAGGGAAGCATTGAACTAGCAAGTTGTCATCGACACCCATAGGTAGCATGGCCCAAGAGTAGGTTTCCAAATGAGCTTTAGGGCAAGTAGAACCATTGAATTTTGCAATGCCGGGTGTCTTGTACTTTCTAGGAAGCTTTGACATGGATTGACGAAGGGTGTCATAGTCGATAGAGAGCGAGGCTCCCTTACTCACATCGAGGGATGCAAGTTTCTTTTCTAGCATTGCCATGATAAGGGGTTCGTCCTTGCTTTCCCTCTTTCTTTCTTTCTTGGAAGCATAACTCTCATTGTCGGAGGAGGAAGATGATGAGCTAGACTCATACACCTTTTTCTTGTGCTTGCGGTGCCTTTTAGCTTTCTTAGGGTATGATACTTTATCATCGGAAGAAGTCCTACTTTCTTTCTTCTTGGAGCTTAATTCGGCCAATTGTAGTTTCATGGCTTGGAGTTCGTCAACCATGGCTTTCATTTCCCCGGCTTGGATTCTTCTTTCAAGTTCTAATCAGGCCTCCATTTCATCGGCTTGGGCTTGTAGCATTTCTTCATATCGAATCCTTTGATCCTCAATTTCCTTTTTGAGTGCTTCGGAATTCATCGTGTCGGAAAGAAATTGAGTTGTTACCGTTGGAGAGGTAAGGGGGCTTGACGACCTTAGAGATGAACTCGAGATATCCTAACGAAACGTCTTTTTCGAATATTAGCCCCAAACGATCCTAGATGGAGAAAAGGATGATGGTTAAAATTACCTCACGAGTGATTTTTTTTTGAAGTTTTATTTTTATTAGAGACGGAGTTTTGACTCAAGGAGGGAGCGCACATCGATTATCAATCACAAACACGAAATCTGCAAATAATATCTCGCGCGAGACTAGGTGATCTCGCACGAGACAACCATTCGGAAAGATGGATTTTTCTTCTTTTTATTTCCTAAATTCATGGTCGGACGGACAAATATCCGTTTTCTATCTAGCATCCTAGGTAAATCTTGCAGGCATACGTAATTCGAATCAAACCTAGGGACTCGGTAATTAACCATTCTTTGTAAAGTAAAGCCACGTAAAATTGACCGAAAGGATTTTTTTTCTTTAAAGGGACTTCCGAAAGGGTCATTCCGAAGGGACATTTCCGAAGGGACTTTTTCTTTTTCATAAGGGACTTTTCCGAATCCTTTCTCGATAGTCAATTTTACATTAACTTTATTTTTGTCAAAGACAAGAAAGATTACCAAGTCAAAACCGACCGGTCACGGAGTGTTCCTAAAAGGACAATCTACATGAGTATGTGGCGATGCAGGGCTGGAAGGCTAGGCTCCCCGCGATATGACAATCTAGGTGGATTGAATACGCGGAGTGGGATTGTCCAACTTCGGAGAGACCGGCAACTAGGTGGTTACCGTCATCCGTCCTTAGTGTGGGTCCCGGGTTTATAGAGGGTATGCAGTGCAATGACAGTTATAATATGAGTGCGCGTGTGTGATAGTCAATCTAGGTGATAGAGTAAAATAGAGAGTTTTTTTTTTTGAAAAAATCAAAAAGAAAACAGATAGTGGCCGCACCAAGTGGTTGCCTACGTTTCTCCCAAATTAGGAAGACTCAGGCCATCGTAGTTCCACATAAAGAGAGAGAAAGAGAGATAAATAATTCAATTTACAACTCCCGAATCCCCAATGGACCGGACTTTAATTAAATAAAACCCAATCGCACGCAGTTTATAAATAATAATCAATTATTTAAAGGAAACGAAGGTTCGAGTTCTACACCTTAAGGGAGGCCTTAAGATGTGGGAACTCTGCAGATAATGAATGCTGGGATCCCCCTTGCATGTTCGGCTCTCATCTTGGACTATGAGACAAACGGGAGAAACCAGAAAACAACCAGATTGCCGAAGCAGTATCTCGTTCGAGATATGATACCTCGCCGCGAGACATGCCTCATCTGAGAGCAAAAAATTCGAATTTACAAAAATTTTGAAAACCTCTCTTTTAATTTTGACGCAAGTTTAAGCCTCTTAATTTTAAGTCCCCAGCGGAGTCGCCACTGTAGCGTTGTGAGGAAAATTTCATCTTTTCATCTTATTGAGTCGCCACCTATATTATTCGTTTGGAAACATAGGAAAACCATTTTGAAAGAGATTTGGGTTCGGGGCTTAGGTTATGGAATAGGTAGGTCAAGGAGCATCCATTCCACCCGATCCGGAGATCGGTCTTGCTAAAGAAAAGAAAGGTTTTCAATCTTTTTAATAAAATAATTAAAGAAGAACAAATAAACCCTAATCAATTTCTTGATTAGGAGTGTCGGATTGTATGCTTCGAGATCGCCTTCATTGACTGAAGGGACTCTAGGCTATTCCTTTTGATGGGATTGCACTACTCTAAAATCAATAGAGAGGTTGAGAAGAGAAACAAAAGTTTAAAGGATGATTACCTTTTGAGAAGAGATTCGGACAGAGTTTCGACTCAAGTTTAGAGTCGAAACTTGATACGGACAGAGCTTCACCTCGATCCTTGATTTGGATCTTGATACGGACGGAGCTTCGCCTTGGTCCTTTGATTCGGGCTTCGATGTTCGTCAATCAACGTGGTTGAAGGACGAATTTAGGAGTTGTTTGTGAGTGATTTGAAGGAGTCTTTCGTGGAAAGAAACCAACAAATTGTGTGTGTTGTGTATTTTCTTGATCAAGGATCAGAATCGTCGACCTCCGAAACACTGAAAGTCATCCAGTATTTATAGGAGGTTGAAGAGGTGAAGGTGGAGAGGTAAAATCCCCTAGGAAGGTTCCGGGCGAGTTACGATTGGATACCCGAATTGATAAGGTTTTATCCAAAAGAGAGTTTGAAACGGAGAAGGAGAGTGATTTCTGCACATCCTGTCGAGGGGATATCTCGCGCGAGATATGATATCTCGTGCGAGATAACTAGTCTGATGACTATTTTGTCCTCTTCAGTTGTTCCGTTAGTCAGTTAGGTCCAAAACTAACGAGGTTAGTTAGAAACTTAACGAAACATGACGAAACTGATATGCTTTCATCAAAACATAAAAGAGAGATGAAGAGTAGTGTAATCATGTAATTATGAGTTCAGAATGGGGTGTCTACACTTTTCAGCAGTTCCCAAATTCACTTTGGTTAAAACCTCCTCGGCAGCTTGGGCCCGGTTTTTCTCTCGTTTGACAACATGCTTAAAGATTTGCTTAATGTATTGTTCATTTAATGTATCTGCTTCTTCATCAAGTGAATCGTTATTAACTGTTTGTGTGTTAGTTAATTTATCAGTTGTTAAAGATGCAATGAGAGGATACTCGGAAAGATCGAAGCATTCATTAAGAGCATACGGGAATACATTATTGGCAATGAGTTCGTAATCTTCTGGCGTGAGGCCATCAGATGACTCGAGAGACTCAAATTCAAAGATAATGGACTCAGGATGAGTTTTGACACTGGACTCTAGGACTCGAGGGGTCAGACCAAGTTGTTCGATCATGTCCTTTTTGCTGGCAGTGGGTCCGGAGAAGGTGGCCCAGTTATTGAGTGGCAATGAGCTTG
The DNA here is from genome assembly GCA_022495995.1 of Adenophora triphylla var. japonica. NCBI lineage: Eukaryota > Viridiplantae > Streptophyta > Magnoliopsida > Asterales > Campanulaceae > Adenophora > Adenophora triphylla. The sequence goes on along the minus strand of JAFEMH010000970.1, from coordinate 440,788 downwards.
ATAGAAGGCGGGGTTTGAAAGCCTTTGTGTCGCCGTTCCCAATCATGGCTATCACAGAGTTATCAGAAACAAAATCGATTAGATCTGGCATCTCGATTTCTTCTTTGAAGAGCAGGTGGAGCAGTGGCTCGTTCCAAGCATCGTCTGCAGAGTCTTTTGCTTTTGTCTTGGGCATTACTAGCTCGAATGCAGACTCATCTCGCTTGTTTAAGGCAGGAATGTTGACAGAGAGTTTTTCGACAGACTGCTGGCTGAATTCAAAATCACATGCCACAAATCTTCTCCCTACCGACCACAAACAAACGGCGCCGTGGAAGCAGCAAACAAAACCCTCGAACGGATCATCCGAAAAATGACCACCCGAGGACGAGATTGGCCCGAGAAGCTGCACCTTGCACTTTAGGGCTATCGAACATCAGTCAGAATAGCCACGGGAGAAACCCCATTCGCCCTGACATACGGGATGGAAGCAGTCCTTCCCATTGAACTGGAAATTCCCTCACTCCGAGTGCTGCCCCAGTTCATCTAGGTCGGACACTGGAATGTTGAATTGAACTATGCTGTGATGGATGTCCCCGTAAGATCCGAGAGTGTCGACCAGAGGGTTGTCTTGTATTGGGGGATCGGTGATGAGCCAGTTTGCAAGAGGGTTTTCGACGAAGTAAGGGTCTACTCCTCGATCAATCTCCATCAGGGCGTCCATCTCTTGATCCTCTCTTAAGCATTCTTCACAGTCGCATATATCAGAGTTGTCATCCTGACCCATGAGCTCTTCGATTTCCAGCTCATCGCGGCTTAGAGAGTGGATGTAAGGATCCACTTCGTAGCGGGACAGGGTAGGAGACTCATCTGGAGAAGAGTATTCGGTCATGTCGGGACCTTCTTCTGGGTCGTAGCTTGCTGGCCAAGCACTTGCCATTGCACTGCTTCCGCGGATCACTTCGATCACTCCATTGGCGTTGATGAATTTTACGCATTGGTGAAGAGTAGATGATACTGCTTTCATCTGATGTATCCAAGGTCGTCCCAGCAAAGGCGAGAGAAGGTTGGTTTTGATTTCCACGACTTGGAACTCTACCGACTCCGGTTGTGCATCGGGTGGATCCTCAGATTGATGACTCCTACGATTGGTCGTGCAGTGGAATCGTAGGCTCGGATTACCCGAGGTGAAGGCCTTATCAGGGAGCGGTCGATACGGAGTCGTTTCAGTGTGCTCAAAGCGATGATGTTGACTGCAGAGCCGCTATCAATCAAGACGTTCGAAAGGAAGAACATCTCTATTTTTATGAGGATGAGGAGGGCTTCGTTGTGCCGATTCTCACATGTCGGCAAGTCATCGTCTGTGAAAACTAAACCGCTTCCCGTGCTACCATTTGACTCAGTCTCCTCTGGGGAGCGTTCGATCCATCCATTTGTATGCCTTGGTCGGGGCACAGATCGTAGGGAGACAGTTGCCCTTGGGCGTTCTTGTCTGAATTCCCGGTCACGAGACCTTTTGACTCTGGTTTCACGCTCCCAGTCATAGCGGGACAGCATGCTGACGGTTTCGGAAATTGCAGGGGGTCTGCTCTCGCTTGGAGTTTCGTCAAAGGCTATTGAGTTTACCCTGTCGTTTCGGGGGAATGGATTTCTGATGGTATTGGGATCACGAGGGCGTTCCAATTTTCCCTCCTCAATGAGCCCCTGGACCACCTGCTTGAGCACGAAGCAATTGTCGGTGGTGTGACCGGGGTAGTTGTGGAAGGCGCAGTGCTTGCTCATATCCATGTTGGGTTTGGGAGTCTTCGGTTGGAAATTCTCGAGAGGCTTGAGAAGATTTCATTTCACCAAAGCTTCAAATACTTGACCCAAGGGCATTTCAAGGTTGTCTAAATGCTGGAATTGTGGGAAGCGAGGGGGATTGTTGTTCTTTGGGGCTGCTTGATCGCGGTTTACTTGAGCTCCATTATGAATGTAGTGTACTGTTCCGGCTGCTTCTTTTCCTTTGTTCGGGGCAGGAGTTGAAGTTGCCAGGTTTGTCCGATAGCGGTAAGACGAGGCAGGGGTTCTTTGTTGTCTTTTGAAGACTCGAGTCTTCTCAAACTTTGTCCGGTGTTGACCATGGCACGGAGATCGGATAGAAATGGTGGGCGATCAAGGTCCTCAAAGATGGCTTGAGGCGGGAATGGAAGATGTCCATCCGCTCTTCTTTGGAAAGTGGATCCATTATCTCACTAAGCTTCCAATTCCATCTTTTGTAGAGCTCGCCCACTTTGGTTCGTCATCCTTTTGTTCGGTGGCTTGCGAGTCATGGCGGTTTGTCTCCCATTCAAGGTTGGCGCGGTACTTCTCCGGGGAAGATTTCAACCGATCGATCCCACGTGGAGCAGTTTTCTGCCTTTACATTGAGGAACCACCTTAGCGCTGTGGATTTGAGAGAATGCTGAAAGTGATCCGCCATCTATTGAGGGGTTGCCCCTTTGGCTCTCATACCCAGGACATAGGTGTCGATGTGGGTTTTTGGGCATTCTGTCCCGTCAAACTTTTCCATTTCCGGCATCCTGAATTTCGAAGGGAGCGGGACTACTTTGCTTGGATCAGTGGGCAGGAGGGAGTCCTTCCGAGAACTAGCTAGCTTGCCTTGCATGTCCTTCATTTGCTCGATAAGCCAAGCCATGTGGGGATCAGCTGTCTGCGGTGGGTTACCGTTTTCGGGGACAGAAACCGAAGATGGAGGTGGATTGGCTGATAGATTTGAGAAACCGGGGGGGCCGGTATGTCTTCGTCCTCTATGAGAACAAAGGTTCCGTCAGGTTGGGGAACTGCAACTGTTCCTCGAAGACGCAAGGTGTCTACGATCCAGGCTTGCTGTTCTTCTTGGCGCTTCTTGATGGTTTCGAAGGCTCGCAGCACCTCCTCCATTGTCTGGAGGTTCCTTAGTGGCGGGGTTCCGTTTCCCTCACTGTTATCTGTTGATCCCGTCATGGGAGAGTAGCGGACGGTGCGGACCGTTGAACTGGAAGGGCTATCGGACCTTGTGACCTCGATACTGAAAAGGCGGCTCCCAGGTATTCTTAACCACTCTCGGTTCGCTGGAGGGGGTGACGGGCAAGGTTTAGACACAGGAATGGCCTCACGGGATAAAAGGGAGAAAGCTCACGTGGCATGCGGTTTCCGTTTTTTATATTTTTTTTGTTGTTTTAATTTACTTAAAACATGTTTTCTCAGAGTCCTAGGTAGGTTGGAAAAGATTGCTCTTCTTTTTCGCAACTATGCTAGATCCTGGGTCAGTGGAGACCATCTGTGCGGCTATAAGCCCCTCGTTTTGCACCTGTATTTCGACATCCCAGGGTAGACAGCCCCGGGCGAGGGTCCTATAGGGCAAGCGGTTTCCACCAGCCTAAAAGAAAAATCGAACCTAAGGACCGAGCCTGTCATGTTCGTTTTGATGCGTTAGCCATGTGAATAGTGAACCGAGCTGGCCACTAAGTCAAGATCAAGTCAAGAGTTTGGCATGACCTCTCTTTACCTTGCTTGCGCAAGGGATCTGTGACGTTAGGCGTTGGCTAGGTCATATTGTCATGGCTGACGTATCAAAGGCGTGATGACATGGTGTCATGTGAGTATGGATGTATATCCGGGACGGAACATCGTCTGGGTGTAGCTTCGGAAATCAAGATCAGGTCGAGATTTTAGCATGACCTTTCATCGCTTTGCTTGCGCAAGGGATCTTGAGTTCCAAGACTTGACTCAGAAAATGGCCGGCATGGTATATGTATCCAGCCGTATGACACCTGACCGGGTAAAACCAACCGAGTCCGGGACAGAGTGTGACTCAAGACTCAAACGTGCGGGGTTGACGCTTGGCTAGGATGGGATGTTTGGAATGATCCCGTGCGCCTCCGAGAGGCCTAGGAAGACCAAACGAGGCTGGCGAGACCACTCCGGGTTAAGGGTTGTAGTGTGCAGTGTATCCGAGGCAGCAGTGCGCGTAGCGTGCGGTGTAACCGAGGCAGCAGTGTGAGTAGTATGCGGTGTAACCGAGGCAGCAGTGCGCGTAGTGTGCGGTCTCTAAAATTCTTTTTCTGAGTAAAACAGAAGTTTTTGAAGAATTTTAAATGTATGCACATATGTATATTGATGCATTTTTTTATTTTTTATTTTGAAAAATAAAAAGTAAAGCACGTGCACACACACACAACAGTTAAAGAAAGGGGTAAAATGAAAGTTTGACCCTCATCATCGTTTTAAAAATCTTTTATTTTGTTTAAAAAGATTTTAAAACAAAATAGTCCCCAGCAGAGTCGCCAACTGAAATTACCCGGGATCCGGCCCTAGAGCTCGGGAGGCCCGTGCATCTCGCATTCGTTTCGCTGTTCGGGAATGTTTGCCCGGATCCGAGAGGCAGCGCGTTCGCGCCCCGACATCTGGCTTTATTTCGCTTTAGCGTTAGTTGGAGGTGTCTCGCTTTGTTTTGCTTTGTAGAGTCGCCACGCCGTTTTTATTATTAAGCCCAAAACATTGAAAAAGGGCATCAGTTTAAAAATAATAATAAACTGTTTTTGTGTGATGAGATTTTGAGTTCGGAGGTCAGATGACTCCTTGGGAAGAGAATATTAGAATCTTAGAGCTCACCCGAGTCGCCTCGTAAAAACGAGTCTTTCGGATACCCCTAATATTCTTTAAATGTTGTGTGTGTGTGTGTGTGCTTTTAAAAATGCATGCTGTGTCGGATGTCTACATTGTACACTGCGTATTGAAATGTATTGAAATAGTAATGGAAGGAAGCCTTACCAATGTTGGTTCGTGTCTGTCTTCCGCTGGGGAATAGTGTTTGAGGATGGAATGATGTTCCGGCACGGACCGGGATTGCTTCGGGAGGGGCCGGTTGTCTGCGGACAGAGTTTCGGCGTGAGTTGAGATTGTAGGCTGCGTTAGGGCAGAGTTTCGGCGTGCGTTGGGATGGCAGGAGTCACTCGGGCAGAGTTTCGGCGTGCGTTGGGATGGCAGGAGTCACTCGGGCAGAGTTTCGGCGTGGTTTGGGATCGCCGGTTTGACTCGGAAAGAGCCGGGATGCCTTGGAAAGACCAGGCAAGGCCTCGGAGTACCACGAGGGGCCTCAGAGTACCTCGAGAGTGCCTCGGGGTAGCGCGGGAGCATCGTGGGAGCGCTCGGGGAGGCTTCGAAGCACCACGAGGGGGCTCGGAAGGCCTCGGAAGGATCCGAAAGGGGCCGGGATTGCCCCGAAGGGTCTTAGAGGGGAGCCTAAAGGCTGGGGGGAGAGGAGAGAAGAGGGAGGTGTGAAAAATGAGGGAGGGGGAGCCCTCTATTTATAGTAGGAGAAAACTGCAAAGAGGTCCGTACGGACCTCCCAGGTTATCCAGATTTTTGGTTTTCCTCGATTTGAGGGAATATGTGATGATGGTGAATATTCTGTAATTATGATGTCCCCTGTGCAAAGAGGTCCGTACGGACCACCTCAGCATGCAAAGAGGTCCGTACGGACCAACCATGCATGAGGGTAATCATTTTCTCCGGGATTTGAGGGAATATTGTGGACTTTAAGGGGATTCAGTAATTATTAAAACAAAGAGGTCCGTACGGACCACTTATGCTTTTCTAATTTCCTGAAAATTCCCAAAAGGTCCTTTTGTCCCCTTTTATCCCAGGAAGGCTCATCCCTTAGTTTGGCTGAGGGTTTTGAGTGCCATAGGTCTTCGAGACTGTGTTTGTGAGTCTGCGGTGTTTCCCATGTGCTCGGAAGGGGGTGATCCAGATTGGGGTACTTACAGATACATCAAGTCACATCAGGTTTCTCTCAATCATTCTTCATCTGGTTTATTCAATTCATTCTAGTTGTGTGCGACCCAATAGGATTACATTATGTTGGCAATGAGTTCGATCATATCGACCCTCATAAGACATAAGCGGACTCTAGTAAGCCATTATGTCTACCCAAATAATGCAACGTAAGAGTTCACGTTTCCAATGGTACACTTCCATTTCTTCCTTTGTCTCACGATGTTATAATGAACACAAGTCATGGTCCTCGTCAACTTGTCTTTGTTCAATGCTTTCTCGATTCTGAGTATAATGATAATCCAATCGTATTAGGGTATGGCCATACACTTTCATCATTATCACTCATCGAGGGACCCAAGCAAAACATCTCTCTTTCGAGGGATAAATTTCATCTTGACTTATCATCCTTCCCATCATGACTCCGATCATGCCAAAGATAGCCTTTATAAATATCGTGTTAAGATATCGTTTGGCTAAAATCAAACATGACTTTCATAATATGTTAGGTCATGATAATCTCAGGTCTAGGGACTAAATGAAGTAACCTTATGAGATTTAATTATGACATTTGACCATGACATAAATCTCATGCTGGTCAAGTCCAGTCACTTGTTCTCTAACAAGTACCCATAAATTTAATGTGCATCTCTATGCATATAATCATCATATGATTATCCATTAACATTTATACTAATTATTCTCTTAATAATTAGGGACGGAGATCTCAGACACCAACGCCTCCCGCGAAAGACAACCGCCTTTTTGCCGCGCGCGAAAATTCGGGTAATTTCAGTATGTTTTTCAACACCTTTGCATTTTGTTTTTTTTTGTTTAGAATGTAGAGGGTGGAGAAGAAGACTTGATATTTTTTAGGCGAAATATCGGTGGAGCTTGCTTCCGTTGACTGGGTTCACGAAGGGAATCCCATCCAGATATGTTAATTTCATGGCACCTCCTGAGAATATTTTCTGAACCACGAACGGGATTTGACCTTCTTGTCGAAATCTCTAGCCATTCGACTTTGGTAGGCTCGAATGTGTTCCATGGCCTTTAGTCGGCGTTCGTCCAGTATATGGCCAATTTCTCATGCCGTCTTCGAAGCCATTCCACTTCGTTGACTTCGTTTTCCAATAGCACTCGGAGTGATGGAATTTCCAACTCTATGGGCAATACTGCTTCCATTCCATAGGTCAGGGCGAATGGGGTTTCTCCTGTGGCAGTTCTGACTGATGTTCGGTAGCCCCAAAGTGGCAGATGCAGCTTCTCGAGCCAATCTCGTCCTCGTACTGTCATTTTTCTGATGATCCTTTTGAGGGTTTTGTTTGCTGTCTCCATGACGCCGTTGGTTTGTGGACTGTAAGGAGAGGACTTATGGCGGGTGATGTTGAATTCGGCCAACAATCTGTCGCAGTCTCCCTCGAAGTGAGTTCCGTTGTCTGATATGAATTCATTTGGGATATCGTACCGACATATAATGTTTTCTTTGAAGAACTGGGCGACCTTTTTGGAAGTCAACACCTTTTAGGACTTGGCTTCGACCCATTTTGTGAAGTAGTCGATGGCTACCAAGACGAACTCGTGGTCATTGTTGCCGGGCGGAGTGGCCTTCCCAATGACATCGATTCCCGAAGTGGCGAAAGGCCAGGGAGTGGTCATGCAGTAGAGGTCATGAGGAGGAAGGTGGTTAAGGTTGGAGAATCGCTGGCACTTGTCGCAGCTTCTGACAAAGTGGATGCAGTCTGCTTCCATGGAGATCCAGTAGTAGCCCATTCGAAGAATGATCTGCATCAGGGCTCGAGCATTCATGTGGCGACCACAAGACCCATTGTGGACTTCGTTCATGAGCTCGACCGCCTTTTTTATTGCTGATGCACCGGAGGAGTGGTCCTTGGTAGCGCTTCTTGTATAGCATATCCCCAGGATGACAAAATGAGAGGTAATGCGCTTTAGGGCCACGATGCTCTTGGATTTGATTCCTTCTTTGACTTGCAAAGACCATTCTGGCTTGATCCGGCGTAGTTTCTGCTTGACGGGCTTGGCCTCGGGATTCAAAGGAATCCGGTGTTCTATTATAGTGGGATCTAGGCTGGGCATGTCTTGGTAGGACCAAGCGAACACGTCCACAAATTATTTGAGCAGTGCAGTCAATGCTTCTCACTTGGTGCCTGTGAAGAAACCTCTGATTTGCATCTCTTTAGGCTCTTCAGCAGTCCCCAAATTCACTTGGGTTAAAACCTCCTCGGCAACTTGGGCCCAATTTTCCTCTCTTTTGACAACATGCTTAAAGATTTGCTTAATGTATTATTCGTTTAATGTGTCTGCGTCTTCATCAAGTGAATCATTATTAACTATTTTTGATTTGTTAGTTAATTTATCATTTGTTAAAGATGCAATGAGGGGATACTTAGAAAGGTCAAATTTTTAATTTAAAGCGTAGGGGAATACATTGTTGGCTATGAACTCACAATCTTCTGGCGTAAGGCCGTCAGATGACTCGAGAGACTCGATTTAAAAAACAACTGACTCAGGACCCTTTTCGAAGCTAGACTCTAAGATGCAAGGGGTTCGACCAAGCTTCTCAATCATCTCTTATTTGCTGGTTGTAGGTTCGAAGAAGGTGGCCCAGATCTTTAATGGCATTGTTGATGGGCTAAAGAGGGTGCGAGGGTCGAAAGGTTTTGCGTTATTGTCCCCAATCATGGCTACCATAGAATTTTCAGGAACAAAATCTATTAAGTCTGGCATTTCGGTTTCTTCGCTGAAGAGTTGCTGTAGCGAAGGCTCGTCCCAGGCATCTTCTTCGGAGTCTTCTTTTCTTTCCTTGGGGATTGTCAGTTCGAACACTGATTCGTCTCGTTTATTTGTGGCAGGGGTAATGAAAGAAAGTTTCTCAAACTCTTCTACCAAAGCGGGGGTTTCCCCGAACCAAAATTCGTTATGAATAGTGGTGGTGGTGGGTCCCGACAAGGTTGGTGCGTCGAGGAATGCTCTCCTTACGGGGTTTGGCTCGAGGCGTCTGAACTTCTCAAGGTTTTGTTGGAGCTTCTCCCATTTGTCCATTGTTGTCAACCAGCCTTGTCTTGCGTTGATGATCTCTGTCTTCTTCTCTATGTCTTCATTCAAGTCACGGGTTTTCTTTGTAAAGTACCGGACCATGTCGAAGTTGTAGGGACGGAGATTGGAGGTTATGCACTGGCCTCTTTCGTCAACAGCTGGGCGCTTTCCGCGTGCAATCTTTCTGTCCTCTGCAACATCTTTGGGAGTAGGAACATACCCCAGGCCACGACGGGTGGTTTGTTCTTTGACTTCTATGATCTTATGTGTGCCTTGATGGTGTTTGCCCAAACCGAGCCCCGGGACGTAATTCATGAGCTTCATCATTTTCATGGGGGGAGGAATCCGATCCCAAGACAAAGGGAGGTCTATGCAGCATACTTGTGCTTTTGGGCTTTCAACTGTAAATCCCGTCAATATCATGCCCTCGTCGTCATGCTTGATTTCTAGGACCAGGATGCCATTTGTGTTTGTCCCTTCTGTGGTCACACTGTCCCCGTAAATTGTGGTGAGATCGTTTCCTTGAACGAATTTCACGCATTGGTGTAGAGGTGATACCACCTCGTTTATTAGGTGCAACCAAGGATGGCCAAAGATGGCGCTAAAGGTGATAGGGATGTCAATAACCTGGAAGTCCGTTGGCATCATCTTTTTTCCTGACCACAGATTCAGAGTGGCTACCCCCAAGACTGAGCGAGACGTTGAGTCGTAGGCTTTGATTGTCTGAACTGAAGGCTTTAGATTGGTCGGCTTGATCCCCAATAAATCCATCATTTTGGCAGGGAGGACATTCATGGCCGATCGTCCATCTACCAACCCCGAGGAAGGCGACGCTCGTCAAGCTGAATGGTAATGTAGAGAGGCTCGTTATGGTTAGCCCCAATTTTTGGCAGATCAAGCTCGGTGAAGGTAATGATGTTACCATAATGAACATTGCCGATCATTTTTGGACCGCCACATTCGGGGTTACATTGATTTGAACCATGGTCTGAGCTAGGCTTTCTTCCAGCTTGAGCTTGTGAGGATAGGAGGAAGTGAGTAGGGACCAAAGGGATATGTTGGCTTGAGTGGGCTTCATTTGGGTCAGGATCGGGTCTTCCACCTTCGGGTCAAGCACTTCAGTTTCATTGGCAAAGGGGCCCTTCTCGGTTCGAGGCTCAGGCATTACTGGCCTTTTATCTATTCTCGGAGGATTTATCGAGATTTGGCCGAAACGGGTCAGCACACTTACTTCCGACTTCGCTTTTCCTTCGCTTGTTTCCAGATGGTTCTCCAAGGGTTCGAACTGTGGGGTCACCAGCTTCATACCTCTTTCTCAGATTTTTTTGGGAGGAGGATTTTCTCCTTCTTAGGGGACTGTCTTCATTTATTTCATCTTTGAAAGCCTCATCTAGACAAGCGAGGCAGTCGCAAACATCCCACCAAATATGTCTGACAGTTGGTGGTGAGCTTGAAACCTCAGGGCATCGACTCGGTATGTCCTTCCCTGGCGGGCCTTGTGACTTCAAGTTGAAGCCGCGGGGCTCACATAGAGGCAAAGGAATGGATCCCAGGGGATATTGAAGACGGTTGGAGCTGGGGGAGCAGGCACGTCTTCGTCTTTTATGAGAGTCCCAGCTGGTTGGGGGATTGCAAATGTTCTAAGATGACGCATGGCATCTTCGATACAAGCCTGCTGCTCTTCTTAGCGCTTCTTAAGGGATTCGAGAGCTTGCTTTCCCAGAGGCGGAGTACCATTCCCTTCTCTATTATCTGTCGACCCTGTCATTGAGAAATAACGGACCGTTGGGACTGCTGATTCGGAAGGGCTGTCGGACCTTGTAACTTCAATGCTGAAAAGACAGCACCCGGGGACTCTCAACCACTCTCGATTCGCTGGAGGGGGTAAAAGGTAGGGTTTAGACTCAGGAGGGCTATTTGGATGAAGGGGGAAAGCTCATGCGATATGCAATTTCCTTTTTTATTATTATTATTTTTTTGTTGTTTCAATTTACTTAAAACATATTTTCTCAAAATCCTAAATGGTGGAAAGATTGCTCTTCTTTTTCGCAACTATTCTAGATCCTGGTTCAGTGGAACCCGTCATTACGGCTATAAGCCCCTCATTTTTCACCTGTATTTCGACCTCCCAGGAGGATAATCCCGGACGAGGGTCCTATAGGACAAGCGGTTTCCACCGACCAAAAAGAGAAACAAACCTAAGGACCGAACATGTCATGTACGTTTCAATGCTTCCGCCATGTCAATAGTGAACAAAGCCAGTACCCTTAAGTCAAGATCGGGTCAAAATTTTGGCATGACCTTTCTTTGCCTTGCTTTTGCAAGGGATCTTCGACTTTAGGTTTTGGCTAGGTCATATTCTCATGAATGACACATTAAAGGCTTGATGACTTGGTGTCACATTGGGCTTTGACGTATAACTGATATAGACCACTGTCCAAGTTAACACTAGAAATCAAGATCAGGTCAAGATTTTAGCATGACCTTTCATCATCTTGCTCTCGCAAGAGATCTTGATTTTAGGTTTTGACTTAGAAAGTGATCGACACGGGATATATGTTTAGGCCTTATGACACGGACTGGGTCAAAAACCAATCGAGTCTTTGGACAGAGTGTGACACAAAAGTGCATGGTTGACACTGGCTAGGATGGGAAGTTTGGAATGATCCCGTGCGCGCAAGAGAGGCATAGGAACACCAACCGAACTGCAACTGAGACCATCCCGGGTTTGGGGTTGTAGTGTGCAAGTGTACAGGAAAAGAGTCCGCGTAGTGTGCGGTCACTAAAATTCTTTTTGTGAGTAAAACAGGAGTTTTAGCATAATGTATTTTAAAAGCATGTACGCAGATATATTATGAAGCTTTTTTTTTTGTTTTTTTTTTTGAATAAGCAAAAAAAGTAAAACACACACATACACACACAACAGTCAAAGGAAGGGTAAAACGAAAATTTGACCCTCATCATGTTTTAAAAATCTTTTTTAAAAGTTTTTAAAACAAATTCTCTCCAGCAGAGTCTCCAACTGAAATTACCAGATCCATGGGTTGGACAGCTTTTCGTTTCGAAAGGTAGAGTCGCCACGCCGTTTTGATTATGCACAAAACATTGAAAAAAGGCTTTTGTTTGTTGTGTGATGAGATTCTTGAGTTCGGAGGTCAGATTACATTTTGGGAAGAGATTTTTGTTCTCACCCAAAATGTCTCATTTTCATGAGTCTTTCTGTACCCTTTTCTTTGAAAGTTGTGTGTGTGTGTGATTTTAAATAAAATACATTTGAAAATAAATAATGAAAGTACAATGCAGGGAATATTAACAAACCTCTATCACCGTTAGACCTCCATAGTGCAATTGGAAGGTCTTGTGGGATCGTTTGGACGGTTTGGGTCTACGTATATAGTAAATAAAGACTACATTGTAAACAATATATTTAAAGCAATAATGTATTTAAAGACTTGAAATTTAAAACATTATTTAAAGTGCAGAAGGAGATCTCACCAATGTTGGTTACGTTCTATCTTCCTAGGGCTTGTAGGAGGAATATGTTTGATTGAGGGCGTTTAAAAAGGAGAGAAATTATGCACTCACTTGGGCAGAACCTCCCCTAATTAACTCTCGTATCACACTCGGGGGTCTAAAGAGGAAAGAATTTTTGCACTCACTTATATATCCCCTAACTAGCTCTCGTTCACACTTGCATTCGGTCGCTTCGGAGACATTTCGGAGACATTTCGGAGGCATTTCGGAGGGTTTGGAGGCTGCTGGACTGCATGGGCTGTTGTAGAAGGAGGAGGGTTAAGATTGTTGATGAGAAATGAGCTGGGGAAGGCTGGTATTTATAGGGTCTAAAAATATGCAAATTGGTCCGTACAGACAGACCATATTTACATATGTGTCCGTACGAACTTCCCATTAATCAGTCCTTTTCTGTCACTTTCCTGGATTTGGGGGATTTTTGGTGTGTTAACAAGGTTGTCCGTACAGACAAACCATGCTATTACATATGTGTCCGTATGGATTAGATAGTGATTTGACATGTTTTTTTACTTTTATGCCATTCCTGTTGTGTCCTTGAATGTCCTTTTATGCCTGAAAGGTCCTCCCTTTTTTTTCCTTGTCAGCTTGGACCTTTTGGACATTTACGGGTCTTCGGGATCACGATTGAGTGAATCCTCGGTATTTCCCGTATGCTCGAATGAAGAGCGGTCCGGATTGGGATACTTACAATGATGTTTAAGTCTCACTTTGCAGGTAAAGAATGTGTGACAGATAAGTAGATTAGATTAAAATGCTTCCCCTACACTTTGAAAGGGGCGGTAAACACCTGGTTTATGATGTTAACTTCTAGGAGCATTAGCAAGTGGGATCAATTACATGATGTGTTTTTACAAAAATATTATCCCCGTCTCACTTTGGCTAAAATGAGGTAAAAGATAATAGGGTTTGCACAAGAAGTAGGTGAGCCTTTTCATAAAGCATGGGATAGATTTAAGATGATGCTAGTTCAATGGCTCTACATAATTTCCATTTACCCATGCTAAATCAAACTTTTTATGATAACTTAAGTCCTGTTAATTAATTCATGCTAGATAATGCGGCGGGGGGGGGGGACATTAGGAGACAAAACCCCTCAAGAGACTCATGAACTATCGAGATGTTGAGTGCAAATTCCCAAAAAAAAAGAGTTCTATGGGTAAGGCTAGGGGAATACATTAGTTGGAATCCAATGATAATTTAGCTAGGGAAGTGTCACAATTAATTGGTATGTTTAATGTCAAAGGTGCTTCACCTAGCACCAATGTTTTGCAAGATGCTTGTTTTTTGTGTGGCTTGTATACTCATTGTATTAATGTTTGTCCTAGTGTTATACATTTTTCTCTTCCTTCTGAACAAGTGGATTCATTGAATGGATATCCTTCAAGGCTCCTGCAAAATAATCCTTATTCAAATACATACAATTTGGGACGGATGAATCATCCTAATTTTTCTTGGGGAGGCAATCAACAACAACAATTCAAGCTTCTCCATCCCTCACAAGAGCAATATGACAACAAAATAAGGTGTCTTGGGAGGATGCAATGGCACAAATGCAGATAAAATAGCAACAACAATCTAAATAACATGAGGCTGCGATAAAGAAGTTAGAGACAAAAATAGGGCAACTTGCTAAAGCCCAACAAGGTCACAAACCCGAAACTTTCTCAAGTCAAGGGCAATAATTCATGGCCATCCACTCTAAAGAATGGCAAAGAGGTAAGTAAAGAGGTACTTTCTCCTTCTTTTTTCCCTCCTCGTTCTCCTCCTTCTATTCATGAAAAAGTTGTTGACAAGAGTACAAATGGATTGGGAGATAATTCTAAAACTAATTCTCTACCCCCAAGCCATATGTACCACCTGTGTCATTTCCTGGACGTATTTTGAGGCAAAGATGGATCAACAAATGTCACAGTTAATGGACATGTTTTCAAAGGTTAGTATTAATCTCCCTTTGTTGAAAGTTATTAAAAATGTTCCTGCTTATGCCAAGTTTTTCAAAGAATTAATTCCAGGAAACATAAACATGGGAAAGAAGAGAATTAATCATGGGAGAAAGTGATAGTGTCGTGGTACGACAAGACCTCCCACATAAACAAAAGGAACCCAGAAGTTTCACAATTTCTATCAATTTGGGGGATTCCAATAAGGTGAAGGCGATGTTAGATCTTGGTGCTAGCATTAATCTGTTGTCATACTCCATGTATTTGAAGTTAGGATTATTTGAATTGAAACCTACCACAATGACCCTTTAATTAGCCGATCGCTCTATTAGACAAGCTTTGGGCATTGTAGAAGATGTGTTAGTACAAGTAGGGACCTTGATCATCCCTGTGGATTTTGTAGTTCTAGAGACTGTTAATGAAGGGGGAATTATCGTGAATCACCTATTTTCCTTGGGTGTCCTTTCATAGCAACAACCAATACCATTATAAATGTGGGGAATGGACAATTATGAATGTTAGTGGCAGATGAGAGGATAGAGATTCCGGCGGATGATATTATGAAAAATCCTATGGTTGATGAGAAATCATGTAAATTTGTGGATGAGGTGGATAAGTGTGTGAGTGAGCTCTTATGGCGAAAGAGAGATAGTGGGAAGCTAAGAAGCATGTTGAGTGGCAGTGAGAATGCTAGGGATAAAGCGGACGTTGGTGCCATGGCTATAGATAATAAAGCCGACGAACACTCTTACAGTGATGGCCTGTATCACCCCCTATACCACTTTCACAAGAAGTTGGTGCCACCATTGAAATCATTCTTTCCTTTAAAGTCTAAATTTATTGGGCCATTGTCTCAAGTAATGGAGCATGTGAAGAGTAATTATGTTGAGGAATGTTTTTCTATTGTTATATCTGATTTTATATTTGTTGATATTTTAATCAAGATAATCCCTGTGAAAATTTTGTCAATGAGTTTGTTCTTGAAGTGGATGACCCAAAACAATGTGAGGGAAAGAACCAAAGAATAAAGAAGAAGAGACAAAAGCAGAAATCTTACAAAATCCCTTGGGTACTTCCAAAATTAATAGAGAATGGGATTTTATTCATGAAAAGCGGTGGGCATTAATGCAAGAGAAAGCTTAAGGTGGTCAAAAGCCATAAAAGCTAAGGCCAAAGACAATATGGTCACCTCAACCCCCAAGTAAAATTGGGGCCATAGTCGAGCTAACAACTTTAAACGAATACGCTTGTTATGAGGTAACCCACCTAGGTAGGGTTTTTTTTTGTTTTTTATTTGTTTTGTCAACAATTGAACTCAAGTCATACTTCAATTCTTTTTATACTCCGAGTACATAACATGTTTTGAGCTTGGGGGTAGGCAATGTTGGTTTTGAGTCACTCTATATGAGTCTCTTTGAGTTTGTGAGTTTATAGGAGAGTGTAAATAGTGTCACCCTCCAAAAAAAAATAGACAAGTTTAAAATTTTGTTCTTTTCATATTTTGAGATTTTGGCCAAAGTCTAAAGTGTATGTTGATTTGAGAAGTTTCAATTATGAATATTGGATGTTATCATCAATATGGGGATGTGATTTACATTGAAACATTTGCACCATGATTACTTCACCTTTCACTTTCATATTATTTTCTTGATTATTGTTACCAACTTAGCATACCGTTTTTAGGATCACTTTGGTATTCTCGAGTTCCCTAGAATATGTTTGCATGACTGTCAATAACACATCAATTAGGCTATTCGGGAAGTGATATATAACTATTTTCTTTGAACTCAAATTATGAGCCTTTAACTCTCTCGTCACTTATAAAAAAATTTGCTAAAACCTCTTTTGAGCTTCATTAACAATGGAAATTTCTCACAAAGTGAGTGATTATCTTAGACTGTCATTCGCCTTTATTTTGTACCCACATTATCTTACCCCTATACTTATACACTATTTTCTCACATTTTCAAGAAAGTGAAACTAGGAAATGAATGGGAAATTGTGGGTTGTACTTGAGAAATCAAAGGATTTAGTAGAAAAGAGGTCAACATTGGAAAAAAAAAAAAAAGGGTTATGTATTATTGTATTAAAAAGAGAGGCATGTGGAAAGTATTTAGTTTATAATATTTTTCGTGATCCTTATATATGCAAAGCTAAGAAAGAAAAAAATGAAGAAAAATCTGAAAAGCCTTGCCCCCTTATGTTAAAGTTGTGATGAAAAGTGGCAAAGGAAAGGAAGGAATGAGATCAACCCTTTGGTATGAAAGTATGCAAAATTCTAAGTATGGGGGTTGAGGCATTGGGTTGGCATGGATGAGCGAAGAGATACACTCAAGTGGGGATATATGTTGAAGACTTTCTAGTTTCACTTGTTTGACTTTGTGTGTCATTACCTTCATTTGTAACCGTAAATCTAGCATGCGATTGCTGCAATACATTACAATCCATAAAGTCATATTTGATCCATAAAGAGTAGCAGGGTTGACAGTTGTGATTAAATGTGCATATGATAGTCCTTGAGCAGAATCTTTATCTTATTATCTTTGGTGTAAAGCATGACACAAGTGAACTTATAAAATATCCTATTTTGGTGATGATGATCTTCAATTAATCATTCATCTTTTATATTGTGGTGGAAAATTGTAAGTTAGATACATCAATTTGATTGTAATCCCATGCTTATAATAACTCTTGTAGATTATGTGTGTTTGTATGGATTTACGACTTATATGGCTAACAACCCTTTATATGATTAGAATATCCCAAAAATAGTTTTTGCTTTAAAGTTCTTATATTTCATAGTTAGAGATTAATTTTATCTTTGTTTTTGTTTTTGTTTTACTCGAGAAATAGCAAAAGATGAGATTAAAGGTATTTGATGAATGTGTATCTATACATCCAAATGATATGCTTTTAGACTTATTTAATGCTCAATCTTTGCTATTTTAATGGCTTTTTGGAGTGTTTATAAGTACAGAAAATTGAAGGAGAATTGTATAGATTATGTTCTTAAAGAGTACAAAAATGAACGATCAAAAGCGGAGCAGCAAAGGAGAAAAGAATTGAAATAAAAGAAGAACAATAAGGATGTGATTTTTAGCAAACAAGACCAATTTATATCACTCGTTGAGAGCTTTCCAACGATATATGTTACACCAAATCGGAGTTCTTATAAAAAAGTTATAACCTCCGAAAGTTTGCTGAGTCAACGAAGCATGGGGAGCGCATGCACCCAAAGATCGGGAGCGCACGCTCCCAAATTACATAAACTAATTGATATTCTGGCCATATGGGGGTGGACGTACCCCTTCCTTGGGGGCGGCCGCACCCCCCTCTCAAACGACTATTCAGTTTTCTTTTCGGTGTAGGATTCCTCGGTTGTTTCCTAATTTCGACCCTTCTTCTCCCAAATATAAATAGAACAACTCTGACCACTTTTAGGGTTATCTTTTATTGTATTCTTTATTACTTTTGAGGATTGTAAACGAAGATCAAGGATTCAAGTTTCAAATTTTATGTTCTTAATTTTATTACTTGTTTTCATTGTTATGGAGATGAGTTGTTCATCTCAATATTCTTAATACTATTTTTAGGTTTCAATAGTATGTTAAGATATCTTTGACCTTTAAATTACTTGGGTATAAATTGTTTCACTAGCGTGGATGATTTATACATTGACCATTATTGTGATTATTAGATTCAATTGAGAACCTAGCGAAAGTCAAAAGGATCTAGATTCAATCGTTATAAGAGTTTAATGAATTTCTTTCATTTTGTATGGACCTAACGGAAAATATAATATAAAGGAGATATTAGAATTGCAGTTCGCATATCAAATGTCTCAACCCTTAATTCAGTGAACGAACCATTAAATGAGATTGATCTATTTATTACTACAATAGCATAAAGTGAAGATTGTTGTGAAATTCAATCTGTGAATCCCTTGTTAATCTGATTTCTTTAGTTTATTTTAATTGTTTTTTTGGTTTAATATTTAATTTTTGTTTTCATAGAATAGTAATCAATCAAAACCAAAACCCACATTTGTTACTTTTCATTACTTGAATTTACTTGTTTATCACCCGAGTATTTGTGGTTCGACACCCTGCTTGTGTATACTATTATAATTGTAACTAGTACTCTTGCTAGATTAATTCACTAGCCTTTTGCTTAACATATAAAAATTTTGAATCATTTTCCTTAGAATCAATTGGGGCTAAGGGGAATCTACTTCTGACCGATTCTAAATTCTAACATGCAGTAGATTACTGAAATAAAACATAAATTAAATTAAACTAAACTTTTTCTCCTTTTTATTTACTCCTATATGGTGGAACCTCTAAATTAGTAAAATCCAATGCGAAAGCACCTTCACACGTAAGCTCCCTCCGTGTCAGAAAGTTTGTTTCACTTTGATTTCTATAATCAATTCAATTGAATTTTGACCATAATTTTATGAAAATGTAGATATCTCTATCAAATTCTAATAATTGTAATTGATAGTATCCCTAATGGTGAAACAATTACTTTTGTTTGAATTGTATAGAAATATCTAATTTTTTATAAAATTATGGTAAAAATTCGATTGATTTGATTACAAAAGTCAAAGCGAGATAAACTTTTCGAGACAGGGGAGGAGGGAGTACTTGGTTTTTTCTAAGAGAAACTATTCCCCAAGCTTTCAAAGCAGATTCTTTAATAAGAGAGGTAAGAGAATATTTATTTCCAGACATAACATGCCTGAAAACGCTCCCACAGATGAAGAGACCAGCAGCCTTGTGCAAGGTTCAGGTAGAGAGAAGAAAGGGTAACGGGACGGAAAGTTGAGAGGACGTAAAAGCACGGGCGGCTTGCCGCTTCAGTGGCCGGCCTTCGTTATGCACGATTTCCGAGGAAGATGTTGTTAAGGATGTTGATAATAGTTATGAGGAGGAATGTTGCTTCACCAAACTCTTTGATATTTGGTAAAAAAAAAAAAAAGACCTAAGGTAAAGCCATACGAAGTATTTCATTCAGATTTAAATAAATGTTAGGGCATTTCTTGTTAACAATAGCATGTGAGTTGTATTCCTCTCATGACGGGATCTTGACATATCCAAGTATACAATCGATCAGTTAGTAACTATATTTGGTAGATTTGTCTTGTGTAAATATTGATAAGTATTGATGTTATCTTTAGGGATCTTAACATAGTTTTAGAGAGATAGGACTCTTGTAAATACCCTAGTATACTCCATCCGTCCCATGATAATATATAAAATTTCCTTTTTGGCCGTCTCACAATAATATATAACTTTCCTAAAATGGAAATTAATCTTTACTATTCCCTCCACTCATTCTCTCTCCTACATTATTTTAATACTCACATCACCATTATAATTTACTATTCTCTCCACTCATTTTCTCTCCTATTTTATTTTCACACTCACAACACTTTCAATATAATACTTCCTCCTTAATTCCCGTGCATTGGCAAAATTCTATAAATCTATGGGACTCACAACACTTTTAATATAATACTTCCTCCTTAATTCCCTTGCATTGGCAAAATTCTATAAATCTATGGGACGGAGGGAGTATATCTTTTGCAAATCATAACAAGAATTCTTCTTATACTCTCTGCCTTCTTCTCCTTCTTCAATCACTTGTGTGTGTCTATTTCTTACTTGTAATATTTAGCTTGCTTCAGGCAACAAGATGCCTTTCAGAACCTTGGTTCTGTCCCCCAGCATTCTTATTTTAAATAATGAATGGAAAAAAAAAAATTAGAAAATTGAGAATGTACTTGCTGAAAAATAAAATGGCACAAACATATCATGTAAACTAAAGAAAAAAAAATGTTAAAACGAATAGAAATGCGGGGTAAAAGATTTTAAAACAAATTCAGCCAACACTACTTTCAGATTGAATTTCAAGAACAATCCCTTCTCTCATTATGCTTTCCAATTCTGTGATCAAGGGAAACATTCTCGACTTTCCCACTGCGACGAGTAGAAGTTGCATGAAGAGGTAAAGTTTCGGACCTGGGTGTATCTTGTTCGATCCTACAAAGAATAAACGACAATTATTAAAAATTGGATTTCTTATTTTATTAATGATACATAAAATGCCACTTAGGCTACATTAATTGCCCCACATCTCCTTAACATGATTCGAACTCTCGACCTCCACTATGGAAGCTGATACCGGGTACTACTGGATCTAAAGTTCTTTGGTAATAAATGACAATCAATATACATCACTCGTTATTTAATGTGTGAGCAAAATTCAATACGTAGGTGATATATCACCAGCTCCGGCAACAGAGAACAGACCGTAACTTGAGTTCAGGCGCGGGAATTTTATTATTTTAAGTTTGTTTCAGCCATGATAATGTGACAAAGTTTTACGCTGGACGTCACACGCCTACCGCAACCCTCATCCTTTATCCTGGCTTGGGACAGAAGAGTAGGGACTAGTGTTGGGAAGACAGAAGAATTCCCTATTTCTATTGGAGTGCACAGGTTAGGAGGTCTTAATAGTGGAGAAGTGATGCACCGGTTAGGAAACATGAAGAGTGGAGAAGTGATAAAATGGCGAGGGGTAGGGGAATACCCGAGCAAACTTGAATTAGGGTGATTGAAAACGATATGAATTTACTTGGATTTGATGAAAATATGGCCGGAGTGGATGGCAAAAATTCATGTGGGTGAAGGGAGTTGATGTTTTTTTTTCTATTATATATTTACTCTTTTATTATCACTATTTATTTTTATTATTATTATTATTTTATTTTTTTTTTACAATTTTTTGTTTCACGATGACATGAGGATTCATGTTAGCCGACCCCAAATTATTTTGAGACCAAGAATTTGTTGTTGTTGTTGTAAGTTTGTTTCTGCCATCTGCTGGATCATTCTTTTGGTCTGCTCTGGTTCGAAGCTGAGTTAATTAATTGTCTTCATTTTCACCTAAAGTTCTCTTTCCTTAAGTTACTGTGTACTACTGCCCTTTGATTTCTTTTTCCGTTAAACAGTAATAACTGCCGTTTTACATTCTGTATTAACCATGTCTCTGTTGCTGCCTCTTAATCAAACATAGTGATTATGCTTTTTCTTTTTCTTATTCTTTTTTCGTTTACACTATCCTTTGCTATGTATTTATGTTTTTTTCATCTTGATCACTCTACCATTTTGCTCATCTCACCTTTTGCCATAAAAATGTACCTCTTGGCCCACTTCCTTTTCGCCTTAAATAACTATAGGTGACCAATAAATTCTTATGAAAAAAATCTCAAAACTTTCTGCTTTTGCTTAAAATTCTATCTGTAATTATTCCAAGAAACAGCAAATACTGGAAATATTGATATAAACAAGCTATTGAAAGCAATGTATGTACACAAAAAATGAAAGATGGTTTGCTATATAGAGGTTATATTGAAAGCAAACCAAAGGAATTGAACTAAAAGTCTACCTAGCTATTAGGAGATTGACCCATGTCAGGGTTATTGACAACTGCAACATCATCAACTCCTCGTTCTTCCTTCAGAAACTGACAGAACCATCAAGCCTAAATACCATACAGAAAGATAGAGCAATATTGGATCACCATGATCAAAAAGAGTGTATGGACCCACTGACTACATGTATGAAAAAAATGATAATTCCAGCCTGCATATCCACCTATTTTCCATCATGTATTCCAATAATGTGGCCTCATTTCAGTGACTTATAATTTTTCTATGGAATTCCAAAAAAACATATCGTTTAGGGAGAACCCCAAGTGGTAATCTCACTTTGGTCTTTGCCTCCCTCGTATTCCCTCCGTCCCATAATAATGTCGCACTTTCCATTTTGGTTCGTCTCAAACTAAATGTTGTGTGTCTAAATAAAAGAAAGTGACTTGGTGCAATTTTATCATTGTACAAGTAATGTACAAACTAGTAAAGAACCTATGTTTAAAACGTTGACAAGTCAACTACGACATTTATCATGGGACTTGTTGGGCCCTACATTTTTCAGTCAACGTGATTACAACTTGTACTTAACAACTTGGTACTAACAACTTGAGTTGTTCTATTTTACAACTTGGACCTCTGCAGGTTGGGTCGCATAACGTTTCCCTATTTTTTAGGGAACATGCCGAAGACTGGTTCAACCACGTTTCTCCAGCAAATCTCGTCATTATCTCTTCATCAACAACAAGTGCGGATATATCTCTCAAGATCAACCACTTCTCCGAGTTTTAAGGCCCTCATTGTTATTTAGTTTATTTCTTGAGGTATAAAAGGGGGATATGCACTGTAAATTCACACACACGTACTACACTAGCCTAAGCTCCCTTTTCATATGCTCTTAGCTTTGTAATCATCAGTGAATTCTTAATAAACTTTCGGTGAAGGTAGGAGCCACATCCTCCCGGGGTTTTGTGCCGGCGAACAAGTTGTTCAAGGGCTTTCCCTAGTCAACAAACCACTTGTGCCTATTTCTATCTAATACGATGATCATTGTACCTAGATTCATATCACTTTAGTCACTTTTCCCTTCTTATAAATCTAATTGTTGAAATTTGACCAAAACAATTTGGCGCCGTCCGTGGGAAACTTTGATTATCCGTATAGAAATGGCCAATCCTTCATCCGGCAGTCAGACTCGGCCGACCCCTGTTTCCAGCTCCCCAAGCAATCCATCCCTGAATGCAGAAGCTGTCAACCTGGACTTGATGACCAGCATGGCCGATATGTTGAAAAAAGTAAATGACCGGTTAAATGCCCAGGAGCATACTAATACCATGATATTCAACGCCATTGATAGTCTGCGTAAAGGGAAGCAAGTTGAGACTCAAGTATCCACTCCGTTTTCACCTTTACTTCCTAGATCTTTGTTTGGTTCAGGTACAGGACCAAGCCATGTTGGAGATATTCCTATGTCCAACACCCTGCCAGCGGAGAGCACAATTGTGACATCTATTCCAATCGAGCAACTGAGATTCAGCCGACCAGCTAGCCAACCTGTGCTGTCATCTTGCTACACCTATGCTACTCCCCCACTGGGGCAAACAGGGAGTTTCTTCAATACTTTTGACACTTTCGCACCTCCGGTTAGTAATGCTCCTCTTTTTGCAGAGAACCAACTTGTTAGGGAGATGCAAACCATTAAGGAGTTGCTCCGAAGCATGCCTGGAGTCAACTTGCCATATCACCAGGTCTCCCCAACTTGCTACAATGAGTCTCGTTTTGTACCAGCGATAGCCAGTGTGGAGATCCCGAAGAAATTCTCAGTACCTCATATGAAGAAGTATGATGGGAGTACCGATCCAGCAGAGCATGTGTTGTTGTATCAGGAGTCAATGGATGTCATAAGTATTCCCCTATGTTCGAGAGAAGCATGTTTTGCGGGGGCTTTGGCTCAACCTTGTCGGGACCCGGCCTTAAAGTGGCTAACGGGACTTCCTCTAAACTCTATTTCCTCTTATGCTCAACTTGTTAACATGTTCATTAACCAATTTTCATGCAATAGGGCATTCGACAAGTTGACCAGCGATCTTTATAGAATTGTGCAACAACCTAACGAAAATCTCAAAGAATATTTGCACAGGTTCAACAAGGAGGCAGTCACTATAACCAACTTGGACATGTCCACGCGACGAGGCGTTCCGCATAGGGTTGAAGAAGAATTCGTTGTTCTACAATGAGTTGGTGATGAAACCGGCGACACAACTTGAGGAGATCAGAACTAGGGCCACCTATCATCGGGCGGAAGAGGATAGCTTGGCAACGGGAAATCAACTGGGAGGACTTCTACTCCTCTATTTGAGCCCTCAGACAGACGATCGGATTCCCATCACTATAAGTCCAACAGGGGCAAACCCCCTGTTAAAACTGAACCTTCTAGAATTCATGTTGTAGATGATGATCAAGAAGGAGATGATAATGATTATCCACGATTTACGAATATTGCTTTTACGTGGACATTGCGGGAATCTTATGCGCCATGGGAAATCTTGGAGATAAAGCGAGATGGCCCAAGAAGAATGACCGATCAACAACTTGGAAGGACAAGTCCAAGTGGTGCGCATTTCATGAAGATTTTGGGCACACCACCGAGAACTGTTTCGCCTTGAGGAAGGAGATTGCTCATTTGCTGTCCAAAGGTCTCCTTAAGGATCTATTGGGCAAGAAGAGGGTCGAAGTGAATCCAAAGAAACTGGTTCGGAAGAGCGGCCTAGGCCCGAAAAAGTTGCACCCCTCCGGCCACGAAGGTGGTGAATGTCATTTACGGTGGGTCCCATATTTGTGGCACGACTTACTCTGCGCCAAGCGTCATGCCAAGAGCTCTAAAGAAGATCAATCAGAATTGCTGCGAGGCACCGTGACTTCACGAGATGGTCACATCATCTCATTTGAAGATGAAGATAAAGATAACACCTTGGACCCTCATCATGATGGTCTAGTTGTTCGAGATGCGAGATTGCCAAGCTGTGTAGTCAAGCGAATCTGATCGACGGTGGTAGCTCGGTCAACATTATCTTTACTCATGCTCTTGAAGATATGGGCATTCCTTTGTCCGAAGTTGTGAAAAACTCATCCGTCTTGGTAGGGTTCGGTGGTGAGGTGAAACAGGACGGTGGGAGAGATCAAGTTGCCCATCTATCTAGAGGGTATGAATTCCATGGAAAGGTTTTGTGTGATTGAATGTCTTTCCTCGTACAACGTTATATTGGGAAGACCTTGGATCCACAACATGAAGGCTGTACCATCAACTTACCATCAATGCGTCAAGTTTCCAACACCTTGGGGCGTTGCCATGTTGAAGGGGAACCAGCAAGTCTCTAAGGAATGTTACAAGGTCAACATGAAAGCAAGTTCAGTCCCTCGGCAAGCATAGCAATTAAAGAAAAAGGCCCTGGATGTTCTTGAAGCAGTGGAGCATGATACGAAGAGCGTTCCTGTTGATGCTCCTGAGGCCCAAGTACAAGTTGGGGTAGACCTACCCTCCGAGATCGAGGAGGAGCTGATTGAGTTCCTGAAAAGTCGAAATCTTTGCTTTGCTTGGAAGCATGAAGACATGACAGGGATAAGCAAGGATATTATTACTCACAAATTGAACATTGACCCAACCATCCGTCCTGTCCATCAGAAAAGGAGGAAGTTTGCCCAAGAAAGGAATCAGATCATAAAAATTTGAAGTTGAAAGGCTGCTTGAAGTCCAAGATGATCGAGAGAAGTTCGTACCCAAGATGGTTGGCTAACGTTGTAGTGGTGGAGAAGAAGAATGGCAAGTGGCGGGTATGCGTGGACTTCACCGACTTGAACAAGGCCTGTCCAGAAGGACCCATTCCCTCTCCCTCACATTGACTCTCTAGTTGACGAGACGGTGGCCCACGACATCTTGACATTCATGGATGCATCTTAGGATATCGTGAGATTCAAATGGAGCCTTCGGACCAAGAGGATACGGCATTCATGACTCCGGAAGGTATATATTGTTATATTGCTATGCCATTTGGTCTTAAAAATGCGGGGGCAACCTATCGTAGATTGGTGAACAAGATGTTCAAAGATCAACTTGGCAAGACAATGGAGGTTTACATAGATGACATGGTAGTAAAGTCCAAACATATTGAAGATCATGTAGAACACCTTCGAGGCGTTCAACATCTTGAAAGCCTTCAACATGAAGCTCAATCCGGCAAAGTGCAACTTTGGTGTCGGAAGCGAGTAAATTCTTGGGATATATGGTAACCAAGAGGGGAATCGAAGCAAGTCCCGAGCAAATCAAAGCGATTCTCAACTTGGAGTCCCCTAAAAACATCAAGGACGTACAAAGGTTAACGGGTAGAGTAGCTGCTTTGAATAGATTTATATCCAAATCATCGATAAGTGCGGGTTATTCTACGAAGTGTTAAGAAAAATAAGCTCTTTCAATGGACCGACCAACATGAGGCGGCTTTCAAACAACTCAAAGAATATTTGATGACGTCACCCCTACTTGCTAAACCCGAACATGGTGAGCATCTTTATTTATATTTATTTGTATACGAAAACGCATTTGTTAGTGCGGTATTGGTGAAAGAGATCCAGGGAGAACAACATCTGTTTACTATGTAAGTAAGTCTTTGTTAGATGCCGAAACAAGGTACTCTCATCTAGAAAAATTAATATTAGCCTTAACTACTGCTGCTACCAAATTGCGTCATTATTTTGAAACACATTCCATAAGCTGTTAGGACTAACTATCCTATGAGAAATGTGTTGAGAACTCCGAAGATGTCGGGTAGATTGGCCAAGTGGTCCGTCAAGTTGAGCACGTATGACATATCATACGAGCCAAGAACGACCATCAAATCGCAGGCCCTAGCCGATTTCGTAGGCGACTTCGGTCCAAGTTTGCGGCTGAGGTAGAGCTGGAAGTGCGGCAACTTGAAGGTAAAACTATTCCTAGATTTTGGACACTATTTACTGAGATGGAGCCTCAAATTCCAAGGGAATTGGCTTGGGAATAGTCCTAAAATCCCCTCAAGGTGATATCATACCTCAAGTTTGTATCTTGTGAATTTAATGCAACGAATAATGAAGCCGAGTATGAAGCCCTAATCATGGGTTTAACTACGGCTTTAAGTTTGAATATAACACATTTAAATGTATTTGTTGACTCTCAATTACTAGCTAACCGGTTTAATGGCGATTATATGGCGAAGCATTCCAAGATGACTCTGTACCTCCAACATGTTAAAGCACTAGCTTCGAAATTTTTATCATTCTCTTTGGAACAGGTCCCTAGAGAAGAGAATGCGAAGCGACGCCTTGGCCAACTTGGGTTCAACTTGCAAATCAATGTTACATACTAATATCCCCATTATTTATGTTAAGTACCCGAGTGATAGACCAAGTTGAAGAAACTCAAGTGGTTCTTCCACCTCTTGGGGCACAAGATGCTAAGCCTTCTTGGACCCAACTGTCATCGAGTTCCTTCAACTTGGAACTATTCCTCCCGATGTTAAAAATGTTAGATCATTTAAGATTCGAACTTCAACTTTCGTGTTAATAGATAATGTCTTTGTTCAAGAAATCTTTTGCGGGGCATTACTTGAGATGTGTAGACGGTGAGCAAGTTGAACTTGTGCTCAAAGAAATCCATGAAGGAGTATGTGGGAATCATTACGGAGGAAAGGCGTTAGCATCAAAGGCTCTCAAGACGGGATATTATTGACGGCCATGCGTCAAGATGCCATGGATTATGTACGAAGTGTGATGCTTGCCAAAGACACGGCAACATCTTGCACCAACCTGCTTGAACCTCTACATCCTATAGTCTCATCTTGGCCTTTCATGCGGTGGGGCATGGATATTGTAGGCAAGTTGCCCAAAGCTCCGGAGGCAAAGTGTTCATGTTGGCTCTAACCGATTATTTCTCAAAATGGATCGAGGCGAAGCTTATGTACAAGTCGAGACAAAGAGGTAATATCGTTTTTAAAGAAAAACATCATTAGCGGTTTGGTGTGCCGTCGAAATTATATGTGACAACGGGTCACAATTCATAAGTAAGAAGACTAGAGATTTTTGTGCTCGTGGGGAATCAAGTTAATCATGTCAACACCTGTCCATCCTCAAGCTAATGGCCAAATTTGAATCTAGTAACAAGTTTATTATCAACAACTTGAAGAAGCGTCTGGATCAAAAGAAGGGCAAGTGGGTTGAAGAACTACCACTTGTGCTTTGGGCGAGATAGAACCACTTCTAAAGGAGCAACGAGGTAGAACCCCTATTCTTTAGTGTACGGTGAAATTTGTAATTCCAGTTGAAGTGACAATCCCCACAGACAAGGTATGGCTTATTGACTCAAGATGAAAATAACCTCTTGCTAACTCAAGATTTAGATACAATTGATGAGATCATGGATTTAGCCAAGATAAGGATGGCGGCTTATCGGCGGCGAATCGCCGGGTCTTACAACAAGAATGTCGAATAAGAAGATTCCGGGTTGGTGATTTAGTTTTGAGAAAAGTTTTTCAAAATACAAGAGAACCGAATGCGGGTAAACTAGCTCCCAAGTGGGAAGGCCCGTATCTCATCGATGCTTTGAAGCCGGCAAAGGTGCATGCGGTTGTCAACCCCAAGTGGAGACAGAATCCCTAGAAGTTGGAACGCAATCCACTTGAAACTCTATTTCATGTGAGTCTAGTTGTTTATAACTAGACCCCTCAGTACGGTTTAGAATTTATGTCAAGTTCAATTACACGTTTCAATTTTTTACTCTTATCGAATCCTTGCGGACTTGAGCGTCGGAGGGCGTTAGCTACGCTAACGCCCAACCCTAACGTAAATCTGTTTTGCAAGGTGCAACTTGAGCAAATGGAACAGTCTCAACATGTTGACACGCCAGTACGGGCGATACTTGTTGAGGCTCAGCGGAAGCGAGGTCAAACATGTTGACACGCCGGTACGGGCGATACGTGTTTGAACTGAAGAAGAAAATTTCAACATGTTGACACGCCAGTACGGCTGATACATGTTGGAATTCTAGGCTGAGAGGTATAGAACTTGTTGACACGCCGGGACGGGCGATACTTGTTCTATCCCTTCAAACGATTTACCTACGATCAAGGTACTTATGGTTAAAAGATTTTCATCTTTTCTTACGAATTAAGGTTTTGACACCTTCGCCTGGGCGCACGTTTTCACACTTTTTCAAGTTGTGAACTTTTGGTTGTAACATTTTCATGTTACCTACTGGTTATAACATTTACATGTTATCTAAAGAACAAACAAGCGTCTCTTGGAGACATAGACTACTTTGCTAAAAACAGTTAAGTGTTTTCCAAAAGATCTTTTCATAATTAAAGGACAAGTTGGGTAAGCCAAACAAGTCCCTAAAAACCTAAAAAACTTGGAGTACTAGACCAACCTAGTACCCCCAAATAATATTGTCTCGGTTCTTATGAACCATTACAAACCAAAAACATTGTTTTAAAGGGACACTCCCCCCATTTGTTGTACCAACAGAGGTACACAAAGTAAAAAATTGTTTTTCCCATCCAAAATACTTAAAGTTTTAAAGTATTTTTAAACCTCCTGGCCTGCTGCCGCCGGTGTTACATCTTCCACTTGATCAGTTGGAGTAGCCACTATGGTGTTTAGTTCCTTGTGAGCATCATCTACCAGAGCTTCCAGAGCCGCGGAATTCACCTCTCCTTCATCCGCCGGCTCCCCAATGTGGTCCGCCAAGACTTTCCTCTCATACTCCAAGTTCCAAGTGAGGCTGTCCTTTTTCATACTCTTCAATCATTTGAATGCGGGTCTCCAGCAGAGTTTTGGTGGCGTTAAAAGTAAAGTCCCCCTCTGCAACCTCCAGTTCCTTCATGTGAGCTTTATTCTCAGCATGAATGGTCTCTACCTCTTTTCCTAAACGTTCGAAGTCACTCCTCAAACCTTCCATTTCGTTGGCATGCTTGTTTGCCTCTTTCTTGACTTCTCCACTTCCTTTGCACTTTTGTTAGCCTCCTTTTTTGATTCCGCGGCTTCGTGACTAAATCTCATTTGCTTTGATCTTTAGTGCATCAACATAAGCCACAATCGGGGCCATAAGTTCCTGCACCAAAAAGATGTCAATAGGTTATCCAAGTTCGTTGATAAAATTAAAAGCTCCTTCGTCCTTACCTTCTCAACCATAGCTTTAAATTTTTCTCCCAACTTCTCGAGTCCATTTCACTATTTTCATCCGTGGCTTCCACTTCCACCGACTTCCTTTTCTTTGCATCCCCCTTCTTTTTGGATGCGGCCACTCGAGAACTGGCTACTACGGACACGGGGGTAGGGGTTTTCCATCCTGCTTGGCCGTACTCTTTGCTCTGGCTTTGGCAAGAAGAGAAGCAGCACTGACAGTCCCCTTGGAGCGAGTAGCTACAAAAAAGGATAAAGAGTCAGAACAGGTTAAAGAGGATAGGACAACTTGGAGATAGGCAAAAATCTAAAACATTTGATTAACCTGTAGACATTGGAGCAGGCTCAGACAAAGTTTCTTCAAGGTTTGCCTCTTGGGCTTCTTCTGGACCAACTTCTTCGTTAGGATCTGCAACAAATAGAACTGGTAGTGCCTTAAAAGTTCTCAATAAAGGTTCCAAGTCGTAGATCTTGCTCACTCTTTCTTCTGTGTCATCCTTAAAGGGAAAAAGTACATCCAATTTTGCAACTAGGCCAAAAAGAAAGTTGGAGAAATAGTTAGTACATTGTTGAAAGTCATCCTTAGAAAATAGAAAAACTGCCTACTACCTTGGGACCTCCATTTGAAGTTGGCACCCACGTCCTTCACCAGGGTGCTCTTCTTGGCAAAAAAGAAATTGTTCTTCCACCCTCTATCAGCGTTGTCAACATTGTCGATCACAAAAGGCTTCCTACCAACCCTAACCCTAAAACCATACCTCCTTAAACCGAAACTCCTAAACTCATTCGTAAAAGCAAATTCCTCTAGACCGATGGCTAACTCTGTTTCTGCGTTTAGTCTCACTAGGGTTTGAAGATTCCTCCAACCTTGAGGCGTAAGTTGGGCATAGTTAAGCTTGGTAGATACGAAGAATTGAGTAATTAAAGTTGGGAAAGGAAACCTCAGGCCAATAATGAACGGGTATTCAGGAAAACACACCCAATTGGGGGAGAAACACTCGGGAGTTAGGTTAGGGTGGGTAAAGATTTCGGTTTCAAAGGCCATTGCATGGTTTTTCTTGATAATTTCTAAATTAACGGCTGGGATGGTGCACTTTTCCTTTTCAGGATTCTTTAACATGCTTTGGGTCAAAAAACCCTCGAGGCAAACCCTCTCCACTTTCGATCAAAGTCACCGCCTTCCTTTTCCCCATTTTTTACAAAGCGAAAAACAAGAAATTGAAAGTGGGCGAAAAGGAAGCAAAGAAACTCACCACTAATTTTTACTTGATTCTCTCCGAAAATCGCCTTCTCTGGTTCTCCTTCTTCTTCACGTAAAATCTTTCTGAAAGCTACGTTTGTTGAAAGGGAGAGTTGGAACAGGAGTTTTTTATTTAATGAAAAGAGAAAGTGGTTGAGACCTTCTTAATAAGTAAAACCTTTTTCTCTTAACCGTCGCATCCATTGGTCCCCATTTTAAAAAACTGTCATTCTTTTCTTTCTTGTTTGGGCAAACTTTTTGAATTCTTTTGTCTCTTCCTATTCCTCATTTTTTCAAAAAGTTTGGGGGCAATTGTTGGGCCCTACATTTTTCAGTCAACGTGATTACAACTTGTACTTAACAACTTGGTACTAACAACTTGAGTTGTTCTATTTTACAACTTGGACCTCTGCAGGTTGGGTCGCATAACGTTTCCCTATTTTTTAGGGAACATGCCGAAGACTGGTTCAACCACGTTTCTCCAGCAAATCTCGTCATTATCTCTTCATCAACAACAAGTGCGGATATATCTCTCAAGATCAACCACTTCTCCGAGTTTTAAGGCCCTCATTGTTATTTAGTTTATTTCTTGAGGTATAAAAGGGGGATATGCACTGTAAATTCACACACACGTACTACACTAGCCTAAGCTCCCTTTTCATATGCTCTTAGCTTTGTAATCATCAGTGAATTCTTAATAAACTTTCGGTGAAGGTAGGAGCCACATCCTCCCGGGGTTTTGTGCCGGCGAACAAGTTGTTCAAGGGCTTTCCCTAGTCAACAAACCACTTGTGCCTATTTCTATCTAATACGATGATCATTGTACCTAGATTCATATCACTTTAGTCACTTTTCCCTTCTTATAAATCTAATTGTTGAAATTTGACCAAAACAGGACTCAGAGAGTACTTTTTATGAGGTTTCACCTCACTATACCAGACATCATTTCCAAAACAGTTATTCCATCCATTTTCCATTAGAGTGGGCATATGTGGTATGTGAGGGCAGAGCACGTATCTGATATCTACTTTGTGTGTGTGAGTGTGCATGTTTGTGCGAATGTGACAGTTGTTGGGACCTCGACCATCCCTACCACTCCACATTAGTATGATATTGTCCGCTTTGGGCCCAGCCCGCACGGATTTGCTCTTGGGTTAACTCCCAAAAGGTCTCATACTAATGGAGTGGGTGGACACCTTTATATATTAGGCAATTCTTCTTTCAATTGCCGATGTGGGACTTGGGTCGATACCCCAACAATCCTCCCCTCAAACCAAGGACCACCTCTAGCGAATCTTGTACCGCCGCTATTCACCACTTTGCGGGACACGCCGCCTGATTTATCACCAATATCAGGAAGACTTTCGACACAAGGCACACACAGTGCTCCATTCGCGAGGTCACACCACTAGAGGAAATCCCACATATCTTCCACACGGTCCACTGCGTCACGCCCATCCACTAACCACGGCTCTGATACCAGTTGTTGGGACCGCGACCATCCCCACCACTCCACATTAGTATGATATTGTCCGCTTTGGGCCCAACCCGCACGGATTTGCTCTTGGGTCAACTCCCAAAAGGCCTCATACTAATGAAGTGGGTGGACACCTTTTTATACTAGACAACTCTTCTTTCAATTGCCAATGTGGGACTTGGGTTGATATCCCAACAACAGTGAGAGAGGAGCGTGTGAGTGTAGGAGAGAGAATGTGCTGTGATGGTGGGGGTGGGGGCTATGGAGGTTAAGATGGTGGTTGGGTGGGTTTCATAGGTGAATGAAAGATTTTCCTAAAACATAGAAAAGCAAAACCCCCCCCTTTGTTTCGTGGATGTAACATATACCCCTTTTAGCAAGAATATAAAAATAAATAAATATATTTATATAGGCAAAAATGCAAAAATAGTACCTGAACATACCAAAAGTGTCGAGTTGGGCCAAGCGGGTAAAGCCCAATTACAGACAGCCTTGACTCCCACATTCTCAATGAGCCTGGCCCAATCAGAGCGAGGCCCAAAGCCCATCTCAAGTATCAGTCGACTAGGTCCATGGTCCGACCTAACGGGTCCCGACCTAACTTAGTCCGACCTCACTATCCAAGCTCTAATATGGGTACGATCCATGCTCTACCCGTCAGTCAGGTCGACCATTCCTCAACTGGCGACCTAGACCTAAACAACAAGTGACGACTTGACACTTGCCGGCGTATTTGGTTGAACAATTCTCATAACCACATCCCTACAAATTAGGGGCCGTTATAGACACGTTCCCCTGACCAGTAACCGCCGCTACACTCTCGGAGCACATGTCGCCTCCCCAAAAATACAACCACCAACGCCTATAAATACTTCATTACTACCAACGGTGAAAGGTAACTGCCATTTTGTTATTTGAATTCATTATTCAATACATTTTGAGCTATATACACCGTTATCTTACTCTCACGCCCGAGCGTCTTCGCCGGAGACACATCCGGCTAGTCTTGGGTTCTGATTTCAGGTCAAGAAGCCAGGTGATTGGTCCTGCCACGTGGAGGATTACTGATAAGCACAATTCCTGCAGCATCAGTTTGGTTCCATTCTTAGGGAAATGTGCTTTAGTTTGACCTCGAAGATCTCATCAACCTACAACAATGGTGACTCCAGACGGGCATGTCGCAGACGCTTCTGAAGAGTTCGAAGAAGTGAACAATAACAACAATACAAATGCTGGAAATCTCAAAACTAATGCTGAAAATGCAAACCTACCTCCCCTCCCACCAAATCGCCCTCATGGTAGAGCAACACGCTCTACCAGTGTTGTTGATGGCAGGGGATTGCCAGATACGAGAAGGGGGAAAAGACACATGGAGGGACAAGGAGCTCCACCTCCTCCTAAGCGTCCAACTGCTCAGGGGAATGTTGGAAATAGGGCAGGTCCCTCATCCAACCCATTGAGCAGGAAGGAAATGTTATTGGAGCGAGCCCAGATTTTGGCCGAGCTATTGGCAATAGAGGAGGCTGAGAAGGCAGATGTAAGATCAGAGAGGGTGGCTCCCTCTCAAACTTCAAACAGGAAACAGGCCAGGAGTGTTAGGCCCAATGAGGGTGTGGGTCAAAATGCTGATCAAAGAATGGTAGCCCGACCTCAATCACCTGTCCATGTTCCGAGCAATGACTTAAGGGCTAGCCTCACCAGGAATAGGGAGCAGAAACCTCAATCGGATTTGAGGACGCATTTAGAGGCTAATAGAAGCCGACGTGGTTCCCCTGCACGGACACAAAGATCAGGATCCCATAGGGACAGGAATGGGCGCAGGTCGCCACTCGGGGGTAATAGGCGCAGGTCGCCTACCAGAGATGATAGGCGCAGGTCGTCACAAAGGAATGACAGGCAAAGATCTCCAGTTCGATCAGAGCGGGCTCATTCTCACAGAGACAGGAGGAGTAGGCAGGTAACTCCCCCCAGAAGCGAAGGTCAGAGGTCGAATTTTGTTCCCCCTGCAGGAGATGAAAGACCCGACGCTAGAGAATGGTTATTGATGAAAAAGAAGTTCGAACAATGGGAGGAGGAGAAGAAAAAGGAGATTGGAAAGGTCGAACGAATTGACTTTGCTCTTCGACCTCTATCCAAGGAAATCAGAGATAGTCGACCTCCTCCTACTTTCAGGTTGCCTCTTCTGGAGAAGTATTCGGGGTCGACCAATGCAAAGAGTCATATAGCACATCTGGAAGCCAGAATGTGTTTTGTCGCCAATGAGGATGACAATATGTGCAAAGCTCTCCTAAGCACACTCACTGGGGCAGCATTAACTTGGTTCAATGGTTTGGCCGCTGGTAGCATCACCACTTGGACATGCTTCAGGACAAAGTTCCTAGATCGCTTCTCGACGGCTGGAGCTCGGAAAGTGACTGTCACTGATCTGAACAACTTGGTACAAGCCAAAAATGAAAGCTCGATGAGCTACTTCACCAAGTTCAAGGAAATGCTTGATAAGATAGAGGAGGACCTCACTGATAGGGAAGTCATCAATTGCTTCCGAAACGGTATTTTCTCGGCAGACATGGATTATGAACTCACAGTTCGTACAGTCGAAACTCGACAAGAATTGTTCGAAAAAGTGTATAACGTGGCACACGGGTCATCTCACGGAGGATTGTTTAGGCTTGAAGCGTATTATACAAAGAATGGTCGAGCAGGGGAGACTCGACGCATATGTGAAAAGACCTCAAGCTGGTGGAGGCGAGCAGCCAGCCGGTGGACAACAAGGACCGAGGCAACCCAGACTGAACTTGGGGGTCATTACAGAGCAAGCAAGTAACCCTGCTATCAAGCACAAGATCTTTCAACTCAGTAAAGCCCCACACGTGCCTCCAAGGAGAAATGTCCGAGATGAAACGATCAGCTTCTACCCCCATGAGTTGGCAACTAATATGGCGGCTAGGGAGCAAGTTCTCGTCATCCCAGGTCTCATAGACGGATGTACGACGAGCAGACTCTTAGTCGACACGGGGGCCTGCAAAGATATTTTGTTTTACAAGACTTTCAAGGAGATGAGTCTTAATGACGAGTAGTTGGAAAGATATGATGGCAGGTTGGAGGGCTTCACCAACCATCGAGTTGATGCTAAAGGCCAGATAGAGCTCGACGTCGACCTAGGCCAGCACCCTCAAAGGATCGTGTCGAAGGTACAATTTATTGTGATTGATGTAAACAGTGACTACGCCGCCATACTTGGTATTCCTGGACAGGTCGCTCTTGGAATGGTGGCATCGATCCCTCATCAGCGAGTCAAGTTCCCCACACCTGCCGGAGTAGGCTGCGTACAAGGCACAGCTCGAGCCTACCTGGACCATGTTCTTCGGGAAAGAAATAAGAGGGAGTTAGAAATTGGGACTGCAGATGGTTACTTGAAGCTGTCCCAGTCGGTCACCAAAACTACTCGATTGTCAACAATCACTAATGTGGAGGAGTCGACCTATCGCTCAAATGACGAGGTCATGATTGAGTCAACATGTCACTCTGAAACCATAGAGGTCGATCCAGATGTATTTATGGTCGATCAAGTCATCATAGGCAACCTATGCCTCCAGATCGACAATAACTCGGGGGCCACCACCACCACCAGCGAGGTTGCAGACAAATTGGATGACATGATAGCTGAGGAAGCTCCACATTTGGGGGCCGAGGATAGACAAAGAGTCAGGGAGATAATCATTGAGACTCTACAATTCAGGGATGGACCAGAGCTAGAGGCTGTGGATGAGCTAGAGTCAATAATCACCAACCCTTCTTACCCCGACCAAAAAATTCAAATTGGAAAGCAGCTATCTGTTGAGGAGCGAGCAGAAATCATTGAGCTACTCAAGGAAAGTAAAGACGTCTTCGCATGGAAATTAGAAGACATGAGGGGAATCAAGGAAGAGGTCGCCGTTCACCGACTTGAAGTCAACCCGACCATAAAGCCTAGACCCCAAAAGTTGAGAAGTTTTACTCGCGACAAGGAAGAGGCTATAAAAACTGAGGTACAAAAACTTTTGAGTGCAGGGATAATCAAGGAGGCCACTCATACAACGTGGTTGGCCAACGTGGTCATGGTGAAGAAATCAAATGGCAAATGGCGGATGTGTGTCGACTTCACCACTCTCAACCTTGCTTGCCCTAAGGACAGCTATCCTCTTCCTAGAATCGACAAGCTAGTCGATTCCATTGCTGGTCACTCAACCCTCAGCTTCCTTGACGCTTACTCAGGATACCACCAGATTAAGATGCATGAGGACGACATAGTCAAGACGGCATTTCAAGCGGCTGGAGGCATCTACTGCTATAACATGATGCCATTTGGTTTGAAGAATGCGGGTGCAACCTATCAGAGAATGGTGAACAAAGTCTTTGCTTCTCAAATTGGCCGAAATATGGAGGCTTACGTTGATGATATGGTCATTAAAACTAAGGCCGGACGTCACGTAGTCGACCTAAAAGAAACATTCGCCAATTTGCGAGCAAACGACATGAAGCTCAATCCCAGCAAGTGTGTCTTTGGAGTTGCAGCTGGCAAGTTCCTGGGATTTATGGTATCTCAACGAGGCATAGAGGCTAATCCAGAGAAAATAAAGGCCTTAGTCGACATGAAGGCTCCCACCAGTATCAAAGAAATGCAACGACTTAACGGGAGAATAGCAACTCTTGGTCGCTTCATATCTAAGTCAGCAGAGAGGTCTCTCCCCTTCTTCAAGGCATTGAGGGGGACAAAAAATTTTGAATGGACGACCGAATGTCATTCGTCGTTCCAACAGCTGAAGGATTACCTCGCTACTCCACCTCTCCTGAGTAGCCCGACCACTGGTGAAACCTTATTTGTGTATCTGTCCGTAGGAGACAAGTCGGTTGCAGCAGTCTTGATCAGAGAAGAGGAAGGGCTTCAAAAGCCAGTATACTACATCAGTAAAGCCTTATCAGATGTGGAGAGCAGGTACTACAATGCAGAAAAGGTCGCCTATGCTCTAGTCGTAGCTTCAAGGAAGCTACGAGCTTATTTCTTGGCTCACCCTATTGTGGTACTGACCAATGCGCCCTTGAGAAAGATATTGCACAAGCCGGAGAGTTCAGGTCGATTGCTCAATTGGTCAATTGCCCTTACTGAATTTGACATTGAATATCGACCTCGAAAGGCACTGAAAGCTCAAGCTCTAGCAGATTTCTTGGTCGAGCTTACGTTCACCAAGGAAGATGATGAGCAGCGAGTCCCAAAGGAGAAGGCCAAAGGAAAAGAACACGAGTTCCAGCCCACCATTACTCTACCCGACGATTGCTGGAAGGTTTACTCGGATGGATCAGCAACCAAAAGTGTTAGTGGAGCTGGGATTGTCTTGATCGAGCCAGAGTCTGGAACCGTGTACGAAGAATCACTAAGGTTCAAGTTTGATGCTTCCAACAACCAGGCTGAATATGAGGCCTTGATAGCAGCTATAGAATATGGCAAGTGTTTTGGAGCAACTAAAATCATGGCTTATTGTGATTCCCAACTGATAGTCAACCAGGTCAGAGGCGAGTACGAGGTGCTTAGTTCCACGTTGATTAAATACTGCGACCTGGTGAAGGAGCTAATAAAAGATTTGGAATTTTGGGAGATTCAGAGGATTGGAAGGGAAGACAACGAGCTAGCCGACCTCCTCTCGAAATTAGCCACTTCAGATGAACCACATGGTGAGCCCATCTCTTTCCTCGAAAATCCAGCTTATGAGAGGGTAAAAATTCAATGTGTAGACGATCCCTCGAGAAATTGGATTTATGAGAAGTGTTGGATCGAAGAAATGAAGGCGTACATAGAAAGTGGCGAGCTGCCTGATGACGAGAAGAAAGCTCGAGCAATCAAAAAGAAAGCTCCGAGATACGTCATTCAAGGAGACAATCTGTTTAGAAGATCCTACACTCGACCATTGCTAAAGTGCATCCATCCTCAAGAGGTCTCCCTATTGATACATGAAGTACACAGTGAAATTTGTGGCGGACACCCGGGGGCCAGGACTCTTGCAGACAAGTTAATCACTTTCGGGTATTACTGGCCGCACATGAGAGCTGATACTCACAACTTTGTTCAACAATGTGATCAATGCCAAAGGTTTGCCAACTTACCTCATATGCCTACCACTGAGCAGACACCAGTAATTGCAACTTGGCCATTTGATATGTGGGGTGTCGACTTGATTGGACCCTTCCCTCCCGCCCGGGGAAATTGCAAGTATGTGATCGTCGCTATCGATTATTTCACAAAGTGGGTTGAAGCCAAGCCATTAGCTCGTATCACAGAGGAGAATGCCATCAACTTCATTCATGACTTCATTTGGTGTCGGTTTAGTTTTCCTCGAGCTATAGTGTCCGACAATGGTTTACAGTTCTCCCAAACCTTCGAAGCAGAGATGAATCGAGTAGGAATCAAACATTGGAAATCTTCTGTCGCCTATCCCCAAGGCAACGGGCAAGCTGAGGCAGCGAATAAACTTGTACTATCTTCGCTCAAGACAGGACTCGTAGGTCAAAGCAATAATTGGTTGGACGAACTCCCCCTTGCTCTTTGGGCAGTTCGTACAACCACTCAGGGGCCTACGGGGGAAACCCCTTTTGCTCTCACATATGGATCAGAAGCCATGGCACCGGCAGAGCTCAAATTTCCTACTGCTAGAGTGACTTTCTTCAATCAAGAACAGAATGACATCAACAGATTGATCGACCTGGATCTGATCGACGAGAAGCGAGATACAACCTACCTTCAAATGGTCAACTACAAGCAGCGAACTAAAAGTTACCACGACAAGAGGGTCAAGGCAAGGTCGTTCCAAGTGGGTGACTATGTACTAAGGAAGATCGAGGCAACAGGAAGGAGAACCCAACAGAATAAACTATCTCCCAACTGGGAAGGTCCCTACATAGTCACTCGAGTCGTCAAAGAAGGAACCTACATGATAGCTCATCCTGGGGGAGAGGAGTTGAAA
This sequence comes from Adenophora triphylla var. japonica, assembly GCA_022495995.1. Taxonomy (NCBI): domain Eukaryota; kingdom Viridiplantae; phylum Streptophyta; class Magnoliopsida; order Asterales; family Campanulaceae; genus Adenophora; species Adenophora triphylla. The sequence continues at coordinate 401,127 of JAFEMH010000970.1, read as the reverse complement.
CATCCTTGGCACGCCACTCATCTCATCAAATATTACTTCTAGTTTTCAGTTTCCAAGTTTAAGCATGTCTTAGCTCTAGTTTTCAGACTGATGTAAGCGTTTCCCTACTTCAATAAAAATTGCACTTTTGCTCAACACGACACTGTGAAAACAATAACTTCAACAAGCTCGACTCTTAGTTAGCTTCGTTTCAACAAGCTTGATTCTTAATCAGCTTTGTTTATCTAACAAGTCCGACTCTTAGTCGACTTCGTTCTAACAAACTCGACTCTTAGTCAGTCTGTTCTAATTAGCTCGATTCTTAATCAACTTTGTTTATCTAACAATTCCGACTCTTAGTCGACTTCGTTCTAACAAACTCGACTCTTAGTCATTCTGTTCTAAGTGACTCGATTCTCAATCAGCTTCACTCCTGAAAAACAAGTCCGACCTAGGATCGACTTCGTTCAAATAAGCTCGACCCTTGGTCAGCCTTGATGAAATGAACAGGATCGACTCTTGGTCAGTCTTGTTCCAAAGGCCATACGAGTCTGAGGTCGACCTTAGACTTAGGGTGGCCCACTTGCCCAACTATATCTAGCTCGACATATACCTGCTAAAGCTAAAAATGTAAAGCATACAAGGGTATAGAGTCGACTACGATTAGATAATAAACAAGTCTCCCAAAAGCGGGCTAAGACTTGGGCAAAATAAACTTACAAAAGTATCATGCCTCCCAAAAAATCGGGCCAAGGCATCCAAGTATCCAAAAAATCAAAGGAGCAAAAAGTGTTTTGGGGCTTGTTCCATTACACAGTTTTCATCAAAAAATCAAACAGCTTGATCGGAGGTATTGGGGTCGTCGGTAACAGCTCGATCTTCATTCATGGGTTCATTCTGTTGAAGGCTCAAGGGTTTACCCGATTCAGAGAAAACCTGTTGGTCGAACTCACCCTCCACCTCCATCTCCTCTTGTTCTTCTGCATCCTCCATTTCTTGGAGCACAGTATCAAAGGTCCGAGGAGCTAATTCAGGGGCAGTCCAAGGCTCACAGGCTTCCTCTTGGTCCTCCTGGGCAATAAAAGCTAAATCATTCTCGGTATAAGGCACAAGCGAGTGGCCACCTCGAGCTGCCATATCATATTGAGGCTCTCGAGCCCAGCGAGCTAGCTGTTCAAGTGAGACTTCGGAATCAGGGTCGACCAAAGCTCGACGTGCCATATGGCGTTTACCCAAATCCAAAAAGTCCCTGGCCTTAGCAACGACAGCATTGTAATAATCATCTCCACCCTTGAACTCGTCTACAGCCTTCTGGGAAGTGACCTTGAGATCCTCTTGCCATTTCAACCTTGTAAGCCTGTGCTCCTCATTTAGCTCGACCGGGAAGGTATCTTTCTCTTTCAAAAGCTTGGTAACTGTCGCCAGCTCTCTTCTAGTCTTCTCAAGCTCTGATCGATCCGAATCTCTCTCTTTGGTCACCTCGACCACCTTGGCATCAGAAGCCTTCAGATCCTCCAAAGCTTTAGCCGCATCCTCCAAGGCCTTCTTCTTCACCATCTCCTGAGCCTCAAACGAGTTCTCCAGATCGTTATACTTCTCCTTCATATCCGCAAGCTCCTGAGCCTTTTTGGAATAATCATGAAGGGCTTGCCTTTCTCTCTCGATGGAGGCTCTCCAAGAGCTTTTAACTTGCTCGACCATGGTGAGGTTCTGCATTTCAAAGAAATCAAAGAAGTGTTAGCTCGTAGGTCAAGATGATCGAGTAAAATAACAAACGACTAGAATGAAAAAGAAAGTAAAAAATTACCTCGCATTGAATCATCCCAGAACGAGCAGAAAACTCTTCAGGTGTTATTCCTTTATCAGCAAAGTGAGCCAACAGATCCACATCAATGGCTCTTCTCACAACCACTTGGCCCAGGCTCATGTCAGGGTAACGGCGACTTAAACTGTTGACCCCTACGAGTGGAGGAACATCACTCAACCTCCTCATCTGGTCCTCAAGAGACTCTTTGGTTGGAGGAGGAGAAGCTGGTGGAGGCATCTGGCTTGAAGACACTGATTTCCCTTTCCCAGAGCGCAGCCTCTTCCTCGTATTCAGAGGTTCGTCATCAGCGTCTACCTCCATGATGTCATCCTCAACAAGCACAACGTTTGAAGGACTTACCCCGGCCATCTCAGCCCCTGAGGTCGCAGCATCAACCTCCTGGATTGGGTCGGAGCTTAGACTTGCTCTAGCCGACCTGGTGGACTCGTCACCCCCATCAGTAGCGTCCACAGACTGGGTACCGCTCTGCAAAGGGTCATCTTCTTCAATCCCCTCCATTGGCACCATCCCAAAGTTATCCTTTGACGGCGAGCTGGTCCTCACTACAGCCTCCCTCTGTCTATGAGCTCGAGCATTAGCAGCTCCATGAGCTTTTTTAGCTTTCTTCTTATCAGAGACGCCAACGATGCGACCCATATTTGCTTCTTGGTCGGGTGTTAGAACTGCAACAAAATCAAAATAGAAAAGTGTTAGATCGACATACGAGCAAAAGTTCTATATACGAGCAAAAGTTCTATGTACGAGCTCGTTATGAGCGATTTGACCATATTATACGCGAGTTAATAAGCTACGAGCTAATCATGGACGAGCTAATTATTCTACAGGCAGACCTCTACGTCCGAGCAAGCTATGTACGAACAGCAGGTCCAGCCTATGACTAACTCATCCAAGGCACATTGTTCATACATACAAGTTACTTAATGAAGGGCAAGTAAGGAAAAACTGAACAGGGATATCTTACCACCAGCGTGCTCCCCGTTGTCCCTGCAGTAGTTTTCTGTCTTCTTACAACATTGACACGTATCTCCAAATCTCCCCAGAGAATGAGTAATCTAGTCAGGATATATTTGGCCTCTCAACACTGAAATAAGGGGCTCCACTACTCCGTCTCCAGACATCATTCCAGCTTGGATGAAATTATACTTGGTGGTGAGCAGACTCTCCCAGCTGATGGGCCTCTTGGCAACTAGTCGACACAAAGTCTTGTACAAGTTAAGGTGCCAGGATGGCTCCCAATAGTCCCTCTCATCTATGGTCTCTGTCTCATCATTGGGTAAAGGGAACTCCCATCCCAACCTACTCTCTACAACCACTACATGCGAGTTCCAGCCACTGTGCTTACTAGGGAGGTTTGTGAAGAGTTTGGGAGATTTGGGTTTAGAAGGAATGCGATGCTCAGATCCTCCCCACTATACTTGATACTAAAGAATTCCTTAAATACTCTCATACAGGGTTCGTATCCTAAGAATCTACAGACCATAGCAAAGCATACCAGAACCCTGCATGTATTGGCTCCGAGCTGAAGGGGTAGGGCATTAGCGCACTCTAAAAATTCATTTATAAAGGGATCAAGAGGCAACCTGAGGCCGGCTACGAATTGACCATAAAAGAAGGCTACCCTAGTGGCATCCTTGGTGAATGACGACCTTAACAATTTCATAAACTCCTTCTGAGTGTAAATGGTCACCCTATAATCTTCCTTACTTACCTCACAGAAATCCCAGATCAAGCCATACCTAGAGGGTAAGTTTTTCTTTCCCCGCAATGGCCCTTGAGGGATGTAGCCTCTCTCATTCTTCCCAGGTACCACAGATGACCCAAAAGCATCCACTATCCGAGGGCTGGAAGAAGTTGAGGCAGCGTTTCCTTCCTGAGTCGCCATATCTATACAAGAAGAAGGAGAAACAGGGGAGTCAAGCCTATGAACAATTTCAGTCGACTTACTTAAGGGCGACCTAGACTCCCCTGGAAAGCCTATTCTATTCCTAAGGAAAGAGGGTTTGTGGACATCCCTAACATAAAACAAGGTGATATGGTCGAGCAGTTCATGGAATAGATGGAAAGGGACGACATTTGAATCATCGACTACTAGGTTTTCAACGTCCCCTACAATGGGCAAACCTATTTCACTGAAATTCAATTCCCACCTGGTCAAGACGGAAGTACATTCATTCAAAGACATCTCTCTCCACTCACCGTTCACGTTCTTATACACCCTACGGTTAACAGTGCAGTAGCCATACCATGCCCCTGGTTCGCTACTAAAGGTCCTAGCCATGGCGGAGGTAAAGACAGAACAGAAATTAAAGCCCTAAAGGAAGAATAGGAGAAAAATACCTTCGTAAATGTCGGAGTAGGAAGCTGTTGCAGAAGACGGTGGCCCAATTTAACTCAACTGCTTCTTCGCTATTTTCGCCGGAGATTCTCAGAGTTTGGAGACGATAGGAATTCGAATCTGAAGGGAATTCTGAGTATTTATATTTTCCTAAATTTGGAAAGGAAAAAGAAATTCAAAATTGGTTTTCCAAAATTAAAATCCGAAGCAGTTTTCGAGAAAGACTACCAAGCGTCAAAACAGTAATGATGGCGGAAAACGGCGCTCCTTCATCTCCGACCGTTTATTGTCAACGTTCAGGATTGTGCCACGTCATCATAGTCGACTAAACTTCATTACGAGTTTCGACCTGTGAGTAAAGCAATTCTTGTCAAAGATCTCCTCAACTTCCAAGTCGACAAAGTCAACTCGAAAGTTGGGGGCCACTGAACATACCAAAAGTGTCGAGTTGGGCCAAGCGGGTAAAGCCCAATTACAGACAGCCTTGACTCCCACATTCTCAATGAGCCTGGCCCAATCAGAGCGAGGCCCAAAGCCCATCTCAAGTATCAGTCGACTAGGTCCATGGTCCGACCTAACGGGTCCCGACCTAACTTAGTTCGACCTCACTATCCAAGCTTTAATATGGGTACGATTCATGCTCTACCCGTCAGTCAGGTCGACCATTCCTCAACTGGCGACCTAGACCTAAACAACAAGTGACGACTTGACACTTGCCGGCGTATTTGGTTGAACAATTCTCATAACCACATCCCTACAAATTAGGGGCCGTTATAGACACGTTCCCCTGACCAGTAACCGCCGCTACAATCTCGGAGCACATGTCGCCTCCCCAAAAATACAACCACCAACGCCTATAAATACTTCATTACTACCAACGGTGAAAGGTAACTGCCATTTTGTTATTTGAATTCATTATTCAATACATTTTGAGCTATATACACCGTTATCTTACTCTCACGCCCGAGCGTCTTCGCCGGAGACACATCCGGCTAGTCGTGGGTTCTGATTTCAGGTCAAGAAGCCAGGTGATTGGTCCTGCCACGTGGAGGATTACTGATAAGCACAATTCCTGCAGCATCAGTACCCAAACTATAGGGAAACTTTTATGTTCATACCCAAACTATTTTTGTTGCATACAATGGACTGAACTATTTTTTTAGTTGCATCCAAGGTACTTTGCCCTAACGCCATCCATTTTTCTAGTTAAATAGACATGTGCAATACACGTGGCTAATTTAACTAAGGCCAAAATAGGAAGAACACTCATCTTCAACCTCACCCCTTCCTTCATCTTCTTTCTTTCACCATCTTCAACAGCAAAAAAAAAAAATCATTTTATTTTTCTTTGGTCAACATCATTCTATATACAGTCCTTCCCACCACCATCATCCGCACCAAAACAAAGAATCTAATCAAAACTCAAATTCATACAAAACCCAAAAACAAAATCAATATTCATATAATTAACAAAGCTGTTCTTCCCAAAAATAAAACGAATTTGATGAGAGAAGACGAATTGGAGGTGGGTCGGGATTAGGGCTCGGATTTGGATTCAGATTTGAAGGAAAATAGAGAAATTTGGACGAGGGGGTGAGGGAACGAGGGGGAATGGTGGGGAATGGTGGGGTGATTCAGATCTCAAGAGAGAAGGGAGAAGGGAAGGGCGGCGGACAGGAGGTGAAGAATTGGAGGCAGAGGTGTGGTGGGGATGATGACGTCGGCTGGAGTGAAGGTTGGTGGAAGGTGAGACAGTAAAGGCGTTGGGAGTGGGGAGGAAGAAGACGATCTGGGATGGAGGGGGAGTGGAATTTTTAATTTTTATTTTTCATTAAACCCTTATAATTTTTCGTTTATTGCAACTTTTATTTGGAAATTTAACATATTGAACCCCAAAGTTAGTAAAAAAATCATGATATTCCTATTTTACCCTTAAAAAATAGGGTCACATGTCTATTTAACTGAAAAAATGGATGTCGTTAGTGGGAGGTACTTTGGATGCAACTAAAAAATAGTTCAATCCATTGTATGCAACAAAAACTAGTTTGGCTATGAAAACCAAAGTTGCCCTATAGTTTGGATACTATTTTTGCATTTTTGCCATATATATATATATATATATATATATATATATATATATATATATATATAGACGGTCACGCTCCAATGAGAACCGTTTAAAATGAGAACCGTGAGAACCACTTGTATACACTTGTTTACAGTAGATACTTAGCTACTGTATACATACACAATAGACTGTATACATATACAGTAGATACTTAGCTGCTGTATAAAAGTGTATACGTGTGGTTATACACTTGTATACAGTAGATACTTAACTACTGTATACATATACAGTAGACTGTATATGTATACAGTAGCTAAGTATCTACTGTAAACAAGTGTATACAAGTGGCTCTCACGGTTCTCATTTTGTTATGGTTTTCATTTGAGCACCTACCTATATACTCCCTCTGTCCCATAACAAGAGACACACTTTGCCATTTTGGGCGTCCCACTGATAAGTCACACTTCCTAAAATGGAAAAGAATCGTTACTATTTCCTCCACTCATTCTCTCTCCTACATTATTATAATACTCATAACACCATTATAATTTACTACTCTCTCCACTCATTCTCTCTCCTACTCAACTATCTACACTCACAACACATCAACCTTTTCACTTTTTCCTTAATTCCCGTGCGGAACAATAACTGCGTCGCTTTTTATGGGACGGAGGGAGTATATATATATATATAAAATCTCCCTTTGAATTCAGATAGATCATATTCTGTAAAAATTGTTTTCCAATCTGAAGTTTAATATAGGATTTTGGTGATTTCCATGCCACCGTCACCCAAACTCGGTAAAATAGCTTTCCTAAGTTATTTTACCAAAACATGTGGCGAAACTGGAAGAAAAAAATTAACATAAGGAACAAAATGATACTACCACAGGGAGGTTCTACATATTTTCCCCATCTTTCATACAAGAGATAAAGCACATACCAATTCTTGTGCGGGAGCACCACCAAACACAGTGCTCCTGTGTCAAAGATAAACAAAAACCAAACAGTAAATTCCATTAAACACCAAAGGACAAAGAAAACGTAGGCAGAAAACAGTGCGTCAATTTAACATCTGTTCGAGTTGAAAATAAAAATAAAAAAAATAAACATCTGTTTAGGAATATTACCAACCACCTGGATAATACGGAGCAACTTAACCACTACGTGCATTCTTACAAAGGTTCCATTCTTTTGAAGTCTAAAGATAAACCACGATAAAAACAAATGACGCATAACTGAAAGTCGAACGAGCATATATACCCAGCAACATATATAGTATAATGGTCTTGTCTTAATTAAAAGTTGCATTAGGTGCACCTCAATAAATGCAATGGCCGAATGCATGGAAGACCATTCATTTTGTATTTATCCAGAATACATTTGAAATACCTACTCTAACCAACTGAAAGAAACGAAACACGCCAGGAGGATGGAGGCCTTAAGTTGACTAATTTGGAACTCAAGTTGGAAATACTGGCATGAAATACTGTTGATGTTTTTAGCTTTGTAAATATTGAAGAATGAATATATCCAAAATGATATAGAAATAAAACATAAGAAGGACCCGGCTGAGTGGTTAAGTTGCATGCCTAAAGGAAGGTCGCGAGATCAATTCCTGCCGAAGCATTATATATATATATATACTCCCTCCGTCCCACGTGAATGCAAACTTATCTCTATTTTGGTCCGTCCCACGTGAATGCAAACTGCCCAAAATGGAAATAAATTTATTATTTTATATTCACCCTACTCCACCCACTCATTCTCTCTCTTCATTTTCCACCATACAATTTATTCAACCAACCTACTATTAACTCCACTCATTCTCTCTCTTCATTTCCTACCATACATTTTCATTATCTTAATAATATTTCTTAATTATTGTGCCCGGAAAAATGGTTCACAAAGACATGGGACGGAGGGAGTATATATCAAAGACTTGGCACTTGGTGACGAGGCACGTGCGCGTGGGTTTCTGAAGTACCTTCTATGTTTTTATTTTTTCATTTGATTTTCTGTGACTGCTTTTTTGAATTTAAAATGACAGTTTTCTTTTTAAATTCAAAGGCTGTTTTCAAACTGAATGATCATATCCTTTCGTTTGAAAAGTCATCAATGTCTTATATATATAAGACCAATTACAGAAAGATATAACCATCCTTCTTCTCTTCTAATTTCTCTCATGTGCGCGTGGGTTTCTGAAGTACCTTCTATGTTTTTATTTTTTCATTTGATTTTAGGATCGCATTTTTGAATTTAAAATGACAGTTTTCTTTTTAAATTCAAAGGCTGTTTTCAAACAGAATGATCATATCCTTTCGTTTGAAAAGTCATCAATGTCTTATATATATAAGACCAATTACAGAAAGATATAACCATGCTTCTTCTCTTCTAATTTCTCTCATGTGCGCGTGGGTTTCTGAAGTACCTTCTATGTTTTTATTTTTTCATTTGATTTTCTGTGACTGCATTTTTGAATTTAAAATGACAGTTTTCTTTTTAAATTCAAAGGCTGTTTTCAAACTGAATGATCATATCCTTTCGTTTGAAAAGTCATCAATGTCTTATATATATAAGACCAATTACAGAAAGATATAACCATCCTTCTTCTCTTCTAATTTCTCTCACGTGCGCGTGGGTTTCTGAAGTACCTTCTATGTTTTTATTTTTTCATTTGATTTTCTGTGACTGCATTTTTGAATTTAAAATGACAGTTTTCTTTTTAAATTCAAAGGCTGTTTTCAAACTGAATGATCATATCCTTTCGTTTGAAAAGTCATCAATGTCTTATATATATAAGACCAATTACAGAAAGATATAACCATCTTTCTTCTCTTCTAATTTCTCTCATGTGCGCGTTGGTTTCTGAAGTACCTTCTATGTTTTTATTTTTTCATTTGATTTTCTGTGACTGCATTTTTGAATTTAAAATGACAGTTTTCTTTTTAAATTCAAAGGTTGTTTTCAAATTGAATGATCATTTCCTTTCGTTTGAAAAGTCATCAATGTCTTATATATATAAGACCAATTACAGAAAGATATAACCATCCTTCTTCTCTTCTAATTTCTCTCATGTGCGCGTGGGTTTCTGAAGTACCTTCTATGTTTTTATTTTTTCATTTGATTTTTCTGTGACTGCATTTTTGAATTTAAAATGATAGTTTTCTTTTTATATTCAAAGGTTGTTTTCAAACTGAATGATCATATCCTTTCGTTTGAAAAGTCATCAATGTCTTATATATATAAGACCAATTACAGAAAGATATAACCATCCTTCTTCTCTTCTAATTTCTCTCACGTGCGCGTGGGTTTAAAGTACCTTCTATGTTTTTATTTTTTCATTTGATTTTCTCAGGATCGCATTTTTGAATTTAAAATGACAGTTTTCTTTTTAAATTCAAAGGCTGTTTTCAAACTGAATGATCATATCCTTTCGTTTTAAAAGTCATCAATGTCTTATATATATAAGACCAATTACAGAAAGATATAACCATCTTTCTTCTCTTCTAATTTCTCCCATGTGCGCGTGGGTTTCTGAAGTACCTTCTATGTTTTTATTTTTTCATTTGATTTTCTGTGACTGCATTTTTGAATTTAAAATGACAGTTTTCTTTTTAAATTCAAAGGCTGTTTTCAAATTGAATGATCATATCCTTTCTTTTGAAAAGTCATCAATATCTTATATATATAAGACCAATTACAGAAAGATATAACCATCTTTCTTCTCTTCTAATTTCTCTCACGTGCGCGTGGGTTTCTGAAGTACCTTCTATGTTTTTATTTTTTCATTTGATTTTTCTGTGACTGCATTTTTGAATTTTAAATGACAGTTTTCTTTTTAAATTCAAAGGCTGTTTTCAAACTGAATGATCATATCCTTTCGTTTGAAAAGTCATCAATGTCTTATATAAATAAGACCAATTACAGAAAAATATAACCATCCTTCTTCTCTTCTAATTTCTCTCACGTGCGCGTGGGTTTCTGAAGTACCTTCTAGGTTTTTATTTTTTCATTTGATTTTCATCAGGATCGCATTTTTGAATTTAAAATGACAGTTTTCTTTTTTTTTAAATTCAAAGGTCAGTTTTCAAACTGAATGATCATAGCCTTTCATTTGATAAGTCATCAATGTCTTATATATATAAGACCAATTACAGAAAGATATAACCATCCTTCTTCTCTTCTAATTTCTCTCACGTGCGCGTGGGTTTTCAAGTACCTTCTATGTTTTTATTTTTTCATTTGATTTTCTGGATCGCATTTTTGAATTTAAAATGACAGGTTTTCTTTTAAATTCAAAGGCTGTTTTCAAACTGAATGATCATATCATTTCGTTTGAAAAGTCATCAATGTCTTATATACATAAGACCAATTACAGAAAGATATAACCATCCTTCTTCTCTTCTAATTTCTCTCACGTGCGCGTGGGTTTCTGAAGTACCTTCTATGTTTTTATTTTTTCATTTGATTTTCTCAGGATCGCATTTTTGAATTTAAAATGACAGTTTTCTTTTTAAATTCAAAGGTCAAGTTTTCAAACTGAATGATCATATCCTTTCGTTTGAAATGTCATCAATGTCTTATATATATAAGACCAATTCCAGAAAGATATAACCATCCTTCTTCTCTTCTAATTTCTCTCATGTGCGCGTGGGTTTCTGAAGTACCTTCTATGTTTTTTTTTTCATTTGATTTTCTGTGACTGCATTTTTGAATTTAGAATGGCAGTTTTCTTTTTAAATTCAAAGGCTGTTTTCAAACTGAATGATCATATCCTTTCGTTTGAAATGTCATCAATGTCTTATATATATAAGACCAATTACAGAAAAATATAACCATCCTTCTTCTCTTCTAATTTCTCTCACGTGCGCGTGGGTTTCTGAAGTACCTTCTAGGTTTTTATTTTTTCATTTGATTTTCTGTGACTGCATTTTTGAATTTAAAATGACAGTTTTCTTTTTAAATTCAAAGGCTGTTTTCAAATTGAATGATCATATCCTTTCTTTTGAAAAGTCATCAATGTCTTATATATATAAGAATAATTACAGAAAGATATAACCATCCTTCTTCTCTTCTAATTTCTCTCACGTGCGCGTGGGTTTCTGAAGTACCTTCTATGTTTTTATTTTTTCATTTGATTTTCTGTGACTGCATTTTTGAATTTAAAATGACAGTTTTCTTTTTAAATTCAAAGGCTGTTTTCAAACTGAATGATCATATCATTTCGTTTGAAAAGTCATCAATGTCTTATATACATAAGACCAATTACAGAAAGATATAACCATCCTTCTTCTCTTCTAATTTCTCTCACGTGCGCGTGGGTTTCTGAAGTACCTTCTATGTTTTTATTTTTTCATTTGATTTTCTGTGACTGCATTTTTGAATTTAAAATGACAGTTTTCTTTTTAAATTCAAAGGCTGTTTTCAAACTGAATGAGCATATCCTTTCGTTTGATAAGTCATCAATGTCTTATATATATAAGACCAATTACAGAAAGATATAACCATCCTTCTTCTCTTCTAATTTCTCTCACGTGTGCGTGGGTTTCTGAAGTACCTTCTATGTTTTTATTTTTTCATTTGATTTTCTCAGATCGCATTTTTGAATTTAAAATGACAGTTTTCTTTTTAAATTCAAAGGCTGTTTTCAAACTGAATGATCATATCCTTTCGTTTTAAAAGTCATCAATGTCTTATATATATAAGACCAATTACAGAAAGATATAACCATCTTTCTTCTCTTCTAATTTCTCTCATGTGCGCGTGGGTTTCTGAAGTACCTTCTATGTTTTTATTTTTTCATTTGATTTTAGGTATCGCATTTTTGAATTTAAAATGACAGTTTTCTTTTTAAATTCAAAGGTTGTTTTCAAATTGAATGATCATTTCCTTTCGTTTGAAAAGTCATCAATGTCTTATATATATAAGACCAATTACAGAAAGATATAACCATCCTTCTTCTCTTCTAATTTCTCTCATGTGCGCGTGGGTTTCTGAAGTACCTTCTATGTTTTTATTTTTTCATTTGATTTTTCTGTGACTGCATTTTTGAATTTAAAATGACAGTTTTCTTTTTATATTCAAAGGTTGTTTTCAAACTGAATGATCATATCCTTTCGTTTGAAAAGTCATCAATGTCTTATATATATAAGACCAATTACAGAAAGATATAACCATCCTTCTTCTCTTCTAATTTCTCTCACGTGCGCGTGGGTTTCTGAAGTACCTTCTATGTTTTTATTTTTTCATTTGATTTTCTGTGACTGCATTTTTGAATTTAAAATGACAGTTTTCTTTTTAAATTCAAAGGCTGTTTTCAAACTGAATGATCATATCCTTTCGTTTTAAAAGTCATCAATGTCTTATATATATAAGACCAATTACAGAAAGATATAACCATCTTTCTTCTCTTCTAATTTCTCCCATGTGCGCGTGGGTTTCTGAAGTACCTTCTATGTTTTTATTTTTTCATTTGATTTTCTGTGACTGCATTTTTGAATTTAAAATGACAGTTTTCTTTTTAAATTCAAAGGCTGTTTTCAAATTGAATGATCATATCCTTTCTTTTGAAAAGTCATAAATGTCTTATATATATAAGAATAATTACAGAAAGATATAACCATCCTTCTTCTCTTCTAATTTCTCTCATGTGCGCGTGGGTTTCTGAAGTACCTTCTATGTTTTTATTTTTTCATTTGATTTTTCTGTGACTGCATTTTTGAATTTTAAATGACAGTTTTCTTTTTAAATTCAAAGGTTGTTTTCAAACTGAATGATCATATCCTTTCGTTTGAAAAGTCATCAATGTCTTATATATATAAGACCAATTACAGAAAAATATAACCATCCTTCTTCTCTTCTAATTTCTCTCACGTGCGCGTGGGTTTCTGAAGTACCTTCTAGGTTTTTATTTTTTCATTTGATTTTCTGTGACTGCATTTTTGAATTTAAAATGACAGTTTTCTTTTTAAATTCAAAGGCTGTTTTCAAACTGAATGATCATATCCTTTCGTTTGATAAGTCATCAATGTCTTATATATATAAGACCAATTACAGAAAGATATAACCATCCTTCTTCTCTTCTAATTTCTCTCACGTGCGCGTGGGTTTCTGAAGTACCTTCTATGTTTTTATTTTTTCATTTGATTTTCTCAGGATCGCATTTTTGAATTTAAAATGACAGTTTTCTATTTAAATTCAAAGGCTGTTTTCAAACTGAATGATCATATCATTTCGTTTGAAAAGTCATCAATGTCTTATATACATAAGACCAATTACAGAAAGATATAACCATCCTTCTTCTCTTCTAATTTCTCTCACGTGCGCGTGGGTTTCTGAAGTACCTTCTATGTTTTTATTTTTTCATTTGATTTTCTGTGACTGCATTTTTGAATTTAAAATGACAGTTTTCTTTTTAAATTCAAAGGCTGTTTTCAAACTGAATGATCATATCCTTTCGTTTGAAATGTCATCAATGTCTTATATATATAAGACCAATTCCAGAAAGATATAACCATCCCTCTTCTCTTCTAATTTCTCTCATGTGCGCGTGGGTTTCTGAAGTACCTTCTATGTTTTTTTTTTTCATTTGATTTTCTCAGGATCGCATTTTTGAATTTAAAATGGCGCTTTCTTTTTAAATTCAAAGGCGTTTTCAAACTGAATGATCATATCCTTTCGTTTGAAATGTCATCAATGTCTTATATATATAAGACCAATTACAGAAAGATATAACCATCCTTCTTCTCTTCTAATTTCTCTCACGTGCGCGTGGGTTTCTGAAGTACCTTCTATGTTTTTATTTTTTTCATTTGATTTTCTGTGACTGCATTTTTGAATTTAAAATGACAGTTTTCTTTTTTAAATTCAAAGGTCAAGTTTTCAAATTGAATGATCATTTCCTTTCGTTTGAAAAGTCATCAATGTCTTATATATATAAGACCAATTACAGAAAGATATAACCATCCTTCTTCTCTTCTAATTTCTCTCATGTGCGCGTGGGTTTCTGAAGTACCTTCTATGTTTTTATTTTTTCATTTGATTTTTCTGTGACTGCATTTTTGAATTTAAAATGACAGTTTTCTTTTTATATTCAAAGGCTGTTTTCAAACTGAATGATCATATCCTTTCGTTTGAAAAGTCATCAATGTCTTATATATATAAGACCAATTACAGAAAGATATAACCATCCTTCTTCTCTTCTAATTTCTCTCACGTGCGCGTGGGTTTCTGAAGTACCTTCTATGTTTTTATTTTTTCATTTGATTTTCTGTGACTGCATTTTTGAATTTAAAATGACAGTTTTCTTTTTAAATTCAAAGGCTGTTTTCAAACTGAATGATCATATCCTTTCGTTTGAAATGTCATCAATGTCTTATATATATAAGACCAATTCCAGAAAGATATAACCATCCTTCTTCTCTTCTAATTTCTCTCATGTGCGCGTGGGTTTCTGAAGTACCTTCTATGTTTTTTTTTTTCATTTGATTTTCTGTGACTGCATTTTTGAATTTAAAATGGCAGTTTTCTTTTTAAATTCAAAGGCTGTTTTCAAACTGAATGATCATATCCTTTCGTTTGAAATGTCATCAATGTCTTATATATATAAGACCAATTACAGAAAGATATAACCATCCTTCTTCTCTTCTAATTTCTCTCACGTGCGCGTGGGTTTCTGAAGTACCTTCTATGTTTTTATTTTTTCATTTGATTTTCTGTGACTGCATTTTTGAATTTAAAATGACAGTTTTCTTTTTAAATTCAAAGGCTGTTTTCAAACTGAATGATCATATCCTTTCGTTTGAAATGTCATCAATGTCTTATATATATAAGACCAATTACAGAAAGATATAACCATCCTTCTTCTCTTCTAATTTCTCTCACGTGCGCGTGGGTTTCTGAAGTACCTTCTATGTTTTTATTTTTTCATTTGATTTTCTGTGACTGCATTTTTGAATTTAAAATGACAGTTTTCTTTTTAAATTCAAAGGTTGTTTTCAAACTGAATGATTATATCCTTTCGTTTGAAATGTCATCAATGTCTTATATATATAAGACCAATTACAGAAAGATATAACCATCCTTCTTCTCTTCTAATTTCTCTCACCTGCGCGTGGGTTTCTGAAGTACCTTCTATGTTTTTATTTTTTCATTTGATTTTCTGTGACTGCATTTTTGAATTTAAAATGACAGTTTTCTTTTTAAATTCAAAGGTCGTTTTCAAACCGAATGATCATATCCTTTCGTTTGAAAAGTCATCAATGTCTTATATATATAAGACCAATTACGTAAAAGATATAACCATCCTTCTTCTCTTCTAATTTCTCTCACGTGCGCGTGGGTTTCTGAAGTACCTTCTATGTTTTTATTTTTTCATTTGATTTTCTGTGACTGCATTTTTGAATTTAAAATGACAGTTTTCTTTTTAAATTCAAATGTTGTTTTCAAACTGAATGATCATATCCTTTCGTTTGAAAAGTCATCAATGTCTTATATATATAAGACCAATTACAGAAAGATATAACCATCCTTCTTCTCTTCTAATTTCTCTCACGTGCGCGTGGGTTTCTGAAGTACCTTCTATGTTTTTATTTTTTCATTTGATTTTCTGTGACTGCATTTTTGAATTTAAAATGACAGTTTTCTTTTTAAATTCAAAGGCTGTTTTCAAACTGAATGATCATATCCTTTCGTTTGAAAAGTCATCAATGTCTTATATATATAAGACCAATTACAGAAAGATATAACCATCCTTCTTCTCTTCTAATTTCTCTCATGTGCGCGTGGGTTTCTGAAGTACCATCTATGTTTTTATTTTTTCATTTGATTTTCCAGGATCGCATTTTTGAATTTAAAATGACAGCTTTCTTTTAAATTCAAAGGTCGTTTTCAAACCGAATGATCATATCCTTTCGTTTGAAAAGTCATCAATGTCTTATATATATAAGACCAATTAAGTAAAGATATAACCATCCTTCTTCTCTTCTAATTTCTCTCACGTGCGCGTGGGTTTACGAAGTGCCTTCTATGTTTTTATTTTTTCATTTGATTTTCTCAGGATCGCATTTTTGAATTTAAAATGACAGTTTTCTTTTTAAATTCAAAGGCTGTTTTCAAACTGAATGATCATATCCTTTCGTTTGAAAAGTCATCAATGTCTTATATATATAAGACCAATTACAGAAAGATATAACCATCCTTCTTCTCTTCTAATTTCTCTCATGTGCGCGTGGGTTTCTGAAGTACCTTCTATGTTTTCATTTTTTTCATTTGATTTTCTCAGGATCGCATTTTTGAATTTAAAATGACAGCTTTTCTTTTAAATTCAAAGGTCAGTTTTCAAACTGAATGAACATATCCTTTCGTTTGAAAAGTCATCAATGTCTTATATATATAAGACCAATTACAGAAAGATATAACCATCCTTCTTCTCTTCTAATTTCTCTCATGTGCGCGTGGGTTTCTGAAGTACCTTCTATGTTTTTATTTTTTCATTTGATTTTCCGTGACTGCATTTTTGAATTTAAAATGACAGTTTTCTTTTTAAATTCAAAGGCTGTTTTCAAACTGAATGATTATATCCTTTCGTTTGAAAAGTCATCAATGTCTTATATATATAAGACCAATTACAGAAAGATATAACCATCCTTCTTCTCTTCTAATTTCTCTCATGTGCGGGTGTTTTTTCTGAAGTACCTTCTATGTTTTCATTTTTTCATTTGATTTTCTGTGACTGCATTTTTGAATTTAAAATGACAGTTTTCTTTTTAAATTCAAAGGCTGTTTTCAAACTGAATGATCATATCCTTTCGTTTGAAAAGTCATCAATGTCTTATATATATAAGACCAATTACAGAAAGATATAACCATCCTTCTTCTCTTCTAATTTCTCTCATGTGCGCGTGGGTTTCTGAAGTACCTTTTATGTTTTTATTTTTTCATTTGATTTTCTGTGACTGCATTTTTGAATTTAAAATGACAGTTTTCTTTTTAAATTCAAATGTTGTTTTCAAACTGAATGATCATATCCTTTCGTTTGAAAAGTCATCAATGTCTTATATATATAAGACCAATTACAGAAAGATATAACCATCCTTCTTCTCTTCTAATTTCTCTCATGTGCGCGTGGGTTTCTGAAGTACCTTCTATGTTTTTATTTTTTCATTTGATTTTCTGTGAGTGCATTTTTGAATTTAAAATGACAGTTTTCTTTTTAAATTCAAAGGTTGTTTTCAAACTGAATGATCATATCCTTTCGTTTGAAAAGTCATCAATGTCTTATATATATATAAGACCAATTGCAGAAAGATATAACCATCCTTCTTCTCTTCTAATTTCTCTCACGTGCGCGTGGGTTTCAGAAGTACCTTCTATGTTTTTATTTTTTCATTTGATTTTCTGTGACTGCATTTTTGAATTTAAAATGACAGTTTTCTTTTTAAATTCAAATGTTGTTTTCAAACTGAATGATCATATCCTTTCGTTTGAAAAGTCATCAATGTCTTATATATATAAGACCAATTACAGAAAGATATAACCATCCTTCTTCTCTTCTAATTTCTCTCACGTGCGCGTGGGTTTCTGAAGTACCTTCTATGTTTTTATTTTTTCATTTGATTTTCTGTGACTGCATTTTTGAATTTAAAATGACAGTTTTCTTTTTAAATTCTAAGGTTGTTTTCAAACTGAATGATCATATCCTTTCGTTTGAAAAGTCATCAATGTCTTATATATATATAAGACCAATTGCAGAAAGATATAACCATCCTTCTTCTCTTCTAATTTCTCTCACGTGCGCGTGGGTTTCTGAAGTACCTTCTTTGTTTTTATTTTTTCATTTGATTTTCTGTGACTGCATTTTTGAATTTAAAATGACAGTTTTCTTTTTAAATTCAAAGGCTGTTTTCAAACTGAATGATCATATCCTTTCGTTTGAAAAGTCATCAATGTCTTATATATATAAGACCAATTACAGAAAGATATAACCATCCTTCTTCTCTTCTAATTTCTCTCATGTGCGTGTGGGTTTCTGAAGTACCTTCTATGTTTTTATTTTTTCATTTGATTTTCTGTGACTGCATTTTTGAATTTAATATGACAGTTTTCTTTTTAAATTCAAAGGCTGTTTTCAAACTGAATGATCATATCCTTTCGTTTGAAAAGTCATCAATGTCTTATATATATAAGACCAATTACAGAAAGATATAACCATCCTTCTTCTCTTCTAATTTCTCTCATACTGTAAGATTTTCGAAAATATTCTAGAGGGAGGATCTTCAGGTTTTGCTGCCTGGAGATTCTCGATTGTTTCGTTGAATCCTAGAGGTAATTTGCCCACAAATCCTGCAGCAACATAGTGGAGGCAAATAACACCTTAAGGACAGTGTCATCAAAGCACGCAGCGAAACATACTGATTCTTTCTTCCCATTCCATACAATTTATTACAACCACAACAACAAATACACATGAGTCATGAGATACATTCTGCGAAAGTGCTTCCTTGAGCACACTGTCTGTCCAACAACTGAAAAAATGGACTTGAAGAACAATGAAAAGACTGCTCAGAAAAATGATCATATGCACTATGGAGATGCAAAGATGAAACCAAATTTGATTGATATGAAAGAATGAAAACAATGTCATGATGATGAATTTGACCTCCTACTTCACGTGTTTCCGGACAATAGAAATTACTGCATGACTGCAGATTTTTTCTTGAATAATGGTGATTAGCTGGGGATCTTACGCTTGCTCACTTTGGTAATTGGTAGTTTGGTGACTTTGGGCCATCATACTCTCTCCGGTCCAAAGTAGCCGTCCCTTTTGGGCTTTTAACAAGTTTTGAGAAAAATAATTATTACTACCACAAAATGATGAAACTGCTAAGTTTACCCTTGTTACATTACTTCACTCAATAAACTAATTAATAAAAGAAAATCAAGTTCCAATGTAAGGGTAAAATAGAAATTTGTATGCCTTGGACCTAAAGGCGACAATTAAAATTTTGTCCAAAAGCGACATCTATTTTGGACTGGAGGGAGTACTGCTTAAGGTTAACCGCAAGCTCCGTAGCATTTTAACTTTGGAAATCTTTCAAAGGAAAACAGGCATGAAATCTTTCCTAAAACCGCAAATGCGGAAATACACATGTAAGATAGCAGGATAAGATTTATGTGACTATAGGGTGTAAGTCATACATAAATGATGACCTCTTGGGATCATACATGCATAGTCATTGGCTAAGGATTCAGTTAGCTAGAATATAGATAGTTGCTAGAATATATATAGTTTATTATTTGCCTTATCCTATACACCCTAGATAGGACTATGCACATTATAAATACTGAGACTACAACAATGCAAAACTCACGTTGAGTCTTTGGAATTTCCTTGTGCCTTAGTCTCTCTCTCTCTCTCTCTCTCTCTCTCTCTCTCTCTCTCTCTCTCTCTCTCTCTCTCTCGTATTTTCTCTTCCTAACATCATATTCAGGCCGTGTGACTCCGTCTCTCCCTTTTATGAATTTATCATATCTTACATGGTATCAGAGCTACCAATCCATGGTGGCCTGATTTCCGCTTCCGCAATTCTTCTTTAAACTCTCTAATTAATTTTTGTCTCTTCTTAAAACAATGGATGACTTTTGGTACGATCCCAGATGCTTTGATACGTTACCATCATCCTATAATATTTGTCAGTTATGTAACGAACTTGGTCATACCGCAATCGAGTGTTTGCGTCGTTTTGAACCAAGTAATGTTCATAATGCTCCTTCTTTTTCACTATCGGATTGGTTATATCCGGAACAAAATGAATCGTTTGATTCAAATGACTCTTCTTCCGTTGTAGAAGAAGAACCATTAACTGATGTTAATGAGTCTTCTCCCCATTTCTTTTCTACTTCAAATTGGTATGTTGATCATCTCGTTGATCAACTCCATTGCCTTCAAAAACTTCCCAATCAATCTTTGTCAAATTACTTTTCTGAAGCGAAATCAATTTCTTATGCTCTTACCAGGGCCGGGAGTCCTATTTCTGAAATAGAGCTCATTGATTTTCTTGTTGATGGACTTGATCCATTATACAATAAATTTGTCAATTATTATTATTTTCGAAAACCACAAATCTCGTTAGATTTATTTTTCGAATGTCTTATTGATGAGGAAAAACAGTTTAAGAAACCATATTTATCACCTCCACTAGCATCCATTTCTTCCCCAACACCTGCTCCAGTTCTTTCCCCAACATCTGCTCCTCCTCCTGTAGAAGATGAGAAACTGACTGAAGCAGAGAATGAGCAAAGCAAACATGCTTACTCTGTTGCATATGCTACTGTTGTGGCTGCAGAGGCAGAAGTTGCATTCGCCCAGGCAGCTGCAGAGGTTGTTCGTCTTACAACTGCCGCCCATTATTCAGGAAAATCCATGGAAGAAATTGCTGCCATCAAGATTCAAACGGCCTTTCGTGGATACTTGGCAAGGAGGGCATTGAGGATCCGAATATCTGAGGAGAACCAGGCTCTCCGGCGACAGCTTCTCCAGAAGCGTGAGAAAGAGCTCGACCATCTGAGAGCCTCTATTGGAGATAATAGCTGGGATGACAGTAGACAATCTAAGGAACAAGTGGAAGCAAGCCTACAGAGCAAGCAAGAGGCTGCTATGAGAAGAGAAAGGGCATTGGCTTATTCCTACTCCCACCAGCAAATGTGGAAGAACTCATCAAAATCTGCAAATCCAACGTTTGTGGATCCAAACAATCTCCACTGGGTATGGAGTTGGTTAGAGCGGTGGATGGCTGCTAGGCCACGGGAAAGGCGAAGCACAACTGATGACCATGTTTCACTAAAAAGCTCTTCTCGTGGGGAAATCGAAAGAACTTATTCCAACAGAGAGAACAAACTTTTCCCTATGGGCCCAAAGTCGAGCAGGCGCCAAATTACCTCACCTACCCCTTCCAAGACTCCTTCTTTAGTAGGCGGGAGAACAAAGCCACCAAGTCCCGAGGGCAGTGTTCTTGGCACAGATGAAGATGGGTACTATGCACTATATCCGCCGAAACGGTGGCATTACATACCTTGGGATGATCAACTTTATAAGAGACTTTTATTCAACATTAATAAGTTGCTTTCGGTGTTTCCTATTAGCATGGGTTTTGTGACAGCTAAGTTCAAGCCGCTTCTCTGTACCTACGATTTGCTTGAGGGAGGGTGTAAGTCATACATAAATGATGACCTCTTGGGATCATACATGCATAGTCATTGGCTAAGGATTCAGTTAGCTAGAATATAGATAGTTGCTAGAATATATATAGTTTATTATTTGCCTTATCCTATACACCCTAGATAGGACTATGCACATTATAAATAGTGAGACTACAACAATGCAAAACTCACGTTGAGTCTTTGGAATTTCCTTGTGCCTTAGTCTCTCTCTCTCTCTCTCTCTCTCTCTCTCTCTCTCTCTCTCTCTCTCTCTCGTATTTTCTCTTCCTAACATCATATTCAGGCCGTGTGACTCCGTCTCTCCCTTTTATGAATTTATCATATCTTACATAGGGAACAACCCTCTGTCCATTAACCATGAACAGGATAATCCTAACATACTCACGCCCCCCCCCATCTCATCGATTATGAATCGCACTAATACTTTGTCCATTGAAGCTTATACGGATCGATCGGGATGCACTAAGGCCTATGTTGTTGTGACATGCATACAAGGATCAGACAAGGGTGGAAAATAAAGAAAGAGTCAACTTTCTTCTCCAAGAACTAATTTTGGTCTTATCTTTTTTCCAACTTGTGTGTTTCAATAAGACAAAACTAAACCCCGTGGCTACAGGGTAGACTCAGCAGTGGAAGTGGGTTGGATAGAATATCAGTGAAGGAAAAGTGTAGGAAATATGAGAAATCAAGGTATGAGTGAGTCGATGTTTGGTCAAATAATAGAACCTGGAAGGGTTAGATGGTATTGTTCCTCAGGTTGAGGCTCGAGATGAAAGCGATTATGGGTTTGAAATCATTTATCTTCCCGAACTGTCGGGTTATTCAACCCAACTAGTCTACCCTGAACGAGCCCTATCAAGCCGCCAAACTCGGCCCGTTGGTGACCCTCAAAGCGGATCTGGTAGCTTAAGTCAGGTCAAACTCGGTCCTGGGTTACAGGTAGCTCGCTCGAGATTACAGCCCTAATCAAGCAGAAATCATCTCCAAATCCAGAGAAAAAAAAATAGAACAATATACAAATACAACACATATAATGGCCACAATAATAATTCAACTAATGATACAAAAATACAACCAACAAAAATCACTTGATACAATATTTTACTACTATAAAGATGATCAATGTACAAATCAAATGGGAGAAGAAACAAACAGCTAATAAGTAATAGATAAACATCACAGGTAAAAAAAATTATGTGATAGATTATATTTAGAATATATTAGAATATAAATCAGCTTGACAGCTCTAACTTTAAAATCTTTGCACCATCGGTATATTACACAGAATTGTCTAATATGGTTCAATAAGCTTTTTTCTTGCTGCTGTTGATAATATATATGAGCAACCATAAAGGGCAATAAGCATGGAAACACACCCAACAAAGACAAAAAGGTCAATGCTGAAGTGATATTAAAGGGAAAATAAGAACCTTCCCCTTTCAGTGCTTCCTTGCAATGGTTCAGAAGCCTGTGATCGTGGCCTTATTCTCAATTTTGGTCGCTCTACTGCCACATTACCACTTTCATTCCCACATGCTTCGCTACCAATATTTGAATGACCAAGATCACTTGGTTGTGGATAAGGCTACATGCAGGGCAGTGAGGAGGCATCATCAAGAAATCAGAATTGACAACTGAACAAACAAGAGGAAGTCAAAAGAGAAGTGTACTACTCCCTCCGTCTCATTTATATTGGCTACATTTGACTTATGTGGTCAACACAAGTTAATTTGTCGAAACATTAATGTCAATCTAATCATCCTAATGAAATTCTAAAAATTGTTATCGATAAATCACTAATGATTTATCGATAACAGTTTTTTTATTATTTCTGATAGAAAAGAAATATAAATACATCTTATGTCAGCAATTATTAATCTGGGAGAAGGAAAGCATTGTGTAATTATGAAAGTTGTAGATTCATTTTGAAATATGTATATTCATTTTGAAAGCTTGAATATTCATTTTGAAATCTGTATATTCATTTTGAAATCTGCAATATCTATTTAATTCTGAAAGGCCCTTGCTTGATATGCAGATGATCAGACAGCTATGGTATTGGCTTAGCTGTCAGATGATAATTGAATTGTGCAGCGGAATAAGAGAGATTTGAAATAATGGTAGGACAACAAACACAAAGAGATAATGCAAGTGTGTGAATGTGATTGCAAAAATGTAATAACACAGAGAATTTAAAGTGGTTCAGAGTTCACTCCTCCTACATCCACCCCCACTGTCAAACTTGACAAGTGAGATCAATTTTATTATAATCTTTAATCAACAAAAATTACAAATGATTGATTCAGGCAAGTTCCTTGAACTTCCTCTTCCTAATTAGTACAGTCAACTAGGGATACACTTAAAGTACAGTCTTAAGTGTTTTTACAACTTGAAGTACAGTCTCAAGATTTTACAAAACAACTAATACACTCAAAGTACAGTCTTGAGTGATTACAAACTAATTCTACACCTAAAGTACAGTCTTAGGATTTTGGATTTTGTGAATTAACACACTAAGGGGTGTTTTGTTGTGGAGGCAAAGGTTTTGGGGTGAGGGTTTGGTTTGAAACAGAGTTTGAAGGGAAAGGATTGGTGAGTGTGTGTGTGAATTACAGGAGGTGTGTGTGGGTGTGTGGAAAGGGTTTTTGACTGTGAAAATGAGTTTTTTTCAGTAAGTTTGTGTAGAGGAAGAACTCCTCTATTTATACCCTTCAATGTAGCCGTTGGAATATGACTGTTGCAGCTACATTAATGAGCTTTGACTGGTCTTTGTCCCACTTGTCCACATGCAGGTCTTCATGAGCTGGCTTGAGCTGTGAGCATGAACTGAGAGCTTCTAGAAGGTCTTCATTGGTCTTCATTGGTGAACTTGACAGCTGTGAAGATCCAGGTTCCACATTGGTTGAGATTGTGGTAACAGAGATTGAGACAAAGTGATGGCTATCAGAGGAATGAAGTCATGGCCGTCGATCATACAAGACTTAGCTATCGAGATGTTCTCCGATAAGGACCGAGATGCACTTGATGATCTTGATGACTTAGAGAGTGACTATGATTCATGTTTTTGATTGATTGTAAACATTGTATAAGGAAGAATCATAGTCGGACTCATAGCTGTCAAAGTGAAGAATTATGACAGATAACATCTTTTGATATAAACCCTGTTCTATATATATATTCCTTTATCAAAACCAACTAACTAAGACATTGATCAAAGTTAGGTCCTAACAATTTCCCCCTTTTTGGTAAAGGAAGATTTATTTAGAACATTTTTTTTTTTTTTACAGTTGATAAGAGAAATAATAAAAGAAGCAATCCAAGGAATCATATCAGGCAGAGGTAATCAAAAAGAGATTGAATACTTGGAATTAATCTCAGGATGATAAGAGTTCACAAAATACTGTCATACACACTGAGGCAAACAGAACATATTGTTTTTAACAAAAAAATGTTCCATAACAAATACAATTATTCATCAGCCAATTGATCATAGAATTCATCTCTTTCTTGCCTGGCTGATAGAATCTGATTTCTTTCATCCTCTAGCTCTCTTCTCATTTCAGGCTCAACTCCTCTGTAGAAGAACTCATTGTTCCATTCCCAGGACATCCTTTCATCATACTTGAAGTATTTGTCTTCCTTTGACTTCAGTTGAGACCTTCTAAGGGGCATTTGATCATTTCTGATTCTCATTGTGCCCCACAAATGTTTCTTCTTGTTCCTGGTTTTCTTGCTCTGCATGGGCACACTTGATTGATCTGGTTGTGACTGAACTGATACTTGAGCATTAGTGAAGGAATGAGTGAATTGCTGAGGAGGGTTGGAAACTGTAGGGGATGGAAATATTGTTGGAGAGTCTTGATGAGGGCTTGAGGGAATGTCATTATCACTATCATCATAGCTGTCAGAGTCTGAGGAAAGATCAATAACAGTTCTGGCTCTGTTTTGACTGACAGCAATGGAAGATCTGAATTCTTTGATCTCAGGAATAGAGACCAAGTTTTTGAAATGAGAGTTTTCATTGGGTGAGGTGAAGTTAATAGGATCTACAGTGATGAAGGGTGAAAGGTATGGCTCAATTCCTGGATTAAGAGTTGGGGAAAAGATGTTGACAGTTTTGCTTAATAAAAGCATAATGGCACACTTTTGTTCAAACAGTGAAAGGAAAAGTGTTTTTGCAAGGTCAATGCACAGGGTGAAGACTAAACCCTTTGGCATATACAAGCAAGAATTGAGTGATGGAGAGATAGATAGAGAGACTTTCAACATTGTTGAAAGTTCAGAGAGAGTGAATGATAAGGGTAAGAAAAAGAGAGTGAGGGTTGATGAAGACATAGAAATGAAGGAGGTAGCTGTCAGGGAAAAGATTGACAGTAAGGAGGGAGAAGGAATAAGACTTTTTGGGAAGACAATCAAAGTTGATCAAGGAGAGTCAAGTAAGGGAAGGAGTAAGGTAGAAAGGGTATACACATTGGGGGAGTTGGTAAAGCAGGACAGAGCTCGCAGCCTAAGGAGAGAAGCTTAGCCGTCAGAAGAAGGGTGAGCAAGATAAGCTTTATACACCTGTGAGCGGGGATTCTCTTTCTCCAGGAGTTGGTTTGTTGGAAGGTAGAGGAGATACCTTTGCAGGAGTGCATATATCTCCTTCTTCAACCATCTCATACCTGTTCAACCAGGTTGTAGGGTGCTTCACCCCCGCAAGAGTACCTGCGTGGAGAGGGTGGAGTCAAATGTTGGTCAACCATTTGCAATCACAGGGAATGGTTCTTTTTCAGGAGAATTTAGCTTTGTTACTCCAATGGAGGGATTGCTTCAGCCATATGATCCAGTTGAAGAGTGGTGGCCTAGAAGGGCAAGTCCTTCTCTCCAATATTCAGTCACTTCCATTGATCCTTTCTTGGAGAGGCACCCAGTGTGGTTGCAGAGGTACCAACAAACCTTGCAATCAACTCAGGAGGCTAGAAATGAGGGAATGAGTGCTGGTGGAGGGTCTGGGGAGACTGTGACATTTCCAAAGAATGTCTGACAGCAGAGGAGAAGGTTTGAAGAGAAAAGAGTGGATCTGAGGATTGTTTGGTTTGGAAGAAGTTTTTGTTGGGTAAGTTGAGATGAGAGAGAAGAATTTGATGGGTTATTTGTATGTTTTTGTTGTAATTTTTTGTTGTTTTTGGTTTTCAAGGCTTTTGGATTGATAGCTGTCAGTGGATGGCTTGTTAGGAATGTGTATGAGGTAATAGCTATCAGGCAACATTGTGATAGCATTACTCTGTTTGTAATCCTCTTTTGTTTAAGAAGAACACCTCTTTTATTTTGGCATATTAATCATCCCAAGCATGGCTCTTAATAGTTCAAATCTTTTTTTCATCCATGGCTTTTGTGAGAATATCAGAGACATTGTTCTCAGTGCAAACTTTTGCAAGGTTGATATTCCCTTTTTCAACATGATCTCTGATGAAATGATGCCTGACTTCAATGTGCTTGGTTTTTGAATGTTGGACAGGATTTTCTGTCATAGCAATGGTACTTGAGTTGTCACAGAAGATGGGAATGTTTGATAATTCAATTCCAAAGTCTTGAAGTTGACTTTTAAGGTAGAGAATTTGTGAACAACACAAGCCTCGCAAAGAATGTACTCGGCCTCGGCGGTTGAGGTTTCAACCGAGGTTTGCTTTTTGCTTGACCATGAGATAATCCTTGATCCAACAAACCGGCATCCACCACTAGTGGATTTTCTCGTCTAGATTGCACCGCATATTCAGTAGTCGGTGAATCCAACTAGGGAGAATGGGGATTCAGTGGGATACCATAGGCCAAAATCGTGGGTTCCTTTGATATATCTCAAAATTCTCTTGACGGTGAGAGATGAGATTCTTTGGGATTAGCTTGAAACCTAGCACATAGACATACACTAAACATTATGTCCGGTCTTGAAGTCATCGATATAGGAGAGATCCTATGTAGCTTCTGTAAAGTGTTGGATTTACACTATGACCATCTTGATCAGCATGAAGCTTGGTTGTGGTTGACAAGGGAGTTTTAGCAGGGGATGCAATTTGCATGTCAAACTTTTTGATCATATCCCTTGAGTATTTGGCTTGGTTGATGAAGATTCCTTCCTTCATTTGCTTGACTTGAAGGCCTAAGAAGAAGGTGAGCTCACCAATCATGCTCATTTCAAACTGATCCTTCATGATATCTCCAAATTCAGTGCACAAGTTCTCATTTGATGAGCCAAAGATTATGTCATCAACATAGACTTGGATGAGCAACTGATCATCTCCATAATTTTTGATAAACAAGGTGTTATCAATATGTCCTTTGGTGAATCCTTTTCCAAGAAGATATCTAGATAGGGTGTCATACCAAGCTCTAGGTGCTTGTTTAAGCCCATACAATGCTTTGTTTAGTTTGAATACATGATCAGG
Organism: Adenophora triphylla var. japonica; assembly: GCA_022495995.1. Taxonomy (NCBI): domain Eukaryota; kingdom Viridiplantae; phylum Streptophyta; class Magnoliopsida; order Asterales; family Campanulaceae; genus Adenophora; species Adenophora triphylla. Next base: position 373,271 of record JAFEMH010000970.1, on the reverse strand, counting down.
GAATTTTGGATGCTCAAAACCAGGGGGTTGAGATACAAACACTTTTTCATTTAAAACTCCATTTAGAAATGCACTCTTGACATCCATCTGAAAAACTTTCATCTTCTTGAATGAAGCATAGGCAAGAAACAGCCTTATAGCTTCAAGTCTTGCAACAGGTGCAAAGGTCTCATCATAGTCCATGCCTTCTTCTTGTCTATACCCTTGAGCAACCAGTCTGGCCTTGTTTCTAATTACAACACCTTCTTCATTCATCTTGTTTCTAAAAACCCATCTTGTTCCAATAACAGTTTGATTTCTTGGTTTAGGAACAAGTTGCCATACTTTGTTTCTTTCAAACTGCTCTAGTTCTTCTTCCATGGCTTCAATCCAGTCAGCATCTTGGAGTGCTTCATTTATCTTCTTTGGTTCCACTTGGGATATGAATGCACTCATGAGAAAAGGAATGTTGTCTGGAACTGGGGTTTTATCAATTTGAAGGCTGATGTAAAGATCTTTATTGGGTGGAATGATATGGGTAATTGTGGTTTCATCATTGGTTTTGAGAGGAGAAGGAGGATTATTGGATGAAGATGGAAGGAGGTTAGAAGATGGATTAGATGAGGAATTGGGATGGCTGTCAGCTAAGGGTTGGCTGTCAGCTAAGTGAGGATTTTGAGGAAGATCACCAAGGGATGACTATTTATTTGAATATTTTCTTCCTCATCCATTGGATTGAAGGTGGGAGAGATTGCTTTGTTGACTTTGTTGGCTTGATTGGTTGTTGATGAGAGTGGGATGGTTGATGGCCGTCCGGGCATAGGATGGTCGTCGATGAATTTCTTGGAACCATGTATGGAAGGTTTGATGAATCTTGTTCATGATCGAGAATAGTTGAATCAAGAATGGGGGATGATTCAGGGAGATTATCTAGATTTCCCAAACCTTCATCAAAATCACATAATTCAGCTTATACTTTGATCATTGTTTTCATCAAAGTCAACATGAATAGATTCTTCCACAACAAGTCTTCTTTTGTTGTACACTCTATAAGCTTTGCTTGTGTTAGAGTATCCAAGAAAAATTCCTTCATCACTTTTGGAGTCAAATTTGTCCAAATTGTTCTTGCCATTGTTGTGAATGAAGCATCTACTTCCAAAGTTTGTGAAAGTAGGAAATGGTAGGGACTTTGTTGTTCCATAATTCATATGGAGTCTTCTTGTGAAATTTGTTGATCGGGGTTTTGTTTTGAACATACACAGCAGAGTAATGCTTCACCCCAAAAATATTTTGGGAGATTATGTTACGACAAAGCATTGTTCTTGCCGCCTCAGATTGTTCTGTTTTTCCTTTCGCAACACCATTTTGCTGTGGAGTTCTTGGGGCTGAAAAGTTGTGATCTATGCCTTTTGAATCACAATATTCTTCCACTCCAAGTGTTCTCAAATTCCTTCCCATGGTCGATCTGATCTTGATGATGGATGTCCCTTTTGATTTTGAATTTTATTGAATAGCTTTATCAGACAGCTAAGGGTGTCACTTTTGGATTCAAGAAGAATGATCCAAGTGAATCTTGTGAAATCATCAACAACAACTAGGGAGTATCTTTTTCCTCCTAAAGATCTAGTTCTTATGGGTCCAAAAAGATCCATATGAAGCAGTTCAATAGGTCTTGAGGTGTCCAACTTGGTCTTGGGTTTGAATGAAGATTTCTTTTGCTTCCCACATTGGCATGCTTTGCAAAGTTTATCCTTTTTGAATGGGATCTTTGGTAGACCTCTGACAAGATTGGAATTTGCAAGCTTGGAAATGGTTTTGTGATTGAGGTGAGCCAATCTCTTGTGCCATAGCCATGACATATCGATTGATTGAAAGACGAAGGCATGAGCATTTGAAGTTTCCACAATCTCTAAGTTCAAGCAATAGAGATTTCCTTTTCTTGATCCAGTTAGGATGACTTTATTGTTTTTATCTTTAACAGTGCATTTGTCTTTAGTACAAACAACATGATATCCCTTGTCATAGATTTGACTGATGCTGATCAAATTGTGTTTGAGACCTTCTACATAGGATACATTTGTAAAAATGATATCTTTTGTAACAAGATTTCCTGATCCTTTGACCTTAGCTTGGGAATTGTCACCAAAGGTTACATTTGGACCATTTTTAGGGAATATTGTTGCAGCCAATCTTTATTGAAGGTCATATGTCTACTACAACCACTATCTAAATACCAGAGACCTTTCCTGGATACCTGCAAAACAAAAATAAGGTTTATGGTACCCTTTTTATTCTTTTGGGTCCAAAGGATTAGTTTTTCTTTGGAGCCCTAGCATTGTTCATTGATCCCTTATTGAAGAACTGGTTTAGGGTATGGTAATATGACATGATTTGCATCATGTAAGGTGTAAGGACAGTGGATTGGGAAGGATTGAAGTAGTGGTTTGGGTTGCTGTATTGGGGTTGAAACTGAAAATTATTTGAATGGGATGACCTTGGAGAGTCATTTTGATGTGCATGGCTTCTTCCATTTGAATATTGCCATTGAGGTTTTTGTTTTTTGGTGTATTTATGCTTGTTGTAGAATCTTTGTTGCCTTGGGGTTCTTTGTTGTTTAGAGGAACTTGGCCGTCTCTGTCATGCCTTGGCCGTCTGTCAACCCGTCGTCCGACAGGGCTTGACCGACTAGCACCTTTTTGCAGCCTTGACTTCTTCCTTTATATTGGCCCCTTTTTGAACCCAAATAAACTTGCTTCCTTGAATTTTATTTGGTCCTTCCTTTGATTGACTAGGGCCACCCAAGATTTCCTTTTCTTTTCCTTTGGTTTGAATGGGATAGGTTTGAGTTTGATAGCCGCGAGCTCAGGTTTTCTAGAACCATTTTTTCAATGGCCCTTTCACCATGGGAGGAGTGTACACTTTTTGTGTAGGATCATCGCACCAATCCTGTTTTGTCACTTGGGACGCCTTTGGGTGTAGGTGAAAAGAGATAATGCTTTGCTTGACATGTTCCATGAATCTATTTTCTTTTTAAGAGCATCATTTTCTTTTTCAAGATTACCGAGTTTTTGACAATTTTCATGATTATTAGATGTCTCAAATGTCGATCCATGTTTTGTTTTTCAAGCATGATGCATTGATCTCTTAGCCCTTGGCATGCTTTTTCAAGCTCGAAATGGTTTTTGTGAGGTTGTCAATGGTTGAGGATTGGGAAAGGTTCTCATTGACCAATGAAGCAAAGCTAGTTTTTTGTTTTTTGGTTTGAATTAAAAGAGTGCAAACTAATTGTTTAAAACCATCAATATTTAAAGAGTTAAAAGCATGTACCTCTTTTAGTTCATCAAGAAGCAGCAAGTGCTTCCATCTCTTCCTCATTGTCGATTCTTCATCATCTTCACCATAAGGCATATCATGGCTTCTTCTCCTTCAATTTCGAGTCATCACTTGACATATACTCTTCATCACTGAATTTTGATGAGTCGCAATCATGACTTGCTCTTTGTTTTTGTCATGTTTATTTTTGGAGCAATTGTAGCAGCTTGCACTTAGAGCCGTGAATGATCTCTTTTGAGTAGGTCATCTTCTTAGCCGTCCGATTGTCCCTAGGTTTCCTTGGTTCAGGCGATCGATGAGTAATGTCCTTGCTTTCCACAATTGAAGCAATCAATTGTCTTCTTGTAGCCGTCTTGTTGGGCATTAGAGGTGGAGGGATTGAATTTCTTGTCAAAAGATTTCTTTTGAAATTTCATGGCATTTCGATGACCATGGAAATGAGGCTTGGAATGTATTCTTGGGAGATCCGTTCGTGGCAGATTTGGAGCCGATGTTTATCTTTTGAAGAGCATTGTTGACAATGGTCTCAATGTCATGGTGAGTGATTGGCTTGTTGACAGTTTCTTGTGCAGTTAAAGCTAAGGTTTGTGAAATGGAGGGGACTGATGGAATTTTTATCATACCTTCCAGTTCATAAGCTTCAAGTTTTCCAAAATATTGCTCAACTGTCATGGTGCTCCATTCAGATCCTTCTCTAATAGGTAATGCTACCTTCTCATATTCTTGAGGGAGATTTGAGTAAATCTTGAGACAGAGATCTTGTTGTTCAAAGGTTTTTCCATGATCAGTAATTGATCTAACAAGGTTCTCAAACCTTGGGCCGAGCAAAGACTCACCTTTTCTCCAGGGTAGAACTTGAAATTGTCTAATTGCCTAAGCAAGTTGTACAAGTTTTGTGTCCTAACACTGGAGTGTTTAGTGAACTTGGTTTGAATAAGAGCCCATGCAGTTCTGGCATTTGGTTCCTTAGCAATTTCTTGGGCTAGAGAATCATTTACACTCTTTTGAAGAATGTTCTTGACTTTCAAGTTTGCACTTACCAATTGCTTTTCAGCTTCAGACCAAGTTTCTGGGGATTTGATCTTACTTGGTCCTCCATCGCAGATTTGAGTGGGGTATGACACTTCATTTTCTAGAACATACCAAGCCTAAATGCTGTTTGCATCAAGATAAGTTTTTATCTTTGATGCATAGATCTCAAAGGATCCACAGTCATCAATGTGTGGGATGTCTTTCTCATTATTTCTTCTTGGTTGAGGCATGGTGGGTTTGAAGAGAATCCTTCACAAGTTGTTAGACTTTTGAGTGTGAAGACAAGCTTTGATACCAATTGAAAGGCCCTTGCTTGATATGCAGATGATCAGACAGCTATGGTATTGGCTTAGCTGTCAGATGATAATTGAATTGTGCAGCGGAATAAGAGAGATTTGAAATAATGGTAGGACAACAAACACAAAGAGATAATGCAAGTGTGTGAATGTGATTGCAAAAATGTAATAACACAGAGAATTTAAAGTGGTTCAGAGTTCACTCCTCCTACATCCACCCCCACTGTCAAACTTGACAAGTGAGATCAATTTTATTATAATCTTTAATCAACAAAAATTACAAATGATTGATTCAGGCAAGTTCCTTGAACTTCCTCTTCCTAATTAGTACAGTCAACTAGGGATACACTTAAAGTACAGTCTTAAGTGTTTTTACAACTTGAAGTACAGTCTCAAGATTTTACAAAATAACTAATACACTCAAAGTACAGTCTTGAGTGATTACAAACTAATTCTACACCTAAAGTACAGTCTTAGGATTTTGGATTTTGTGAATTAACACACTAAGGGGTGTTTTGTTGTGGAGGCAAAGGTTTTGGGGTGAGGGTTTGGTTTGAAACATAGTTTGAAGGGAAAGGATTGGTGAGTGTGTGTGTGAATTACAGGAGGTGTGTGTGGGTGTGTGGAAAGGGTTTTTGACTGTGAAAATGAGTTTTTTTCAGTAAGTTTGTGTAGAGGAAGAACTCCTCTATTTATACCCTTCAATGTAGCCGTTGGAATATGACTGTTGCAGCTACATTAATGAGCTTTGACTGGTCTTTGTCCCACTTGTCCACATGCAGGTCTTCATGAGCTGGCTTGAGCTGTGAGCATGAACTGAGAGCTTCTAGAAGGTCTTCAGTGGTCTTCATTGGTCTTCATTGGTGAACTTGACAGCTGTGAAGATCCAGGTTCCACATTGGTTGAGATTGTGGTAACAGAGATTGAGACAAAGTGATGGCTATCAGAGGAATGAAGTCATGGCTGTCAGATCATACAAGACTTAGCTATCAGAGATGTTCTCTGATAAGGACTGAGATGCACTTGATGATCTTGATGACTTAGAGAGTGACTATGATTCATGTTTTTGATTGATTGTAAACATTGTATAAGGAAGAATCATAGCTGTCAGACTCATAGTTGTCAAAGTGAAGAATTATGACAGATAACATCTTTTGATATAAACCCTGTTCTATATATATATATTCCTTTATCAAAACCAACTAACTAAGACATTGATCAAAGTTAGGTCCTAACAAATTCTATCAGCAATTATTTTGTATCTTGAAAGCTGCAATATCTATTTAAGTCTATCAGCAATTATTATGTATTGTTAAGTGTGAAAGCTTGCTATTAAGTTAATTAAGGTTGTTGATAAACTAAAATAAAGGTCTGGTGAATTATTTAACAGGGGTAATTTCGGGTAATCACTTGAATAGAGGGGTGTATTTGATGGCTGAGCTTAGGATTGAATGAATCTGTTCTCTTTTTTGTCTAGGTTCAAGTTTTGGCGCCAAAATAGTGGGTGTGCTGAAGTGCTTTGCACTTCAGCCTTTATATAGTTATAGATTACGCCCATTCCTTTGTTACTCAAACTATTCCTTACCAAAAAAAATTAAAGTATCCTCTCTCTTCTCAAACTATTCCTTTATATAATTATTTCTGTCCCAAGTCAGGATAAAGGGCGAGGGTTGCGGTAGGCATGTGACAGCCAGCGTAAAAATTTTGTCACATTAACATGACATGAATCGGATTATGAATATCGTTGGGGCGTTTCCTCAGCAGCGACGCGCTACACTTCAAAGACCTGATCCCTTTGTATAAGAATAAAGGTGATGTCCTATAGGAGTGGAGGTCAGTCCAAGATGATATACCAAAGTGTATGCTGTTCGCAGATGATATTGTGCTGATTGATGAGACAAGAGAGGGTGTTGAAAGTAAATTGGAGTTGTGGAGACACACTTTGGAATCTCGAGGTTTTCGATTAAGCAGAAGCAAGACTGAATATTTGGAGTGTAAGTTTAGCAGAGTTGGAAGTAGGGAGGCAGGGGCGGTCACATTTGATGGAAATATTATCCAAGCTTCTGAGTTTTTTCGCTATCTTGGATCCATTATCCAAAAGGATGGAGAATTAGATGGAGATGTGGCTCATAGGATTAAAGCAAGTTGGTTGAAGTGGAAGAGTGCTACAGGGTTTCTATGTGATCGCGGCATGCCCAATAGATTAAAGGAAAAATTCTACCGCACGACAATTAGGCCGGCATTGCTTTACGGCACCGAATGTTGGGCCGTGAAACAGTGTCACGTGCATAAGATGAATGTGGCGGAGATGCGTATGCTTCGATGGATGTGCGGTCATACAAGAAAGGATCGGTTGGGGAATGAGGTGATCAGAGGTAAAGTAGGAGTTGCGCCCATTGAGGATAAAATGAGGGAAAATCGTCTACGGTGGTTTGGACATGTGAGAAGGAGACCGAGTGATGCACCGGTTAGGAGGCCGGAACAGTGGAGAAATGAGAAAATGGCGAGGGGTAGGGGAAGACCCAAACAAACTTGGATTAGAGTAATTGAAAATGATATGAATTTACTTGGAGTGGATGAAAGTATGGTGTTGAAGAGGCCGGAGTGGAGGGCAAAAATACATGTGGGGGGTTGATTTTTTTATTTTTGATTTTTTGATTTTTGATTTTTATTTTTTATTTTTATTTTTTTATTTATTTTTATTTTTTTAATTTAATTTTTTTTTTAATTTATTTTTTTTTTTCACGATAACATATGAGGATTCATGTTAGCCGACCCCAAATTATTTTGGGACTAAGGCTTTGTTGTTGATGTTGTTGTTGTCTCTCTTCTCTCACTTTCTCTCTCTACCACCCTTTCCAGTGACCCTACCCCTTCCCCTCCGACGACCCTTCCCTTTCCAACTCCGGTGACCCTCCCTTTTCCACCTCCGGCGAATCTATCCACTTCCAACCTTCTTCTCCGGCACCAATCCCCACCTTGAGCCTTCTCTCCGGTAGCTATCCCCAGACTGACTAGTAGATTTTCGGAGCTTATCTTGTTTCCCGAGCCTCAACATCAAAACCCATCTTTACTCTTCACAAAAATTCCATGTAGTCCAAAAAGTAGTTTGACAGAAACTCTTAATTTAGTTTATGACCACGTCTCTTGCTTTCCCTAGCCTTACAAACACAAAGTTTGGTACGTTTATCACCAAATACAAATGCATCAGCAAGCCGAAGTAGGATTGCATTTGCAAACAACTTATCCTCCCTAGGAATTAAACCAAACATATCAAATTCAACCATTGAAAGCTGAGGCCCCTGTTCCACATGGACCACCACCCAAGCCTACGTCCAACCTTTCCTATAGTTTCTTTAATAGACTTCCCTGAAGATATATAAATGAACGGGATATTTTGTTATGGGCCAGACCCAACACATATCTACTAGCTGTAGGCTACCAAGCCCACGAACGGATCAAGATCAATGAAGGTCCGTCAAGGTTTGGAAGCATGGCTCGTCGACACACTAGATGGCGATCGTCGTCAATGAGCGACCAAGCCCATCTAACGACGAGCCTTCCCTCCACAAGTCAGACCATTCCATCGTAAAACGACGGTCGTCGCCATTGAGCGATCTGACTCCCTCGTCCACTCGCTCATCGAATCATCTCTCAAGGAGACGACTCAATTGAACATACAGCTCCAGGTCGTCCCTTCAATTAGCTTCCTCAACAAGCTTTATTAATTAGCTAATTTGGGATAATGTCAGACCTATCACTGGGCCTTGTTACACGTGCAATCATATAACCAGTAATAATGCCAAAAGGCCTGCAGGTTGACTTTCCCTTATAAGGCAAGCTGCTTATCAGTGTCAGGTGCTGTAGTATCCTTGCATAGGCGAAGCAATCCCAGCGTGACACGTGTATGCCTAGAAGACAGAGCTGATCCAACGGTTGGCATCCATCCAATCCAACGGTTCAGATGGAAACCCTAGTTTCCTTTGTCTACTATAAATATGAGAATAATATCATGGATTAAGGTAATGCATTTCTGCATATTTACGTGTACACTCGCTCTCCATATTATTACCAGTATTTTCTAGTCTATTAGCTGATTCTCACGCCAGAGAGGCTTGCCGGAAGACCCCCGGCGCAGTTTCACGGTTGCTTTCTCGTGGTGTGCAGGTCACGAAGTCAGCTCAATCATTCGCTGGACACAATACCTGAGCCCAAACACATTCCTGCACCAACAGATTGGTTCCATTGTCGGGAAAGTTTGTCAGTGACCTTCAACAACAGAAATACAGCCAAAAAATACCTGGAAAATGGTGTCAGACGGACACACGGCAAGCAAATCCACCGGAGAGGAAGGCGGACCTCCCCCCCCCCCCTCAGCAAGGCCAACAAGGAAACCCTAGACCACTCTCTCCACCTAGGATCCCTAATTTGAGGGTTACCAGGTCACAAGGGGTGGTCGATGACACAGGCCTTCAAACGGTAAGAAGAAGAGAGAAGAAACCAGCTCAAGAGAGGCAGCGACGACCTCCACTAGAAAGGAGACAAGAGGCAGCTACGATACGTCATGTGGGAGGCCCATCCAACCCACATCTCGATAGAGCCGCTTTCCTCGTCGAGAGAGCACATGCGCTTCAAGAATTCCTGCAAATCCAGAACGAACTCATCCAAATGGCCGCGCCCCAAGCCCCCAGGCGTCCCACCATACCGTCTCGTTGGGGAGGAGAAGGAATCGAAGAAGAGAATGTGAACTTCTCTTAATTGTTTTTGAAACAAATGTTAAAAATAACTGTGAATTTCTAAAAAATAGCTGTAAACTTGAAAAAACTGTGAACTTCTCAAATTTTCTCCATATTATATGTTGATGCTAATAGTTTGATTCGTATGAACGATACGAAAACAATGGTGTTTTCAGAATTTTTTTTTTGAATTCTAGATGTTATGATATTTCATTTTAAAATTTTGAGGAAAAAAAAAGAAAGAGAGAGAATGAGGAGAGAGAAAATGCATACATATAGCTGAACTTCCTTCACCCACGTCCATGTCATTTAATTTTAATTGAGTGGCACAAGCGTAATTTTTATCAATTTATCAAGTACACGCGTGTCCATCAATAATTACAGGACCTGGTGGTCAATTTGCAAAATATGCATCATTAGAGAGGTCATTTTTGTTAGGGTGAGAAATGATTTGGTAATTACCCATTGCGTTTGTGCGTGGTTGAGATAGGCTCGTGCCGAAAATGCAAGCTTGTGGAAAAAGAACGCCTAATTACACATTACTACCCCGAAAGTTTACCCAAATTGTAATGTGTGTCCTAATGTATGATATTGACAATTTCTTCCGTCCGTCTATTTGGGGTAACCTAGGTCATTTTTGACCAAAAAGATAAGAAACAGACTAAAGTAAGGCTCTGTTTGTTTGGAGGAAAATATTTTCCGCAAAATGTTTTCATCATTTTTCGGTGTTCGGTAAGCACCGGAAATTGAAGAATATGTTATTCAAAAAATATTTTCCCCACTTTTCTAAATAAAATGACTTACGAATTTTTCATAACTAAAACATTTTTTCGAAAAATGATAACATCCTCAAACACACACACACACCCCTAATTTTTCATATACCCCCCACGTTACCCACCCCACATCAACCACCCTACCCCATTCGCTCATAAAAAATTATTTATATTAAACCCCACATCAACCACCCTACCCCATTCGCTCATAAAAAATTATTCATATTAAAATTATTTTTTACAATTCCACCCCCCCCTCCGGTCGGATAAAAAATAATTAATCATTTTAAATTTCTTTTTAACAACTCCCCTCACCCACCACCACCACCACGTCATACTAAAAGCAAATGTTAACTTAACAAATATTTCAAATAATCTCGTAAAATTCAAAAATAGAGGCCATATAAAAGACTAAAAACAACTGTAAACTTAACTAAAAATAACTGTGAACTTTACAAATATGTCAAATAATCTTATAAAATTGCAAAAATAGATGTCCTAAAAGATTAAAAACAACTGTGAACTTAAGTAAAAACAACTGTGAACATAACAAATATATCAAATAATCTCATAAAATTGCAAAAATAGAACCCATAAATGACTAAAACAACTGTGAACTTAACAAAAAAATAACAGTGAACTTAACAAATAGGTCAAATAATCTCATAAAATTGCAAAAATAAAGGTTATAAAAGATTAAAAATAACTGTTAACTTAACTTAAATAACTGTAAACTTAACTAAAAACAAATATGAATTAAATAAATGGTAGTCATTTTCATGCAAAAATTATGATTTAGCTAAAATAACTGTGAATTTCTCTTAGTTGTTTTTTGAACATATGTTAAAAATAACTGTGAACTTCTAAAAAACAAATGTAAACTTGAAAAAACTGTGAACTTTTCAAATTTGCTCCATATTATATGTTGATTAGGGCTGTAAACGAGTCGAGCCGAGCTTTGAGGTATCGAGCTCGAGCTCGACTAAAAATGAACGAGCCGAGCTTTTTTCGAGCTCGAGCTCGAGCCTGAAAAATTCGTTCGAGCTCGGCTCGAAACTCATTTCGAGCTGTTCGCGAGCTTTTTTGCGAGCTTCTCGAACTCCAGCTATAATGAACCGAGCCCGTGCTTAACTCGAATTTTTAAAAAATCTGAACTCAAACGATCTTTAGTTCGAGCTTTATCGAGCTTTTATTCGAATTCTCGAGCGTAAGCGAGCCGAGCCGAGCTCGAGCTTTGTCTTTGTCTTTACATAATTTTTTTTTTAATTTTGATTTTTCATAATTCATTATATTCTTAAAAAAAACATAAAAAAAATTTGAAAATAACTAAGAAAAATATTTATTATTTATTTTATACTTTTCGAATGACATTTTAAAATGTCATATATTTTGAGACAGATTTTCAAATTTATTTTGAAACAAATAGAGTAATAATTTTAAAATGTTCAATTTATTTTAGGGATGGATGGAGTCATGAAATATAACTTTCCTAATTTTAGCAAAAACTAAAACCCATTTATTTTTAGCAAGAAATTAAAATACTTCCTCTGCCTCAGTTAGGATTTAGGGGTTTAGGGGTTTAGGGGTTTAGGGTTTAGGTAAATATTTTTATGTGATTGATAATTGATTTTATTTTTAGCAAGAAATTAAAAATACTTCCTTTGCCTCAGTTATAAGAAAAAAGCTAATTTCACACATATTAAAAAAATAGTTAGATCGATTAAAACATGTTAAAATAACAATACATCCACAAATTCAATAGTTAGTATAAGCAACCCTCAAAAAGATATATGTCAAAACGTTTGCATTACAAATATTACTTGACAATGAAAACAAAGTGGGGACAAACCACAAATCATCCCATACTCTGACTAATTTCCTCGTGAGTCATACCCATCTTCCTTCAAACATGCTTTCATTACAAATTACAATATCTTGAGTTGCGTAGATGCCTTTCAAAGAGAATCTCGGATACTATATTCCATTGGCATTCAAAACCCCTGTAAATGGTAAAGATATTGCTTTTAGCACATTAATATGTAGTGCCGCATCTAGATCTAGGTAAGCGATAAGCCGCCAATCGAGCATCATCAGAAGTATTGTAAGATCCATCAACCTTAATGCCATACGAAATAGAAAAAAACAAAAGGCTCTCAACAAATTAGAGAGATGACAAAAATCTCTCAACAAATCGGAGAGATGACAACGGCTCTCAACAAACTGAGATAATATAAGGGCTCTCAACAAACGGAGAAAGTATAAAAAGGAGATGAGAGACGGGTAAAACCCTTTAATTTTTATGTATAAATGTATTTTGTATAGTTAGACGTGTCTAAAATCTAATCGAAACCGGCTAATCGGTGATTTTTAACGAGTCAACTAACCGGTCAAACCTGTTAACCGGTTTAACCGTAATCGGATTTATCGAAACCGGCGGTTAATCGGTTCGGTTAAGGTTATAGGTTTCTCAAACTGGCTAACCGGCGGTTATAACCGTCGGTTATTTAACCGGTTATAACCGTTTAAATAACCGGCGATTATAACCGGATTAACCGGCCAAACTTAATACTCCCCAACGGCTACTGAGTAGCCAACGGCTACTTTGACCCCATTCAAATTCCCTCCCAACGGCTACTTTGACCCCATTCAATACTCCCTCCCAACAGCTACTTTGACAGTTTGACCCCATTCAATTTAGTTAAAAAAAATCTTTTTATTGAAAAAAATCAACCCTATAAATATCACCTCCCTCTCCCTTCCACCATTTCATTTTCACCTCACTTCTCTACTCTCTCTCTCTCTCTCTACTCTCAAATATCCTAAGCCTCTCTCATACTCTCATATTCGATTTTCAGTTAGTTTCCTTACAATTCCCAGTTAGGTTTTTAACGAAATTAATATTTTTGTTCTTTTTCGAGAATTTCAGTCAGTATTTTAACAATTCCAGTTAGTTTTTTAAGAATTTCAGTTAGTTTTTTGAAATTCCAGTCAGTTTTTTAACGTTTTCAGTTAGTTTTTAGGAATTCTGTTAGTTTTTTAGAATTTCAGTCAATTTTTTAACGTTTTCAGTTAGTTTTTTTTTTAATTCAAGTTAGTTTTTTAACGTTTCCAGTTAGTTTTTCAGAATTCCAGTTAGTTTTTTAGAATTTCAGTCGGTTTTTTAACTTTTCCAATTAGTTTTTCAGAATTTCAGTTAGTTTTTTGAAATTTCAGTCAGTTTTTTAAATATTTTCAGTTAGTTTTTTTTTTAACAAAGTTAGCATTTTTTTTCGAATTCCGGTCAGTTTTCTAACGAAAATGTCTTCTTCTCGAAGAGGCAACTAAGGCAATGAACATGTTGGTTCTTCCTCCCATCATAACGAAGAAGAATCCGAATTTTTTGAGGAACCATTTTCACAAAATGAGCAAGATGTGGATGAAAATGTTGTTGAAAGTGGTAGAAGGGGTAGAGGCAGTCGAGCTCGAGGTGGTCGTGCTCGGGGACAAGAACAAGAGCAACCGCAAACGGTGCCACGTTCACGTGCCCCTAGAGAGTCTACGTCCGACACTTTTATAATTCATTTTTGAAAAGTACAAATTGATCCCGATGACGACCGCTATTATCGAACGCATTGCAACTATTGTTCAAAATCCTACCCATTTACGAAGGGTGGAGGGCATGGGACACTTAACACCCACACACGCACACAACATCCCGATAAACTTGGCATTTCGAGTGGTCAAACTCAATTAGCTCCAACCACCACCCAAGGTTCGTCTTCCGTCCTATTTAAATTTAATAAGGTTATTTTTTTAATTTAATTTTTTTTTTAATTTTTTTTTTTTTTTTTTCACGATAACATATGAGGATTCATGTTAGCCGACCCCAAATTATTTTGGGACTAAGGCTTTGTTGTTGATGTTGTTGTTGTCTCTCTTCTCTCACTTTCTCTCTCTACCACCCTTTCCAGTGACCCTACCCCTTCCCCTCCGACGACCCTTCCCTTTCCAACTCCGGTGACCCTCCCTTTTCCACCTCCGGCGAATCTATCCACTTCCAACCTTCTTCTCCGGCACCAATCCCCACCTTGAGCCTTCTCTCCGGTAGCTATCCCCAGACTGACTAGTAGATTTTCGGAGCTTATCTTGTTTCCCGAGCCTCAACATCAAAACCCATCTTTACTCTTCACAAAAATTCCATGTAGTCCAAAAAGTAGTTTGACAGAAACTCTTAATTTAGTTTATGACCACGTCTCTTGCTTTCCCTAGCCTTACAAACACAAAGTTTGGTACGTTTATCACCAAATACAAATGCATCAGCAAGCCGAAGTAGGATTGCATTTGCAAACAACTTATCCTCCCTAGGAATTAAACCAAACATATCAAATTCAACCATTGAAAGCCGAGGCCCTGTTCCACATGGACCACCACCCAAGCCTACGTCCAACCTTTCCTATAGTTTCTTTAATAGACTTCCCTGAAGATATATAAATGAACGGGATATTTTGTTATGGGCCAGACCCAACACATATCTACTAGCTGTAGGCTACCAAGCCCACGAACGGATCAAGATCAATGAAGGTCCGTCAAGGTTTGGAAGCATGGCTCGTCGACACACTAGATGGCGATCGTCGTCAATGAGTGACCAAGCCCATCTAACGACGAGCCTTCCCTCCACAAGTCAGACCATTCCATCGTAAAACGACGGTCGTCGCCATTGAGCGATCTGACTCCCTCGTCCACTCGCTCATCGAATCATCTCTCAAGGAGACGACTCAATTGAACATACAGCTCCAGGTCGTCCCTTCAATTAGCTTCCTCAACAAGCTTTATTAATTAGCTAATTTGGGATAATGTCAGACCTATCACTGGGCCTTGTTACACGTGCAATCATATAACCAGTAATAATGCCAAAAGGCCTGCGCAGTTGACTTTCCCTTATAAGGCAAGCCGCTTATCGGTGTCAGGTCTTTGTAGTATCCTTGCATAGGCGAAGCAATCCCAGCTTGACACGTGTATGCCTAGAAGACGGGCGATCCAACGGTTGGCATCCATCCAATCCAACGGTTCAGATGGAAACCCTAGTTTCCTTTGTCTACTATAAATATGAGAATAATATCATGGATTAAGGTAATGCATTTCTGCATATTTACGTGTACACTCGCTCTCCATATTATTACCAGTATTTTCCAGTCTATTAGCTGATTCTCACGCCAGAGAGGCTTGCCGGAAGACCCCCGGCGCAGTTTCACGGTTGCTTTCTCGTGGTGTGCAGGTCACGGAGTCAGCTCAATCATTCGTTGGACACAATACCTGAGCCCAAACACGTTCCTGCACCATCAGATTGGTTCCATTGTCGGGAACGTTTGTCAGTGACCTTCAACAACAGAAACGCGGCCGGAAAATACCTGAAAAATGGTGTCAGACGGACACACGACAAGCAAATCCACCGGAGAGGAAGGCGGACCTCCCCCCCCCCCCCCAGCAAGGCCAACAAGGAAACCCTAGACCACTCTCTCCACCTAGGAACCCTAATTTGAGGGTTACCAGGTCACAAGGGGTGGTCGATGACACAGGCCTTCAAACGGTAAGAAGAAGAGAGAAGAAACCAGCTCAAGAGAGGCAGCGACGACCTCCACTGGAAAGGAGACAAGAGGCAGCTACGATACGTCATGTGGGAGGCCCATCCAACCCACATCTCGATAGAGCCGCTTTCCTCGTCGAGAGAGCACATGCGCTTCAAGAATTCCTGCAAATCCAGAACGAACTCATCCAAATGGCCGCGCCCCAAGCCCCCAGGCGTCCCACCATACCGTCTCGTTGGGGAGGAGAAGGAATCGAAGAAGAGAATGTGAACTTCTCTTAATTGTTTTTGAAACAAATGTTAAAAATAACTGTGAATTTCTAAAAAATAGCTGTTAACTTGAAAAAACTGTGAACTTCTCAAATTTTCTCCATATTATATGTTGATGCTAATAGTTTGATTCGTATGGACGATACGAAAACAATGGTGTTTTCAGATTTTTTTTTTTGAATTCTAGATGTTATGATATTTCATTTTAAAATTTTGAGGAAAAAAAAAGAAAGAGAGAGAATGAGGAGAGAGAAAATGCATACATATAGCTGAACTTCCTTCACCCACGTCCATGTCATTTAATTTTAATTGAGTGGCACAAGCGTAATTTTTATCAATTTATCAAGTACACGCGTGTCCATCAATAATTACAGGACCTGGTGGTCAATTTGCAAAATATGCATCATTAGAGAGGTCATTTTTGTTAGGGTGAGAAATGATTTGGTAATTACCCATTACGTTTGTGCGTGGTTGAGATAGGCTCGTGCCGAAAATGCAAGCTTGTGGAAAAAGAACGCCTAATTACACATTACTACCCCGAAAGTTTACCCAAATTGTAATGTGTGTCCTAATGTATGATATTGACAATTTCTTCCGTCCGTCTATTTGGGGTAACCTAGGTCATTTTTGACCAAAAAGATAAGAAACAGACTAAAGTAAGGCTGTTTGTTTGGAGGAAAATATTTTCCGCAAAATGTTTTCATCATTTTTCGGTGTTCGGTAAGCACCGGAAATTGAAGAATATGTTATTCAAAAAATATTTTCCCCACTTTTCTAAATAAAATGACTTACGAATTTTTCATAACTAAAACATTTTTTCGAAAAATGATAACATCCTCAAACACACACACACACCCCTAATTTTTCATATACCCCCCGCGTTACCCACCCCACATCAACCACCCTACCCCATTTGCTCATAAAAAATTATTTATATTAAACCCCACATCAACCACCCTACCCCATTCGCTCATAAAAAATTATTCATATTAAAATTATTTTTTACAATTCCACCCCCCCCCCTCCGGTCGGATAAAAAATAATTAATCATTTTAAATTTCTTTTTAACAACTCCCCTCACCCACCACCACCACCACATCATACTAAAAGCAAATGTTAACTTAACAAATATTTCAAATAATCTCGTAAAATTCAAAAATAGAGGCCATATAAAAGACTAAAAACAACTGTAAACTTAACTAAAAATAACTGTGAACTTTACAAATATGTCAAATAATCTTATAAAATTGCAAAAATAGATGTCCTAAAAGATTAAAAACAACTGTGAACTTAAGTAAAAACAACTGTGAACATAACAAATATATCAAATAATCTCATAAAATTGCAAAAATAGAACCCATAAATGACTAAAACAACTGTGAACTTAACAAAAAAATAACAGTGAACTTAACAAATAGGTCAAATAATCTCATAAAATTCCAAAAATAAAGGTTATAAAAGATTAAAAATAACTGTTAACTTAACTTAAATAACTGTAAACTTAACTAAAAACAAATATGAATTAAATAAATGGTAGTCATTTTCATGCAAAAATTATGATTTAGCTAAAATAACTGTGAATTTCTCTTAGTTGTTTTTTGAACATATGTTAAAAATAACTGTGAACTTCTAAAAAACAAATGTAAACTTGAAAAAACTGTGAACTTTTCAAATTTGCTCCATATTATATGTTGATTAGGGCTGTAAACGAGTCGAGCCGAGCTTTGAGGTATCGAGCTCGAGCTCGACTAAAAATTAACGAGCCGAGCTTTTTTTGAGCTCGAGCTCGAGCCTGAAAAATTCGTTCGAGCTCGGCTCGAAACTCATTTCGAGCTGTTCGCGAGCTTTTTTGCGAGCTTCTCGAACTCCAGCTATAATGAACCGAGCCCGTGCTTAACTCGAATTTTTAAAAAATCTGAACTCAAACGATCTTTAGTTCGAGCTTTATCGAGCTTTTATTCGAATTCTCGAGCGTAAGCGAGCCGAGCCGAGCTCGAGCTTTGTCTTTGTCTTTACCTAATTTTTTTTTTAATTTTGATTTTTCATAATTCTTTATATTCTTAAAAAAACATAAAAAAAATTTGAAAATAACTAAGAAAAATATTTATTATTTATTTTATACTTTTCGAATGACATTTTAAAATGTCATATATTTTGAGACAGATTTTCAAATTTATTTTGAAACAAATAGAGTAATAATTTTAAAATGTTCAATTTATTTTAGGGATGGATGGAGTCATAAAATATAACTTTCCTAATTTTTAGCAAAAACTAAAACCCATTTATTTTTAGCAAGAAATTAAAATACTTCCTCTGCCTCAGTTAGGATTTAGGGGTTTAGGGGTTTAGGGTTTAGGGTTTAGGTAAATATTTTTATGTGATTGATAATTGATTTTATTTTTAGCAAGAAATTAAAAATACTTCCTTTGCCTCAGTTATAAGAAAAAAGCTAATTTCACACATATTAAAAAAATAGTTAGATCGATTAAAACATGTTAAAATAACAATACATCCACAAATTCAATAGTTAGTATAAGCAACCCTCAAAAAGATATATGTCAAAACGTTTGCATTACAAATATTACTTGACAATGAAAACAAAGTGGGGACAAACCACAAATCATCCCATACTCTGACTAATTTCCTCGTGAGTCATACCCATCTTCTTTCAAACATGCTTTCATTACAAATTACAATATCTTGAGTTGCGTAGATGCCTTTCAAAGAGAATCTCGGATACTATATTCCATTGGCATTCAAAACCCCTGTAAATGGTAAAGATATTGCTTTTAGCACATTAATATGTAGTGCCGCATCTAGATCTAGGTAAGCGATAAGCCGCCAATCGAGCATCATCAGAAGTATTGTAAGATCCATCAACCTTAATGCCATACGAAATAGAAAAAAACAAAAGGCTCTCAACAAATTAGAGAGATGACAAAAATCTCTCAACAAATCGGAGAGATGACAACGGCTCTCAACAAACTGAGATAATATAAGGGCTCTCAACAAACGGAGAAAGTATAAAAAGGAGATGAGAGACGGGTAAAACCCTTTAATTTTTATGTATAAATGTATTTTGTATAGTTAGACGTGTCTAAAATCTAATCGAAACCGGCTAATCGGTGATTTTTAACGAGTCAACTAACCGGTCAAACCCGTTAACCGGTTTAACCGTAATCGGATTTACCGAAACCGGCGGTTAATCGGTTCGGTTAAGGTTATAGGTTTCTCAAACTGGCTAACCGGCGGTTATAACCGTCGGTTATTTAACCGGTTATAACCGTTTAAATAACCGGCGATTATAACCGGATTAACCGGCCAAACTTAATACTCCCCAACGGCTACTGAGTAGCCAACGGCTACTTTGACCCCATTCAAATTCCCTCCCAACGGCTACTTTGACCCCATTCAATACTCCCTCCCAACAGCTACTTTGACAGTTTGACCCCATTCAATTTAGTTAAAAAAAATCTTTTTATTGAAAAAAATCAACCCTATAAATATCACCTCCCTCTCCCTTCCACCATTTCATTTTCACCTCACTTCTCTACTCTCTCTCTCTCTCTCTACTCTCAAATATCCTAAACCTCTCTCATACTCTCATATTCGATTTTCAGTTAGTTTCCTTACAATTCCCAGTTAGGTTTTAACGAAATTAATATTTTTGTTCTTTTTCGAGAATTTCAGTCAGTATTTTAACAATTCCAGTTAGTTTTTTAAGAATTTCAGTTAGTTTTTTGAAATTCCAGTCAGTTTTTTAACGTTTTCAGTTAGTTTTTAGGAATTCTGTTAGTTTTTTAGAATTTCAGTCAATTTTTTAACGTTTTCAGTTAGTTTTTTTTTTAATTCCAGTTAGTTTTTTAACGTTTCCAGTTAGTTTTTCAGAATTCCAGTTACTTTTTTAGAATTTCAGTCAATTTTTTAACGTTTCCAGTTAGTTTTTCAGAATTTCAGTTAGTTTTTTGAAATTCCAGTCAATTTTTTAAAGATTTTAAGTTAGTTTTTTTAACAAAGTTAGGATTTTTTTTTCGAATTCCAGTCAGTTTTCTAACGAAAATGTCTTCTTCTCGAAGAGGCAACTTAGGCAAAGAACATGTTGGTTCTTCCTCCCATCATAACGAAGAAGAATCCGATTTTTTTTGAGGAACCATTTTCACAAAATGAGCAAGATGTGGATGAAAATGTTGTTGAAAGTGGTAGAAGGGGTAGAGGCAGTCGAGCTCGAGGTGGTCGTGCTCGGGGACAAGAACAAGAGCAACCGCAAACGGTGCCACGTTCACGTGCCCCTAGAGAGTCTACGTCCGACACTTTTATAATTCATTTTTGAAAAGTACAAATTGATCCCGATGACGACCGCTATTATCGAGCGCATTGCAACTATTGTTCAAAATCCTACCCATTTACGAAGGGTGGAGGGCATGGGACACTTAACACCCACACACGCACACAACATCCCGATAAACTTGGCATTTCGAGTGGTCAAACTCAATTAGCTCCAACCACCACCCAAGGTTCGTCTTCCGTCCTATTTAAATTTAATAAGGTCATTTATAGGCAAGAATTGGCCAAATTTGTTCGTGTTAAAGGACTTGCTTTTAACTTTGCGGATGATAAATTTTATGAAAGATTTATTCGAATTTCTTTAAATCCCGCCGCCTCAAGAGTACCACATTCGACTCTCGTATGTGATATTCATAAGGTGGTGTTGACATATCAAAAAACATTAATTGAGGTTTTATCAAATTTATCAAACAAAGTTTCAATTTGTGCCGATGGTTGGAGTGATCATTGGCAAAGAAATAGTTATTTGGGTGTTACTTGCCATTGGATAGATTATTCTTGGACTATCCAAAAAAGATTAATTGCATATGAAAATTTTGATCCCCCCATACCGCCGAAGCAATTTGTTCAAAGTTGCGTGGATTTTTTTTTAAATATAAGATTACGAATAAAATATTGACTATTTCTTTTGATAATGCTAGTGCTA
This sequence comes from Adenophora triphylla var. japonica, assembly GCA_022495995.1. Lineage (NCBI taxonomy): Eukaryota > Viridiplantae > Streptophyta > Magnoliopsida > Asterales > Campanulaceae > Adenophora > Adenophora triphylla. The sequence goes on along the minus strand of JAFEMH010000970.1, from coordinate 352,296 downwards.
ATACCGCTAGTTTACCGGATTTGATTAGATTTTGTCAACCGTCATTTGGTGGTAAGTTTTTTCATATTAGATGTTTATGTCATATTATTAATTTATGTGTTAAAGATGGTTTGCATGCATTAGAAACATATGTTTTCCCAATTAGAGGGGCTCTTGAATATATTTCTAGAAGAAATAGTGTTACAAAAAAATGGATTTAGTTTTTAAGAAATCAAAATCTTGGTGACAAATATTTTACTTCTGATGTTCCAACTAGGTGTAATTCCACCTATAAAATGTTAAAAGATGGTTTTGAGTATAAAGAGCTTCTTATGGATTTTTTTTGCTACAATTGGTAATAATCAACCTTTATTTGCTTATCAATGGAATGCATGCACTAATTTGTGTAAATTGCTAAAGATTTTAAACACCGCTACTTTGGCAGTATCGGAGTTTATTCTCCAACTTCCATTTTGGTTCTTGAGCAATGTTTTGCAATTGTTACTAGTTTTAATAATTTAAAAGATTGCTTGGTTTTAAAAGAATGCATTTTTTTTCATGAGACAAAAGTGGATTAAATATTTTGCCACTATTCTGTCTTTATTTTTTGATGCAAAAGTATTAGAACCCCGTGTTAAATTAAATGAGTTGGAGACCATTTTAGCTTTTTATTATTTGAATTTATACCCCGAAGGTCACGGTGATAATGAAACTCCGTCGAATATTGTTGCTACTACAAAAAATGATCTGGTGTCTCTTTTTTAACGAATATAATGCAATTCATGTAAATCCTTCTCAAAATGTTGACTCAAGTACTTCTTCTCAAGATGTTTGTGGTAATTTAGTTGAGGCAGATCCGTATCATTTTTTTACTAATTTGTATAGCAAAAAAGTCCTCGAGTAGGGAATTCTTCTTCCTTTAACATTCCTTTGGAGTTAGAAACATATTTCAACACTACTTTTGAATGGGATCAAAGTAGTTCAAATCCAAATGATTTTGATGTTTTAAAGTGGTGGTAAAAAAGGAACGAAAGTTATCCTATACTCTCTATAATTACAAAAGAAGTCTTAGCTTCTCTCGCGTCAACGGTGGCGGTCGAATCGGCATTTAGTATTGGAGGAAATGTTTTGGATGAAAGACGTTCCCAACTAACGATTGAAAACTTGGAAAATTAACTATTACTTGGGGATTAGATTAGATCGAAAAAGAGAGAACAAGATATGCCTTATGAAGAGGATACACTAGACCCAAAATATCAATACAATATGGATGACTCTACGGGAAGTGACTAAGTGAGGATTAGATTAGTTTTTAATTTTAATTTTAATTTTTTAGATTAGGTTTAATTTTATTGAATTGTAATAGTTAGGTTGAGGTAAAGACTCCTAAATGTCTCCCCTTTATTATAAAAGGGTAATGTTGGTTGTTCCCCTCTTTGTAATTTTTTTAATTAAAAAAATTTAAGGGTACCGTCCCTTTTTTTCTTTTATAGACTTTAATTTCTTTAAAAATTCTTAACTTTTTTTATATAACTTTTTTCAAAAAAAAAAATCACTACTAACTAACATCTGAAAATAGTATTATTTATTCAAAAAAAATTTAAAAAAAAGGGCATATAGAGTATACAAGTTAACAGAAACTGTTAAAAAGTTAATTGTTTTTTCAAAATATGTTAAAAAGTTAACTGTTTTCTTCAAATAGCTTTGCTTAACCAACAAAAAAAACTATTAAAAAAAATCTGTTAAACACACTTTCAGTTAAAATTTCATTTCTTTAAAAATTCTTAACTTTTTATATAACTTTTTCCAAAAAAAATTCACTAATAACTAACATCTCAAATAGTATTCTCCATTAAAAAAACAAGAAGGGAATATAGAGTACAAAAGTTAACAGAAACTGTTAAAAATTTCGTTAAAATGACTAATCTGAAAAAAAAGGGCTTCAGTTAACCGTTTTAACCGGATAAACCGTGTTAACCGGTTATAAACGTTAACCGGATAACTGTAACCGTTAGTACAAGGTTAACGGTTAGGTTATGGTTAAGATTTAACGGTTTTTTTAACCGGCGGTTATAATCGTTTGGACACGTCTATGTATAGTATATAATAAAGAAATCAGGGACGGGTAAAATCCTTTAATTTTTATGTATAAATGTATAATTTTTTATTTTTTATGAATAGAAATAAATATTTTGGACTTTTTTTTAGTATTGAAGTTTTTTCCAAAAAGTTATATAAAAAAATTATAAAAAACTAAACAAATGAAAGTATAATAAAGAAATCAGAAACGGGTAAAACCCTTTAATTTTTATGTATAAATCTATAGTTTTTTTTTTATGAATAGAAATAAATATTTTAGACTTTTATTAGTATTGAAGTTTTTTTCAAAAAGTTATATAAAAAAAGTTAGAAAAAGACTAAACAAAATGAAAGTATAATAAAGAAATCAGGGACGGGTAAAACCCTTTCATTTTTATGTATAAATGTATAGCTTTTTTATTTTTTATGAATAGAAATAATCATTTTGAACTTTTTTTAGTATTGAAGTTTTTTTCAAAAAGTTATATAAAACAAGTTAGAAAAAAACTAAACAAATGAAAGGATAATAAAGAAATCTGGGACGGGTAAAACCCTTTAATTTTTATGTATAAATGTATATTCTTTTTGTTTTTTATGAATAGAAATAATCATTTTGAACTTTTTTTAGTATTGAAGTTTTTGAGTAGGTCTGTTGAGAAACGCGTTTCTCCATAACTATGGAGAAACGTGTTTTTAATAGCCAGAAGCTTTGCATTTGATATCCAGAAAAAAAAAAACCCAAGGCCAAGTCCAAAGCTTCTGGATATCCAGAAGCTTTAGATTTGATATCCAGAAACTGTTAGGTGCATATCCAGAAGTATGTGAAATGTATATCCAGAAACTGTTAGGTGCATATCCAGAAATGTATTAGGGCATATCCAGAAATTGCTATTGAAGGTTTCTGGATATCCTGAATGTTTCTCCATAACTATGGAGAAACGTGTTTTTAATAGCCAGAAGATTTGCATTTGATATCCAGAAAAAAAAAACCCAAGGCCAAGACCAAAGCTTCTGGATATCCAGAAGCTTTGGATTTGATATCCAGAAACTGTTAGGTGCATATCCAGAAGTATGTAAAATGTATATCCAGAAATTGTTAGGTGCATATCCAGAAACTGTTAGGTGCATATCCAGAAATGGGTTAGGGCATATCCAGAAATTGCTATTGAAGGTTTCTGGATATCCAGAAACCTTCAAATGTATATCCAGAAACCATCAAATGAATATCCAGAAACATTTTGAAGGTTTCTGGATATTCATTTGAAGGTTTCTGGATATCACTTTCATAAGGTTCTGGATATCCAGTTCATTGTCGTGCGACAAGTCGGGACCCGTTTCTCCATAACTTATGGAGAAAGTTTCTCCCTAGATTTTGTGGAAGTTTTTTCCAAAAAGTTATATAAAAAAAATTTAGAAACAAATGAAAGTATAATAAAGAAATCAGGGATGGGTAAAACCCTTTAAATTTTATGCATAAATGTATAATTGTTTTATTTTTCATGAATAGAAATAAACATTTTGGACTTTTTTTAGTATTGAAGTTTTTTTCAAAATGTTATATAAAAAAGTTAGAAAAAAACTAAACAAATGAAAGTATAATAAAGAAATTATTAGGGACGGGTAAAATCCTTTAATTTTATGTATAAATGTATAGCTTTTTATTTTTCATGAATAGAAATAAATATTTTGGATTTTTTTTAGTATTGAAGTTTTTTTTCTTCAAAAAGTTATATAAAAAATGTTAGAAAAAAAATAAACAAATGAAAGTATAATAAAGAAATCAGAGTCGAGCTTATCGAGCCAAGCTCGAGCTCGAATCGTTTGCAAAAAAAATTATTTGAGCTTTTAACGAGCCGATCCCGATTCGAGCTTAAACGAGTCAATCCCGATCAAAGCTCACCGAACAAACGAGTCGGGCTCGAAAAAAATTTGAGCCTGAAAATCGGATCGAGCTCGAGCTCGAGTTAGACTCGAGCCTTCTCATGCTCGAGCTTTTACGAGCCGAGCCCGAACCGAGCCCGAGCCTGTTCGGTTCCCGTAACAGCCCTAATGTTGATGTTAATAGTTTGATTTGTATTGACGATACGAAAATAATGGTGTTTTCAGATATTTTTTTTTGAAATCTAGATGTTAAGATATTTAATTTTAAAATTTTAAGGAAAAAAAAAAGAAAGAGGAGAGAGAAAATGCAGACATAGAGCTGAACTTTCTTCACCCACGCCCATGTCATTTAATTGAGTGACACAAGCATAATTTTCATCAATTTACAAAGTACATGCGTGTATATCAATAACTACAGAACCTGGTGGTCAATTTGCAAAATATGCATCATTAAAGAGGTCATTTTTGTTAGAGTGAGGGATGATTTGATAATTGCCCATTGCTTTTGTGCGCGGTTGAGATAGGCACGTTCCAAAGATGCAAGCTTATGGAAAAAGAACGCCTAATTACACATTCGTAAAATCTAGGGAGAAACGCGTTTCTCCATAAGTTATGGAGAAACGGTTACGGATATCCAGAAGCTATTGAAAGGATATCCAGAAACTTTTTGTATTGGCCATGACCTTGTCCCATGGTTACTTCTGGATATCAGTCTCAAAGGTTCTGGATATCCAGAACCCTTTGAAAGGATATCCAGAAGCTTATGAAAGTGATATCCAGAAACCTTCAAAATGATATCCAGAAACTTTCAAAATGTTTCTGGATATTCATTTGATGGTTTCTGGATATACATTTGAAGGTTTCTGGATATCCAGAAACCTTCAATAAGCATTTTCTGGTCTTGGCCTTGGATTTAGCTTCAAATATGTTTCTGGATATTCATTTGATGGTTTATGGATATACATTTGAAGGTTTATGGATATCCAGAAACCTTCAATAAGCAATTTCTGGTCTTGGCCTTGGATTTGGCTTCAAATCTATTTTTTCTGGATATTCGCTCAAAGGCTTCTGGATATCCGTTCCAAAGCTTCTGGATATCCAGAACCCTTTGAGACTGATATCCAGAAATTTTCTTCTGGTTATCAAACATATAGCTTCTGGCTATTAAAAACGCGTTTCTCCATAGTTATGGAGAAACGCGTTTCTCAGCAGACCTACTCTTACACATTACTACCCCAAAAGTTTACCCAAATTGTAACGTGTGTCCTAATGTATGATATTGACAATTTCTTCCGTCTGTCTATTTGGGGCAACCTGGGTCATTTTTGACCAAAAAGATAAGACAAACTAAAGTAAAGTCTCCATTTGTTTTTGTTTGAGGGAAAATGTTTTTTACAAAACGTTTTTATCATTTTTTGGTGTTCGATAAGCACCAAAAATTAAAGAAAATATTTTTCGAAAAATATTTTTTCCACTTTTCTAAATAAAATGACTTACAAATTTTCATAAGTAAAATATTTTTCGAAAAATGGTAACACCCTTAAACACACGCACACACCTAATTTTACATACACCCCCACGTTACCCACCCCACATCAACCATCCTATCCCATCCGCTCATAAAAAAATTATTTATATTAAAATTATTTTTTACAATTCCCCCCCCCCCTCACACCAACCCCCCCCCTCCGATTGGATAAAAAATAATTAATCATTTTAAATTTATTTTTAACAACTCCCCTCCCCATCACCACCACCACTACCACCACCACCACCTCAAGGTCAAAAAATATTTTTTTTATTCATTTTAAAATTATATATTAACAACTCTCTCACTCCCAAGCAATTTTTTTAATTCATATTAAAATTATTATTTATCAACCATCACCACCCACACCCACCAACCCCCCTCACACGGTCAAGCTTTTTTTTACTTATAATTAATTTAATTTATTTTTTAACAACTCCCCCACCCAACCCCACTCCCCTACTCTCGGCTACCCACCCTACCCCCCTCTCAGCTACCCACCCTACACCCTACCCTATCACCACCCTAGCCTATCATTAACATACCCTTTACATTTCCCCCACCACCCTACCCTACCCCTACCCCACACCCACCTACCTCACCCTTACTAATCCCTACCTCCTACCCAACCACCCCACCATCATCATCCTACCTCAACCCATCTCTTTCAACTTATATTAAATTGTGTTTTTATCGAAAAATAGTTTTCGAAAACATTTTCCTTAACAAACAGCGAAAACATGTTTATGTCATTTTTCGAAAAACATTTATGTCAAACTTTTTATTACTCATAATTAAATTAATTTATTTTTAACAACTCCCCCACCCAACCCCACTCCCCTACTCTTGGCTACCCACCCTACCCCCCTCCCACACTCTCGACTACCCACCCTACCCCCAACCTCACACCCTACCCTATCACCACCCTAACCTACCATCATCTTACCCTTTACATTTCCCCTACCACCCTACCCTACCCTATCCCACACCCGCCCACCTCACCCCTACTAATCTCCACCTCCTACCCTACCACCCCACCTCCATCATCCTATCTATTTCAACTTATCTCAATTGTGTTTTTATCGAAAAAAAATTTTCTTTAATTTATTAAACACGTGAAGATATTTTTCGAAAAACATTTTCTTTACAAAACAGTCGAAAACATGTTTATGTCATTTTTCGAAAAATATTTTACGGAAAATCATTTTCTGGAAGTCATTTTACGCGAAACAAATGGAGCGTAAATAGAGTGGACAGAAAACCGAATGAGCTTTTTAGAAAATTGTTCACCCTTGCAATTCAAAGATTTTTCATTTCTCAATATTCCTTCAAATACATTTTCAGAACACACACTCACTCACTAACATAATTAATCAATTATCTTATTACGATTACCTATCGGTAACACTAACACCATCAACAACTCTACCAAAGCACATCATCCTTTTCTAATTCGACAACACCATACTTACCCAACAACAACATCCACCGAATAATGAAAAGATAAGACTATCCTTTATCACCCTTTTTCCATCAAATTACATCCCCCGTAAATATTCTGCAACTAACACACACAGAACTATTAAGAGACTATGAGAGCTACTATCAGAAGAGGGAGGAAAGTTGGCAGCTATCATTAAATATCTGGTGCGAAAATCCTAAATGAAAGTGGGCCTTTTGAATGATTTGGTAGCTAGAAAAGTCAGACAAAAACACAGAGTACTGATATCAGTCCTAATGTGATTACACCAAGTACTGCACAAGACAGAATTTGCAGCGGAATTAAAACATAAAACAAAAAAGAAAACGATTTTACCACTTATCTACACCAACTTGATGTATACTTAAATCAAAAACTTCTTTTTATTAAACCAATGAATTCGGTACAAAAAGAATTAAAGAGAAGAGATCAAAGGTTAAAACACTAAACACTCAAAACAAGTTTTGTGAAGAACATGTGTTACAAAATAATTCTCTCAATAAAAAAACACTCTTTCAAGCTCTGTATCTCAAATATAAAAGAAAAATGCGTCAACAATGAAGGAGGCAGCCTTGGTATTTATAAGCCTTCTATGTCCCAAGTCGTGTGTGGATTTTCCCTTCCAAAATTGTGTAGGAGCTGAGTAAGAGTCTTCGTTTTGTTTACTTCTTGAGAGTCAAGAACCACTTAGATCTTGAAAGTCTAGTAAAAGCACTTTTCCTAGTTGGAGAAAGAAATCTTCCTTTCAAAATAAACCATGTGAATTTCCTTGTTGTAGAAGGAATCTTCTTTTCAAAAACCATGTGATCTTGATTGACTTGAGGAGATCACTTCCTATATTTTAGCTCCTATGCATGTGAGCGATATTTACAAAATAATAAAAATATATACATCAAAACTTATGGAAACAAATTAGTATGTTGGTAATAAAAATAAGTAATAAAAAGAATTAAAAAGATATTTACAAATCTATCTTAAAATAAGAAAAGATACAAATCCTAAACTAAGATACTCATCCTCAATGAAATCGTGAGAAAATATTTACACTTTCTATCTCCCCTTGATTTGTGGCTTTCTGGTCAAGACAAGATTTTCTAAGTATCTTAAGCACAAGCAAATAAATCAAACAAGATTATCAAGTGACCAAATATCGAAACTCTCCCTAAATCCAATGTCTCTTATCAAACAATCCAACTTCCCCCTGAATTTGCTACTACTTACCATCAAACTTCAATTTTCTCTCCTCTTTCGACTTACTCTCCCCCTTTTTGATTAGAATGGATGTTGTCCTTTTTGATAATGCTTCTGGTGTGAGTCAAGATGTGACCACATCAGAAAACACATCTCACGCAACACTGTTTTTCCTCCAAAGAATAGATGTCTCAACTGATGTGCGCACACCCTTGAGTTTATCTAACAAACTTCTATCCAATAAATGATAATGGAGAGAGACATAGATAGAAGATGGAAGTAGTGGGAAGTAGTGAGAAGGAGATAAGAATTACAAACTTCAATGAAGAAACATGAAGTGATTGGATGAATGATGATGAGCGGAGTCATGCGAGTCGGAAAAACAGGGAATGGTACTTACCCAAAATTGATTCTCCACCTCTCCTAATTCTCCAGTGATTAAGGACTTTAAATCCACAAAAATGGCAATAAAATCATCTTGCTTTTGTGAGATATTTACCTATCATAAAAATATCAAACAATACCATAGAATACGCTCCCCTAACCACAAACCATTAGACCAAAATCACATATGAATTGGAGAGTCATTGAGCACAAGAATTTTAGCCCAAAAATATGGTAAAAATTGAAAAAAAAATTAATTAATATTTTCAACAATAATAAGGATAACCTAAATTTATGAATAGACTATGATGCATAATGTACAAGCAAGTGGAGTATATATCTCAGTATTGTTTGGCAAGGGATGAAATCACCTGGGGACTCATCTTCTTAAAAGAAGTCAATGAACCAATTTTCAATCTTAATTGAGAGTGTACTCACCCATTTTTTTAATGTGGGAACTGTTTGGTGGGTAGCTTCACTCTTCTTAAACCCAATGTTCAATGATAGCCCTTTTTCACGAATGATCGTATCAAATTCGAGCCAAACTATTATCTTGGCATCTGAAAGGTCCTGTTTGCTTAGATCAAATTAAAGGTTAGGCAGTTAAGGTTTGACAGCTGAGGTGAAATCTTAGCTGTCAGAGGTTAACTGGTTTTAAAGATTGGAGTTAAATGTGCAGCGGAATAAAAGTGTTTGAAATAATGTAAAGACAAGTGAATAGTGTATGTGTGTGTATATGTGGTTGTGTGTTGTGTGATAATACCAATTGAACACAAGGAATTTTAAGGTGGTTCAGAGTTCACTCCTCCTACGTCCACCCTCACTGTCAACCTTGACAAGTGAGATCAATCCACTTAAATCTAGTTCCCGTTAAGATTTACAAAGGATTGGATAGGCAAGTTCCTTGAACTTCCTCTTCCTAATAAGTACAGTCTATTAGGGATCAAGCTCTAATCTGAGCTATTCACACTACCCACTTAAAGTCAGTCTTAAGGGGTTCTTACAAATCAGTTTATACACCTGAGATCAGTTACAAGTGTCTTAATATTGTTTTGATTATTGGTTGCAGGTTGAGAAGGTTTGGATGCAAGGTTTGTAGAAGTTGTGTGTGAAAAAGGGGTGAGTCTTCAGTCTTGGAGAGTTCCTTTTATAAGCTAGGAAATAGCCGTTGGAGGAGACAAGGAGACAAGGGAGTGAATGCATGTTGGAGTTGCATTTAGAGCCTTTGTTGACTGGAGAATAAAATAGCTGGAATCTGCAACCCGGCATGTGATCTTTATGGAGATGAGCTGGCAACATCTGTATGGAGAGATTTGGACAAGGCATATCTTGGTCATCACGGGATTTCTTCATAGCCGTTGATGTTGAAGATCATAGGCTGTTGAGGAGTGAAACCTTTCTGTGAGAGAACCTTAGCCGTCGAGCTAAGTTCTGATCTAGAAGGTTTAGGCATTATGTAATACATCATACTACACATGTAATTTAGATGCATTAATGTATATGAGAGGTTTTGAGTGATATCTTAGAGGGATGTTTTGAATCATAGCTGTCCAGTTGATATATATATAGGAGTGCAGATTGAAGTTGATGGCTTAGTCAGTCCAAGGTCATATGTTATCTTGGCCGTCGATAACATATGATATATTTCTTTGTCAAAACCTATGGTAACTATGTGGCTTACATAGTTAGGTCCTAACAATTTCCCCCTTTTTGGCAAAGTAATATATCTAATAAAGATATAACCTGCAAGATACTCAAGAATGAATATACCAATGAAGATGAGAACAATCTTCTTGATTCAATCAATCGAGTCTTTAAAACAAAACATATTATCCAAAATAAACAATGTTTTTAAAAGCAGGAATTAAAGGTAGGGATTAAAAGAGGACTTATCCAAAAAGACATAACATTTTCTTAAGAAAATTCATCTCTTTCTCTTCTTGCTGCAAGGATCTCCTCTCTTTCTGCAAGTAGCACTCTCTTCATCTTGTCCTCAACACCTCTGTAGTACATCTCATTGTTCCATTCCCAGCTCATCTCATCATCATAGGTGAAGGTTTGGTTTTGCCTTTCCTTGAGAACTGACTTTGGACGAGGCTCTTCATCATTTCTCAATCTCATAGTACCCCATAAGGGAGCCTTCTTTGGTTTTGAGCTTTGACCCCTTGTTCCTGCAAATAGGTTAGAAAAGAAGGGGTTTGATTGAAGAGAGATGGGTTGTTGAGTTTGATGTAGAGGTGGATCAGTTGAGACAGTGAGAACAGTGGAGGTTGAGAGTTGATGCTGTTTCATCACAGAGCACTATCTTCATCATCACTTGACACAATAACATTTGGAGCAAGCACCAGAGGCTCTTTTTCCTGTGTTCACAGCTTCTTCATCGATTCAATGGCCTTTCCTTTGGAGGCCTTCCTCTCGCATTTTGACACAGTTGAGACTTCCAAAATGTGTCTCATCTTGGTTATCATTGACCTTGTAAATCTTTGCATGTCTGTAATGGTCACATGATATGGGGGCACAAAAGTTGAAGGATTGAAGTTTGGAGGAAGGTTGGTTTGGAGAGATCTTGTGTTTAGGGGGATGAATGAAGAGGGTACTGAAGATGAAGGGGGAAACATAGCTGTCAGGCTTGGTCTTGCAATGACAGCCATGATAATGGATTTATTGAGGCAAATCCTCCAATACATTTCTTTGGCAAGCTCAATGCATAGGGCATACACCAGGGATGAAGGCATATAAATGCATTCATTGATATTTGAAGAGAGGAGCTGGGAGAACAAAATTTCCCAATCTATTATGGTAGAGATATCCATGAAGTTGGATAGTAAGGGGGCTTTGTGAAAGAAGGAGTTGGGAAGAGCTATTCTTTACTTTTTCCATTCCTCATGGGCAAACACTATGAGGCCACATATATTCCTTGCATGAATCATAATGGAATTTTTGCTTAACAGCCAAGGATTGGAGACCAGGTGAGGATTGGCAATTTCAGGGAAATGGGAAATATCCTTCAATCTTTGGTGGGCAGCCATGATAGAGGGGAAGGAAAAGTCAATGTCACAATCTAAAATCCAAGGTTCACAAGTAGGAAGGATTTCAGATTCAAGGGAGGGATCAACAGTTTCTTGGTTTTGATCAGGCTCACTAGGTTTAAATTGAGGTTCTTGACCAGGTTGAGGTTCAGGTTCAAGATTAGGTTGAGGTTCAGTTTCAAGATCAGGTTGGGGCTCAGGTGCAGGAATGGGTTCAGGTGCAGGAATGCTTACTTTCTTGGCCAAATCTCTGTGTTTGATAAGTTTCAAGGCTTTTTGGGTTTCTTCCTCTGTTAGCACTTGTCTTAAGTAATAGATAACAGCAGGGACATGCTTGGGATCCTCTAAGGAAAGTCCTTCAGAAGCTTTGAAGATGTTTTCAGGTATGGGGGAAGGATCTGAGGGACTATCAGAGGGAGATTCTTGACTGAATAGAGGGATAGCCGTCGAATGGGAGACATAGGACTTTTATTCCCCCTTAACAGAGGCTCATCCTTTTCAGAGCTAGAGCTATTCCCCCTATCTTTTTCAACACTTGGCTCATTTGGACTAATGTTAGAGGGATTAAGATTTAGGATGCCTTGAGCCACAGAGTCATGAGGTGAACTAGATTGGTCTTTGGATGAGGAGGGTTGAGGAGTGGTTGGTTTCAACTTTTTGGATGGGGGAGCATCTTTATCTGTTTTTCTTTTCCTAGAGAAAGTACTGAGAGTAAGAGAATGCTTAGAGGTTACCTTGGATGTGGTTTCAGCACTTGGGACAACCTTAGCTGCCGAGATGAAGCTTCCATAGCCGTCCGTATGATTGTCCAACCTTAGCTGTCCTCACTTCCATTAGTGACTCAAAGAACAGCCTCTTCTCATATCTTCATCAAACTTATCACCTTGAGCTTCACCAAAGATACACAACATCGGGATTTCTTCTTCTTCACCATCATACTCATCAATATCCTTGAAGATAGGATCTCGACCGAGTATCTTCACCTGTCGCCGTGCTCCTCAGCTACCATCTTTCCTTTGTCAGTTTCTTGAGCACTTTCTTGCTCAACAGCTATCTCTTCTTGAATTTGCTTTCCTTTACTAAGCTTCTTTCCCTTTCCTGTTTTCTTCATCTTGGCTAGGCTTTTTCTTCTTTTGATTTTGGCTGGAGAAGTCTCTTGAGCTCTTTCTTTTATGACAACACCTTTGTCATGCTTTCTCTTGGATCTTTTGTCATTCACCATGTTTACCAATCCCTGCCATATCTTCATATCCTTCTCGCTTTCTCTTTCAATCTTTGAGAGGCTTCATCAAAATTCTCAGAGCTGTCCCCAAGCTCTAATTTCTTCTTGCCCTTCAGTTTGAAGGTGCTCAAGTTGAAGCTTCTGGTTGATACTAGAGATGCAGACTCAAGCCACTCATCCTTTAGGGGAGGATTCAACCTTGGAATAAGGTGATGGAGAATTCCACTCATGAATCTGAAATTGTTCATCCTTGGATTTTGTTTCTTGTATTTCCAAGGAGAGGGAGATATGGCTAATTGAAAGTTGTGAAGTAAAGCAACACTCCAGTTTACTTCTTTGGTTATCAAACTTAGGGCTTGCTTCCATTCATTAGGGCTTATTTGATCAAATGATGACTGCTTTCCATCAAACCCTTTGATTACAACATCCATTAGGGTTGATTTGAACAAATCAAGGTCCTTCTTTTTGATTGGTTTGCCTGAACCAATAGATAATTGCAACTTGGTTTGTCAAAGAACCTTTTGTAGAATGGTTCCAGGTTGTTGTCTTTCCTATTCCAGAGATTTGAAACACCATTGCTTTTGATAGGGATGTTGTAAACCTTGGACACAATCTTGGGGGTCACATTGATTTCAGTACCTTCAATGGTGGTTTTGATTGCCCCAGTTGATTGTCTTTCTCCTTTCATAAAAATCTCTCTGCACAGCTTCTCATAAATAGGAGGTTGAGCTTCCATCATATTGCAGAGATGATTGGATTCCAAGAGTTCTTTGATGAGAGCTCCAACATTGTGCTCATAGAACTCAGGTTTGATGAAGTATCCATGGGCTTCAGGGTAAGACATGTTTGAACTTAGAACAGAGAGTTTTTAGGGTTTATGAGAAAAACAGAGGGAATCAAAGAATGAATTTGGAAGGGAGAATAGTGATTGTTTAACTGAGGGATTAAATCGCAAGGTTAAATGATAGTTTTGATATGGGGATTGGTGGAGTTCAACGGCTAATACGTGGGTTACTGCAACGGTTAAAATTTGCATTTAAGAGGGAGACTGTTCATGAACAGTGATATTTGTCTCCACTCATTACTTGTACAATAACTTCCCATAAAACATGGGAGTTATTTCCGTACACAAAGGCGAAATTTCAGAGGGAATAAACAGAGACATTAATAGATATGTGTTAGTGGCAAGTTCCAAAACTTCCTCGATTTGGCAAGAACTAAATTCATAGTCAGTCGACTTAATTACCAGCCAAGTCTATTTTGAATGATCATTGCCACTAATTTGACTGAAACTGAATTTGGCTATAAAAGGAAATGGTTCAGATGAAGAAATTTACCAAATTCATTTCATTCATAGAAAATGGGAAGACTTGTTTCAAAGTTCAGTCCTAGCAAAATGGCTAAGACTGCAAAGAGACTTGTTTTTCAAAGTCCAAGGGTAGATGAAACACGAGAGGCAAGGTTTGAGAGGGAGTTTCTGTCATATAGGCTCCAAACTGATATAGGTTTGGAGCAGGAGGTGGATCAAATACTAAAAGATGATCCCAATAAGGAGGAGTTGAAGGAGAGAGAGATAAGAAAGAAGTTTTGGGAGGAGGAGAGATTAGCACTTTTGGAAGGTGAAGAAAATAGGTTGAGAGAGAGAGCAAAAAGTAAGGGTAAGGCTAAGATAGTTGAAGGGGGAACCAGTGATCTGACAGCCTAAGGTTAAGGCTGTCAAGAAAGGAGAGAGAAGGAGAATCAAGTAGGCCAGTTAAGGACAAGGTGGAAAGGGTTTATACCTTGGGAGAGCTAGTGAAGCTTGACAGTGATGAAAGGATTAAGGTTGACACAAAAATTGGTCAACCTGATTTCATAGCTGTCAAGGAATTCACAGCTGTCACCAGGGATTCTCTAACTCTTAGCCAAACACAGTCTTGAGGGGAACTGGAGATAACTTTGCAGGAGTGCAAAGTTCTCCTTCCAAAGTCTATATGAAGTTGTTTTCTCAATTTCTCAAGTGTTTGAGCCCAGCTGCTCTAAATGGTGAGGAGGATGAAGGTCCTCAGTCTGATCAAGCTATCATTGCACAGGCAAGTGCAAATTCTTCAGGTACCTTCAGCTTTATCTCACCACTTAGTGAGTATCCTCCCTATAATGCAGTTGAAGAGTGGTGGCCAAGGAGAGTCTGTCCTTCTTTGCAGTTCTCAACCTCTGCTATTGATCCATTTATGGAAAGGCACCCTGTTTGGTTGGAGAGATATGGAGATATCAAAGAGAGTGCATATCAAGCTCCAGACATTATTTATAGTGATAGAGGATATGGGGATGATTGCTTCCAAGATCAGCTATGGGATAAACAGGATTGACAGTCCTTAGCTGTCAAGGCTTTTCAGAGGTGCTTGCTGAGATGAGAAGGAGGGTTGATGAAGCTTTTGGTAATATGGATTTAGGCTTGTTTTTAAGGTGTTTGAATTTCTGTAATGTAGGAATGAAGTTTGGTTTTTATAGGTAAGAAGCTTTTGTATTGAGAAAAAGGTTAGCTGTCAGACAATGTTGTTGACAGCAGCCATAGGAAATGGTTTGTTCTAATGAATAAGAGTTTTTCCTTTTTTTTGTTTTATTTTGGTAGATTAATCATGCCTAGCATTGCCCTTAACATCTCAAATCTTTTCTCATCCATAGCCTTTGTTAGGATGTCAGAGACATTATTTTCAGTACACACTTTAGCAAGACTAATGTTCCCTTTTTCAACATGGTCTCTGATGAAGTGATGTCTGACCTCAATATGCTTTGTCTTTGAGTGTTGGACAGGGTTTTCTGTCATGGCAATGGTACTTGAGTTGTCACAAAAGATTGGAATGTTGACGGTTCAATTCCAAAATCTTGTAATTGACTTTTGAGGTAAAGTATTTGTGAACAACACAAACCAAAGAAGCAATATATTCAAATTTCAGCTGTTGAGGTGGCTACTGAGGTTTGCTTTTTACTTGACCATGAAATGATTCTAGATCCAATAAATTGGCATCCACCACTTGTGGACTTTCTATCTAGGTTACACCCTGCATAATCAGAGTCAGTGAATCCAATTAAAGAAAATGGGGATTCAGTAGGATACCACAATCCATAATCAGGGGTTCCTTTGAGATATCTCAGAATTCTCTTGACAGCAGAGAGATGAGACTCCTTGGGATTTGCCTGAAATCTAGCACAAAGACAGACACTAAACATAATGTCAGGTCTTGAAGTTGTTACATAGAGAAGGGATCCAATGTAGCTCCTGTAAAGTGTTGTATTTACACTTTGGCCATCAGGATCAGCATGAAGTTTGGTTGTGGTTGACAATGGAGTTTTAGCAGGTGAAGCAGATTGCATGTCAAACTTTTTGATCATGTCCCTTGTGTATTTAGCTTGGTTGATGAATATTCCTTCCTCCATTTGCTTGACTTGAAGGCCCAAAAAGAAGGTAAGCTCACCAATCATGCTCATTTCAAACTGGTCCTTCATAATATTCCCAAATTCAGTGCACAAGTCTTCATTTGATGATCCAAAAATGATGTTATCAACATAGACTTGGATGAGCAACTGATCATCTCCATATTTTTTGATAAACAAAGTGTTATCAATATGGCCCTTGGTAAATCCTTTACCAAGGAGATATCTAGATAGGGTGTCATACCAAGCTCTTGGTGCTTGTTTAAGTCCATATAGTGCTTTGTCCAATTTATATACATGATCAGGAAACTTGGGATGCTCAAATCCAGGAGGTTGAGAAACAAACACCTTTTCATTTAGGACTCCATTTAGAAATGAACTCTTAACATCCATTTGAAACACTTTCATCTTCTTAAATGAAGCATAGGCAAGAAATAGCCTTATAGCTTCAAGTCTTGCAACTGGTGCAAAGGTCTCATCATAGTCAATGCCTTCTTCTTGTCTGTATCCTTGAGCAACCGAGTCTAGCTTTGTTTCTTACTACAACACCCTCTTCATTCATTTTATTCCTAAACACCCATCTTGTTCCAATGACAGTTTGGTTCTTTGGCTTAGGAACAAGCTTCCAAACTTTGTTTCTTTCAAATTGCTCTAGTTCTTCCTCCATTGCTTCTATCCACCGGGTCTTGAAGAGCTTCATTTATCTTTTTGGGTTCAATTTGGGAGATGAAGGCACTCATTAGAGAGTCAAGAACAGGCATGTTAGGTGGTATGTCCATTTTGTGTATAGGAAGATCTATATAGATGTTTTTGTTTGGAGGGATAATGTGGGTAATGATTTCAGGTTGAGGAATTGATTGAGAGGAGTTGTTATCAGATTGGATAGGGTCTTCTTCAAGGGGATTTTGATGGTTGGATGAAGGAAGGTTAATTGATGCATCATGGCTGTCAGATGCACTTTTGCTGTTGAGAGAGGTTTCATGGTCATCGTGCAAAGTTGATTGTTTATTTATGTCTTTGGGCACTATATAAGGAAGGGAAGGTGAATCTTCTTCAGGGATGAGACAAGAGGGGTCATGAACAGGAGAAACCTCGTGTAGGTTATCCGAGTTGCCCACGCCTTCATCAAAATCACATAGCTCAGGTGTGACTTTGGTCATTATTTTCATCAAAGTCTACATGAATTGATTCCTCTACAACAAGTCTTCTTTTGTTGTAAACTCTATAGGCTTTGCTAGTATTGGAGTATCCAAGGAAAATTCCTTCATCACTCTTTGAATCAAATTTGTCAAGATTATTTTTCCCATTGTTGTGTATGAAGCATCTACTTCCAAAGCCATGGAAGTATGAAATGGTTGGTGTTCTTCCATTCCAAAGTTCATAAGGAGTCTTGGAGTGAAACTTGTTGATGAGGGTCTTGTTTTGAACATAGACGGCGCAGTGGTTCTTGCTTCACCCCAAAAATATTTGGGAAGGTTGTGTTCGACAAAGATAGACCTTGCCGCCTCACAAATTGTTCTATTCTTTCTTTCTGCAACTCCATTTTGCTGAGGAGTTCTAGGAGCAGAAAAGTTGTGCTCAATCCCTTTTTGATCACAGTATTCTTCAACACCAGTGTTCTCAAATTCCTTACCATGATCTGATCTAATTTTGATGATGGATAAACCCTTTTGGTTTTGAATTTTATTGAACAATTTGACAAGTTGTTCCAAAGTATCCTTTTTGGATTCAAGGAGGATGATCCAAGTAAATCTAGTGTAGTCATCAACTACAACAAGAGAGTATCTCTTTCCACCAAGAGATCTAGTTCTGATAGGTCCAAAAAGGTCCATGTGAAGAAGTTGAAGAGGTTTAGAGGTATCTAGTCTGATTTTGGCGGTGAAGGAGGTTTTCTTTTGTTTTCCACATTGACAAGCTTTGCATAACTTGTCCTTTTTGAAGGGTATTTTGGGTAGGCCTTTTACTAGGTTGGAGTTGGCTAGTTTTGAGATGCTTTTCGTGTTTAGGTGAGCTAATCTTTTGTGCCATAACCAAGACATGTCGATTGATCGAAGGAGAGTAGGCAATGGGCATCCGAAGAATCCACAATTTCAAGGTTTAGACAAGGTAGAGATTGCCTTTTCTTATTCCAGTGAGGATTGATTTGTTGTTGACATCCTTGACAATGCGGTGGTTCTTGGAACATTCAACATGATATCCCTTATCACAAATCCGACTAAGGCTAATCAAATTGTGCTTGAGACCCTCTACATAAGATACATTAGTGAAAATAATATCTTTAGTAACAAGGTTTCTGATCCTTTGACTTTGGCTTGAGAATTGTCACCAAAAGTTACATTTGGACCATTTTTGGGGACATATTGTTGTAGCCACTCCTTGTTGTAAGTCATGTGCTGCATCCACTGTCCAAGTACCATATTCCTTTCCTAGGTTCCTACAAAACAACAAAATACATTTATGGTACCCTTTATTCTTTTGGGTCCAAAGGATTAGAATTTCTTTGGTCCCCTAACTTTGTTCATTGCTCTCTTTCCAAAGTACTGGTTTAGGGCATTATAATATCCCATGATTTGCAGCATATAGGGAGTAGGAGCAATAGGTTGGGTTTGATTAAGAAATTGGTTGGGAGAAGAGAATAGATTTTGGTTATGAAACTGAGAATGGCTTGGGGAAGTATGAGATGATCTAGGAGAGGTATTGTGTTGGGCATGGTTTCTTCCATTAGAGAATGGCCAGTTAGGTCTTTGAGGTTTGGCATATGAGTGATGATCATAGAATCTTTCTTTGTCTTGGAGACCTCACTGCTCACCATATCTTGGCTGTCTAGGAAACCTCTGCTGTCCACCATGTCTTGGTTGTCTAGGAGACCTCTGTTGTCTGTCATGTCTTGGTTGGTTCTCCTTCATTTGCTCCTTGATTCCTTTCTTTTGCCATATGTATTTACCTTTGCTTGCTTGTTCTCCTTTTCCTTTTATTTGTTTTAGCATGGCTATATGAGTTTTGTCAGTGTGAGTGGGGCTATTTGGAGTTGATACATCAGTGTGGCTGGAGCTAGCTTCATCCATTTTTCCTTTTTCCTTGAGATCTTCCTTGGTTTGGATAGGATAAACATTTTCTTGGACTTTGACATAGTTCATGCTTTCAAGAACCATTTTGTCAATTGCCCTTTCATCAGTAAGAGGGGTATATGTGTACATAGTAGGATTGTTAGCTCCAATTCCTGATTTGTCACTTGGGTGTCTTTGGTTGTAGCTAAAATGGGTCAAGGCTTCTCCAGAGCTGTTCCAGGTTTTAAACTTCTTTCTGAAGGATTCATTTTCCTTTTCAAGATTGATGTTGGTTTCCAGAAGTTTGGAATTCATAGCTGTCAGATCTTCATTGGCTTTTTCAAGCATAAGGTTTTGGACTTTCAGACCTTGATTGGCTTTTTCAAGGTTCTCAATGGTTTTACTTTGGGATAGATTGTCAGTGAGTAATGAAGCAAAGCCGAGTTTGGTGTCTTTTTATTTGAATTAATAAAGTAATTGACTAATTGTTTAAATTCTTCATTATTTAAGGTATTGAATTGAGGTACTGTTTTAGTTCCTCAACAATGCCTAAGGCTTCAAGATCCTCTTCATTGTCCGAGTTTTCATCATCTCCGGCCATCAAGCATATCATTGCTTCTTCTCCTTCACTTTCAGAGTCACCGTACTCACATTCCTCATCACCGAACTTGGATGAGTCAGGCAATCAATACTTGCTCTTTATTCTTCTCATTCTTCTTCTTTGTGCAATTGTAGCGCTTGCATCTTGAACTATGAATTATCTCTTTAGAGTATGAGAATTTCTTAGCCGTCGACTTTCCTTAGGTTTCCTTGGTTCGGGACAATCGAGAGGAGTAATGTCCAAGCTTCTTACAGGTTGAAGCATTCAACTTTCTTTTTAGGGTTCTCTTGATCGAGGTGGATGGGCTATAGCTTCTCTCGAAAGGACTTCTTATGTGCTCTCAAGGTGTTTCGACGGCCATGGATATGAGGCTTGGTAGATCTCCTTGGGAGAGGTTATTTGAGGGAAGGTTTACTTTTTGGAGGGAGAGAAGAACCATAGAATCAATATCTTGTTGGGTAATTGGTTTTTGGGTGGTTTCTTGGGCGCTAAGGCAAGAGTTTGTGAGATGGAGGGAACAGGTTGAAGTTTTATCATTCCTTCTAGTTCATAGGCTTCAAGTTTACCAAAGTATTGTTCAACAGTCATGGTGCTCCATTCGAGCCTTCTCTTATTGGCAAAGCTACCTTCTCATATTCTTGAGGAAGGTTGGAGTATATTTTGAGACACAAGTCTTGGTTCTCAAAAGTTTTACCATGATCGCAATGGATCTTACCAAGTCTTCAAACCTTGGTTTTGCGGCACTTACTTTCTCACCAGGGTAGAATTTGAAGTTGTCAAGTTGTCTAAGAAGATTGTATAGGTTTTGTGTTCTAACACTAGTGTGTTTTTGGAACTTGGTATGAATGAGTTCCCAAGCCGCCTTTGCAGCTTGGCTCCTTGGCAATTTCTTGAGCAAGAGAGTCATTGACACTCTTTTGGAGTATGTTCTTGACTTTAAGGTTAGCACTAACAAGTTGCCTTTGAATCACCCGTAATTCGGGAGATTTAACTTTGCTAGGTCCACCATTTGTATCAACAGATACAGGATATGTGACTTCATTTTCAAGGGCAAACCGGTTCAGATCTTGTTGGCATCAAGGTATGTTTTGATTTTTGATGCATATATTTCAAATGATCCACGATCATCAATGTGGGGAATGTCTTTCTCATTATTTCTTCTTGGTTGAGGCATGGTGGGTTGGTAGTTGATCCTTCACAAGTTGTTAGACTTTTATGTGTGAAGACAGGCTCGATACCAATTGAAAGGTCCTGTTTGCTTAGATCAAATTAAAGGTTAGGCGGTTAAGGTTTGACAGTGAGGTGAAATCTTAGCTGTCGAGGTTAACTGGTTTTAAAGATTGGAGTTAAATGTGCAGCGGAATAAAAGTGTTTGAAATAATGTAAAGACAAGTGAATAGTGTATGTGTGTGTATATGTGGGTGTGTGTTGTGTGATAATACCAATTGAACACAAGGAATTTTAAGGTGGTTCAGAGTTCACTCCTCCTACGTCCACGCTCACTTGTCAAGGTTGACAGTGAGATCAATCCACTTAAATCTAGTTCCCGTTAAGATTTACAAAGGATTGGATAGGTAAGTTCCTTGAACTTCCTCTTCCTAATAAGTACGATCTATTAGGGATCAAGCTCTAATCTGAGCTATTCACACTACCCACTTAAAGTCGGTCTTAAGGGGTTCTTACAAATCCGGTTTATACACCCGAGATCGATTACAAGTGTCTTAATATTGTTTTGATTATTGGTTGCGGGTTGAGAAGGTTTGGATGCAAGGTTTGTAGAAGTTGTGTGTGAAAAAGGGGTGAGTCTTCGATCTTGGAGAGTTCCTTTTATAAGCTAGGAAATAGCCGTTGGAGGAGACAAGGAGACAAGGGAGTGAATGCATGTTGGAGTTGCATTTAGAGCCTTTGTTGATGGAGAATAAAATAGTTGGAATCTCGCAACCAGGCATGTGATCTTTATGGAGATGAGCTGGCAACATCTGTATGGAGAGATTTGGACAAGGCATATCATGGTCATCACAGGATTTCTTCATAGATGTTGATGTTGAAGATCATAGCTGTTGAGGAGTGCAACCTTTCTCGTGAGAGAACCTTAGCCGTCGAGCTAAGTTCTGATCTAGAAGGTTTAGGCATTATGTAATACATCATACTACACATGTAATTTAGATGCATTAATGTATATGAGAGGTTTTGAGTGATATCTTAGAGGGATGTTTTGAATCATAGCTGTCCAGTTGATATATATATAGGAGTGCAGATTGAAGTTGATGGCTTAGCTGTCCAAGGTCATATGTTATCTTGGCTGTCAGATAACATATGATATATTTCTTTGTCAAAACCTATGGTAACTATGTGGCTTACATAGTTAGGTCCTAACAGCATCATTTGATCACACTTAGAATGGCTTCATACAGTGGGTGGAACAACTATTTTCCTTTGATTTATAGCACCCACTGAGAGACATCCGTTAGGATAAAAGTAAGTTAATATTAACTAACATACACAAGAAGATTTCACAAATAGTTGATCAAACAAGTCGATGTAAGTGATTTCAAGTGACCACACTGAGATATATAGTCCAAATTAAACTAAGATGCATGTATTTTTTTGTTTTTGTTTTTTTTTTATTTTTTAAATTTAATATACAATACAAGTGTAGACTATGATGTGACCACACATGACATCACAACACCAGATGACACACAAACAAAAAGACTTCCTTAGAGTGTAAAGCCTCTCAAAATCAACGGCCTTGGTGAAAATATCATCAAATTGGTTTTCAGTTCTTGCCGGTGCTAGGCTAATAATTTTCTACTCAAAAAGGTCTTGATTAAAGTGATGTCTAATATCTATGTGTTTAGTGCGAGAGTGTTGAACGTGATTTTTTGAAATATCTTAGATTGTCACAAAAGACAGTTAAAACATTACATTTAAGCCCGCAGTCCTTAATCATTTGATTCATCCAAAGGAGTTGAGAACCACAGCTGCCTACTGCTACATATTCTGAATGACTGACTAGTAAAGAGAGAAAAACGCATTTTTGTTTCCGACTATACCAAGAGACTCATTTATTCCTAAGATAGAAACATTCGCTAGTTGTACTCTTTCTATCATCAATATTACTTTTTATAGATCCCTTTAGTCCTAATAACATTCGTAGGCTCAAGATATTAAACATAACACAAAGCACTTTCCATGGGTTCGATAGAAGATGTACAATTTAGGCCAGCAAGGTCACTGTAGTTGACCCTAGCCTTCTGTCTCGTGCTTACCTTTTCATTCACGCCTCCAACCACTTGTGAGACGAGGTGATCATTTTGAATTTTTCTTGGAATGTCTCTCAACATGTACATACCTGCTTCTCCACTCTCTGAACTGCCGAAGAATGCCTCTTAATCTGAACAACCATCAGGTTATGTTTGTTTGTTCTGTGATGTGAACACATCACGAGATACATTAGATTGTTCTGCATTTTCTCGCTTTTTCTTTGGAATCCTCTGTTTAGATTATTCATTGGCGGGCTCGAGCTCTTCAACACAACCTGCAACATCACAAAACTTAAAGCAATTGTCACAAGTTATAAATCATTTAATGATACAATTGCCTGTTTTATAAAAAACCTCATAAACTTGCTTATCAATTTTCACATGCATATCATCGTCACATGCTTATGAGGCTTACCTTTAGACCCTTTACATGGAACACATTTATCAGTTTAGGCAAATGACTGACATACAATGTTCCCTTACCAACAATTTTACCTTTGACACCTCCACCATAGTTAACATTTCCTCCATTCATAGGAGAATGATCAGACATAAATTCATATGTACATGTTATGTGCCTCGAGCACTCACTATCAAAGTACCAAGAGTTAGACACACTACTCTTCAAGGAATGAAAACAACCTTACACTCCTCATTTTTCTTCTCAACCCACACAAATCGCCAAGATTTCTGGTGATGTGGACTACGATGTGAGTACATCATGGCACCCATTGGAGAATCAGATTATTCAAAGTCATAGATTCTTTAGTGGCCGAAGGGTATGATATGACCTGGAGCAAAGCAGTAGTGGCACACAAATTTCTTTCTTCTAGTTTAGACTATACTTTCTGATTATTTTTTTTACCTTCACCTTCTTTTACAAAAGTGGATATATAGCTGATACCATTTTTAGTATGACTTCCACAATTTAAAACTTCTTCAAGTTTAGCTTTACAAAATGTTTCATTCATTTTTTCAAGTTCAGTTTTGGTTTTCTCAAGTTCTACATCACATTTAATGATCATGACCGAGTTTGACTATTAAATCCTTTTAGTTATCATTTTTAATGAAAACTCTCTCAAGTTCAGATTTCAAAATAGTAATTTAAGTTGAGAGTTTTCATTGACTTTTTCGAAAACTCCAATTTTATCAATACGTTTTTGCCACTAGGTAAAAAGTTCAGTATAAGCATCAAGGAGTTCATCAAAAGAATAGCTACTCTCCTTTTCATCCTCAGCTGGTTTGTTTTTCACAGAAGAATTAAAACAATTAAGACCAGAGTCAGTCAGAAGATGTGCTTACGAATGTGCTCACATCTTTGGTAACATCGATGAGATTATTGTGAAACTGAAACGAGGTTTCAATAACATCGAGATGTATGGTCTCATCCCATCCTCAAAATCACTTAGGGTCGCAACAAAGCTCATCCCCCTTTTCTTTAGGGTGTTAGCACATTCAATAACATTGTGGCTAAAGCCAAAGCAAACTTTATAACGATTAAAATCATTTTTTTTTGTTGCTTTAAAGACATATCTTCTTAGATTACTCACACAATGATTTTTTTAATGTAAAAATTAACAATCTAAAACACGAGGCCTATTAAGGCAATTATGTTGACAATCCATTATGGCCACTCTTTCTAGATCACACTTAGTGTAATCGAGTGTAGGCTCTGACACCAATTGAAAATTTTGGTAGCTAGGAAAGTCAGACAAAAACACAAAGTAATGATGTCAGTTCTGATGTGATTACATCAAGGACTGCAAAAAAAAAAATTGCAGCAAAACTAAAAGTTAAAACAATGAAGAAAACGATTTTACCACTTATCTACAACAAGTTGTTGTAGATAACAAAACTTATCTTTATTAAACCAGTGAATACAGAAAGAATTAAAGCGAAGAGATCAACTATTAAAACACTAAACACTCAAAACAAGTTCTATGAAGAACTTGTGTTACAAAAGAATCTCTCAATAAAGAAACACTCTTACAAACTCTGTATCTCGGATATAAAAGTCAGAATGTGTCGCAATGAGGGGAGGCAACCTTGGTATTTATAAGCCTTGAACATCCCAACTCCCTAGCCGTGTGTGGATTCTCCCTTTCAAAACTGTGTAGGAGTAGGAGTAGGAGTCTTCTTTTTTTGGTGTACTTCTCGAGAGTGAAGAAACCATGTAGATCTGGGAAGTCTCAAGTAAAAGCATGTTTCCTTATTGGAGAAAGAAATCATCCTATCAAAATAAATCATTTGAATTTACACGTTGGAGAAGGAATCTTCTTTTCAAAACCATGTAATCTTTTTTTTTTTTTTATTACCCAGGTTCCCCAGCTTCGCCGGATCACTCTTGGACCATCAGGTACCGGCCCCTCAGTATGCTGGCGGAGGTAAATCGCGGGATATGCCCTATGCAGCCAGGGTGGCAGCACCCCTTATACTCCTGGCCCCAAGGGAGCCCTCCTACAAGGCATTCACACTCTTACAACACCAAATGGCTGCTCCAGCTGCTCCTGCCGAGGCAATTACATCACTCTCACAACACCAAATGGCTGCTCCAGTGCTCCTGCCAAGATTTGAACTCCCCACACTGAGGTTGCAAGCCCAGCAGTGCTGCTTCCTTAGCTGCACGGATGTGCCCCGGGGGGCTCCTAAGGACCCTGAAACCCAAGGTAGAAATTAAACCACAATAATTCCCCTTGGGGGGGAATCGAACCGGTGACCTCCCCTTCAAAAAGCCACCATGATACCACAAGGCCAAGGCCCATTAGGTTCAAAACCATGTAATCTTGATTAACTTGAAGGAGACCACTTCCTATATTTTAGCTCCTATCCATTGAGATATATCTACAAAAATATAAAAAGGTATACACCAAAACTTATGGGAAAAAATTAGTATGTTAGTAAATAAAAATAAGTAATAAAAATAATAAAAGATATTTACAAATCTATCTTAAAATAAGAAAGATACAAATCCTAAACTATGATACTCATACTTGGTGAAAACGTGTGAAAACACGTTTTTTCTAATATTAATGAAAAACGCGTTTTTTTGTAAGATTTTGGCAAAAAAAAACGTGTAAATTTTACAAAATTTTTAAGTCGATAATCCTTTTTATATAAAAGGTCAAGTATTATATTTCCCCCGAATGCACATTCATGTTTCACTCTTTCAATAGATTAATCCATTCATTAATTAAAACACATTTTAAAAATGAGTTCAAATTATAAGATTGAAAAAATATGTTCAATTAATTAATATATTGAATATTATTGTTTCATTTACTAGTCATCTATAATAGAGTAGGTCTGCTGAGAAACGCGTTTCTCCATAACTATGGAGAAACGCGTTTTTAATAGCCAGAAGCTATACGTTTGATAACCAGAAGAAAATTTCTGGATATCAGTCTCAAAGGGTTCTGGATATCCAGAAGCTTTGGAACGGATATCCAGAAGCCTTTGAGCGGATATCCAGAAAAAATAGATTTGAAGCCAAATCCAAGGCCAAGATCAGAAATTGCTTATTGAAGGTTTCTGGATATCCATAAACCTTCAAATGTATATCCAGAAACCATCAAATGAATATCCAGAAACATATTTGAAGCTAAATCCAAGGCCAAGACCAGAAAATGCTTATTGAAGGTTTCTGGATATCCAGAAACCTTCAAATGTATATCCAGAAACCATCAAATGAATATCCAGAAACATTTTGAAAGTTTCTGGATATCATTTTGAAGGTTTCTGGATATCACTTTCATAAGCTTCTGGATATCCTTTCAAAGGGTTCTGGATATTCAGAACCTTTGAGACTGATATCCAGAAGTAACCATGGGACAAGGTCATGGCCAATACAAAAAGTTTCTGGATATCCTTTCAATAGCTTCTGGATATCCGTAACCCGTTTCTCCATAACTTATGGAGAAACGCGTTTCTCCCTAGATTTTACGTCTATAATATTACCATCAGTCTTAATATCTACTCATAATAGCAAACAAATTTATTTGATCAATTATGCACTGTTAGTGAGCATTCATAATGGTAAAACTCTTTTCAGTTGCAAAGTCAAGATTCTAGGCAAACTAGTAGGTCGAAAATTAGCATAAAAATAAAATTCGCATAGAAAAACGAACTTAATTTCATTAATGTAAATTTTGTTGGACTTATTGGTAGGCTTCTTTAAGACTTAACAGAAAATAGACGGAGAAAGTAACGGAGATTGAAAACAAACAAAATTAAGTCGAGTCTTGTATTAAATACAATCTCCGTAAGAAGTAATTTCCCCGCACAGGTGCTTACGGTTTCGATAGCAATCTTCTAGGAAGATGAAACGACTTTTAAGTATATGATAGGAGCACTCCAAATCAAATACTCTAGCGAACAACACAATGTTTTGCAACTTTGGACTTGAAGGATTTGATGCAACAATATGACAATGATTTTGAAAAGTTTATCTATCTTACTAGAGGGTAGGAACGCTCAAAATACTGTATTTATGAATTGAAATACGGAGGGGGGGTATATAAAGAGAGTCAAAGGGTTTTGTGGCTTTTCCCTTGAAAAGTCACAACTTTTCGGGTATAACAGCATTTGCACGGTCGTGTCCAATGAACTGCACGGCCATGCAAGGCAATATCCACGGTCGAGTTCATGGCTCTGCACGGTCGAGAGGCAAGGCAAGGCACGGTGCACGGCCGTGTCTTAGACACTTGTACGGCCGTGCAGAAGCTTCTTCAGCCTGCTCGTCAGCCCTTTAGCCACAACAATTTCAAACCAATTTTGGGACCAACCCAAATCAAACTTTGACCCAATATTTAACTCTTGTTAAGTTAAAATTATTTGTTATTAATTTCTCATTCACCCGGAAATGGTTTTGAGATAATAAATGAGTTTCATAATCTACACTAAATGTAGAATACATTTTTGTAACTTACTTCGTTAACAAATAACGAATTTCCGTTAGAAAGTTAGGTCAACGACAAGTCAAACTTAACTTTCGTTACCCATTTCAAACAATCCCCCACATGAATGACAATTAATGCATGAATGCAATTTCGTCCAAAGTTCCGGCGAATTATTATTACATCGGGATAGATAGCTTGTGG
Source organism: Adenophora triphylla var. japonica (assembly GCA_022495995.1). Taxonomy (NCBI): domain Eukaryota; kingdom Viridiplantae; phylum Streptophyta; class Magnoliopsida; order Asterales; family Campanulaceae; genus Adenophora; species Adenophora triphylla. Next base: position 324,099 of record JAFEMH010000970.1, on the reverse strand, counting down.
CCTTGAATCCTCCCTAGTGAAATATTATCGGATATACTAGCCATTTGGTAGCGAGTCGCTTTGAACCAGTGACTGTCGGATGTATACCAAGACAATAATACTCACATAATAGCAGCTCTAACAATTGTTGTTCTCACGTTTTGTCCATTTCGGCCCTGGACCGTATCTCATTCATACGCGTTCATTTAGAGGTAGCCTAATTACCTCTCGCTTATATAGGTGATTCTCACTATAAAGAGTATCATGCACTACTCCACCCGTAGGTATTGAAATCATTAAAAGTTTTCTCAACTTATCCTTCCCACTGCTGCATGTGCTTGTACTTGGATGTTCTGGGAATGAGTATTCAACATCTCCAGGTTAATAAACCGAGTTGTTGTTTCCAAGTAACTCTACTAGAACTTATAACTTGGTTGTCTCATTGAACCAAGGGCCTGGGATCTCCATTTCTCAAGGTTGAGTGTCCGCTATAAGTCCTTTTGTTGTGGGTTTTAAACCCATTCCCCTTAACAGTTTATACAATTGATCTCGATTTATACCTTTGGTAAACGGATCCGCTAAGTTATCACATGATTTCACATAATCAATAGTGAGAACGCCATTCTTGATCAACTGTCTAATGGTATTGTGTCTACGACGAATATGTCTAGACTTACCATTGTACATACTATTTTGTGCCCTTCCTATTGCTGATTGACTATCACAATGTATTAGTACAGCAGGCACAGGTTTACTCCAACAAGGAATATCCTCCAGGAAGTTCTTAAGCCATTCTGCTTCTTCCCCAGCTTTATCTAAAGCGATAAATTCAGACTCCATCGTGGATTTGGCTATACATGTCTGTTTGGAGGATTTCCATGTCACTGTTCCTCCACCTATTGTGAATACATATCCACTTGTGGATTTAGAGTCTTTCGTGTCCGATATCCAATTTGCATCACAGTATCCTTCTAATACTGCTGGATATTTCTTGTAAAGTATCACATGGTTTAATGTATACCTTAAATATCTTAATACTCTCATTAGTGCTTTCCAATGATCAGTACTAGGATTACTTGTGAACCTACTTAGTTTGCTCACTGAATATGCAATGTCTGGACGTGTACAATTCGTTAAGTACATCAGACTAACAATTATTCTTGCATATTCCAGTTGAGAAACTGGTTCCCCTTTGTTCTTGGTTAAATGTAGAGCCAAGTCTACCGATGTCTTAGCCGGAGGGTCATCAAATACATTGAATTTCCGAAGAACATTCTCTAGGTAATGAGATTGTGAAAGAACTAATCCTTCAGATGTTCTAGAGATCTTTATCCCTAATATTACATCAGCTAATCCCATGTCTTTCATGTCAAAATTCTTCTTTAACATGCCTTTGGTGTTCATGATCAAATCATTACTATTTCCCATTATGAGCATATCGTCTACATAAAGACAAACGATAACGAATGATTCAGATGTTCCTTTAATGTAGACACATTTGTCACATTCGTTAATCTTGAATCCATTCGATAACATGGTTCTATCGAACTTCCCATGCCATTGTTTAGGTGCTTGTTTTAGTCCATACAAGGACTTTACGAGTTTACACGCCTTTCTTTCTTTACCAGGAACTGCGAACCCTTCGGGTTGTTCCATGTAAATTTCTTCATCAAGTTCTCCATTTAGGAAAGCAGTCTTCACATCCATTAGTTCTCCATTTAGGAAAGCAGTCTTCACATCCATTTGGTGTATCTCAAGATTATGCACTGCTGCAATAGCTATGAGAACCCGAATAGATGTGATCCTTGTGACAGGAGAGTATGTATCGAAGAAATCATATCCTTCTTTTTGTCTAAACCCTTTGGCTACCAGCCGGGCTTTGTACTTATTGACAGATCCATCTGCTTTATACTTCCTTTTAAGGATCCATTTGCAACCCAACAGTTTGCATCCTGGAGGGAGATCAACTAATTCCCAAGTATTGTTGAGCATTATGGATTCTATTTCACTGTTAATAGCCTCTTTCCAGAACGAACTATCCGGACTGGATAAAGCTTCTTTAATAGTGGCTGGTTCATTTTCTAACATGTAAGATAGAAAATCAGGACCAAAAGACTTTTCCACTCTTGCCCTTTTGCTACGTCTCGGTTCTTCATCTTCTATTTGAGAAGGACCGGTTGTAGACTCATATGTTCTCTTATTAGAACCTATATCTTTCCTGTCCTTAGCCGGAAAGATGTTTTCAAAGAATACCGCATTCCTTGATTCTATAGTAGTTCCTACATGCATATCTGGAATGTCCGATTTGTGCACTATAAAACGATAGGCACTACTATTATTGGCATATCCAATAAAAACACAGTCAATGGTCTTTGGACCAATCTTGACTTGTTTCGGCTTAGGTACTTCCACCTTTGCCAAACACCCCCACACTTTAAGGTATTTATAACATGGTCTACGATTATGCCATAATTCGTAGGGCATTTTATCAATACCTTTCTTGGGTATTTTATTAAGAACATAATTAGAAGTGAGTATTGCTTCCCCCCACAAGTTGTCGTGTAAGCCTGAACTTATCAAAAGTGCGTTCATCATCTCCTTGAGATTACGGTTTTTTGCGTTCAGCAACTCCGTTAGATTGAGGGGTATATGGAGGCGTCGTTTGATGAATTATGCCGGATTCCCAACATAGTCCTTCAAACGGTGCTTCATATTCTCCACCTCTATCGCTTCTAATTTTCTTAATCTTCAAGTTAAGTTGATTTTCAACTTCTTTCTTATAAGTCTCAAAAGCCACTAAGGCTTCATCCTTAATTCTTAAGAGATAGACATAACAAAATTTTGTGCAATCATCTATAAATGTAATGAAGTACTTTTTACCTCCTCGAGTTTGCACAAGTTTTAAATCACATATATCGGTGTGAATTAATTCAAGAGGGGTTGTGTTTCTTTCTATTGCATTAAATGGCGACTTCGTCATTTTAGCCTCAACACAAACATCGCACCTATTAGTCGAGTCGGATTTAGTCATTTGAATTAAATCTTGTCTCGCTAATTTCTTAATGGTGTCGAGGTTTACATGTCCTAATCTATCATGCCATAAATTAGAACTTTCTGACAAGTAAACATAAGAAACAACACTTTTATTCTTCGCACTATGACGGATGATATTCATTACATTCAACTTGAAAAGGCCCTCCTCGAGGTAGCCCTTTCCAAGAAACAAACCATTCTTAGTTATTACAAATTTTTCAGATTCAAATACAAATCTAAATCCGGCCTTACTAAGCAAAGCGCCGGAAACTAAATTTTTACGGATGTCTGGAACATGCAGCACATCCAACAAGGTTACTTCTTTTCCGGAAGTCATCTTCAATATCACGTTTCCAATGCCTTGAACATCGGAGGTCGCGGAATTTCCCATGTAGAGCTTTCTTCCGGAGATGGGAGTATAGGAGGAGAAACACTCCTTATTACCACAAATGTGGCGGGTAGCACCGGTATCTAACCACCAAGCTTTTGGATTCTCATCCAAGTTTACAACGTTAGCCTCGAACACAACCGCTGCAAAGTCTAGATCCATGTGGTCAACATTATTCGCCTCTTTCTTTGGGAGACGACAATCCTTTGCTAAGTGGCCCGGTTTGCCACAATTATAGCAAGACCCCTTGAACTTCTTGGAGCCCTTATTCTTTCCTTTCTTAGCATTCCCGACATTTCCGGAATGCTTTCTCTTTGTGCCACTTGTGCTAGCCTCGGCGATATTTACTTTAGCCTCCATCTTGCCCTTAGCATCCTTGGCCTCGTTGATTCTATTGTTCTCTTCAATTTGAAGACGAACAACAATGTCTTCCAAGGACATCTCCTTGCGTTTATGCTTGAGATAGTTCTTGAAATCCTTCCATGAAGGCGACAACTTTTCAATAATAGAGGCCACCTTGAATGGATCATTCATGATCATCCCCTCGGCATCAAGCCCATGTAGAATGATTTGGAATTCATCTACTTGAGTTGTTACCGATTTGGAATCGACCATCATGAAGTCAAGATACTTACCGACGACAAATTTCTTTGACCCGGCATCTTCGATCTTGTACTTCCTTTCCAAGGTGTCCCACAACGCCTTGGCTATCTCGACGTTACTATACACATTGTATAGTGCATCGTCAAGTCCATTTAAGATGTAATTCTTACACAAAAAATTACCGTGAGCCCAAGCCTCCTTGGCCATTTGCCTTTGAGGGTCGGGATCACCATTTGCCACCGCTGGAGGATCTTCCTTTAAGAAGCGGTGCAAGCTTAGGGTGGTGAAGTAGAATAGCATCTTCTGTTGCCATCTCTTGAAATCCACACCAGTGAACTTCGAGGGTTTCTCACCATGACCCGGGTGATGCGGTGTATGAGCGGGTGCAACATTGCTGAACGTAGCGTCACCTTGAGAAGGAGGCGTTACATTCCCTTGACTGGATGAGGTGGTGTCTTTCTCATTTGCCATCTTTGAAGGTCTTAAGAAGCGTAGATTACTTCTTACGATTGTTGGACTTATTGGTAGGCTTCTTTAAGACTTAACAGAAAATAGACGGAGAAAGTAACGGAGATTGAAAACAAACAAAATTAAGTCGAGTCTTTTATTAAATACAATCTCCGTAAGAAGTAATTGCCCCACACAGGTGCTTACGGTTTCGATGGCAATCTTCTAGTAAGATGAAACGACTTTTAAGTATATGATAGGAGCACTCCAAATCAAATACTCTAGCGAACAACACAATGTTTTGCAACTTTGGACTTAAAGGATTTGATGCAACAATATGACAATGATTTTGAAAAGTTTATCTATCTTACTAGAGGGTAGGAAGGCTCAAAATACTGTGTTTATGAATTGAAATTTGCAGGGGAAGTATATAAAGAGAGTCAAAGGATTTTGTGGCTTTTCCCTTGAAAAGTCACAACTTTTCGGGTATAACAGCATTTGCACGGCCGTGTCCAATGAACTGCACGGCCGTGCAAGGCAATATGCACGGTCAAGTTCATGGCTCTGCACGGTCGAGAGGCAAGGCAAGGCACGGTGCACGGCCGTGTCTTAGACACTTGCACGGCCGTGCAGAAGCTTTTTCAGCCTGCTCGTCAGCCCTTTAGCCACAAAAAGTTCAAACCAATTTTGGGACCAACCCAAATCAAACTTTGACCCAATATTTAACTCTTGTTAAGTTACAAATTATTTGTCATTAATTTCTCATTCACCCGGAAATGGTTTTGAGATAATAAATGAGTTTCATAATCTACACTAAATGTAGAATACATTTTTGTAACTTACTTCGTTAACAAATAACGAATTTCCGTTAGAAAGTTAGGTCAACGACAAGTCAAACTTAACTTTCGTTACCCATTTCCAACAATCCCCCACATGAATGACAATTAATGCATGAATGCAATTTCGTCCAAAGTTCCGGCGAACTATTATTACATCGAGATAGATAGCTTGTGGCCTTGAATCCTCCCTAGTGAAATATTATCGGATATACTAGCCATTTGGTAGCGAGTCACTTTGAACCAGTGACTATCGGATGTATACCAAGACAATAATACTCACATAATAGCAGCTCTAACAATTGTTGTTCTCACGTTTTGTCCATTTCGGCCCTGGACCGTATCTCATTCATACGCGTTCATTTAGAGGCGGCCTAATTACCTCTCGCTTATATAGGTGATTCTCACTATAAAGAGTATCATGCACTACTCCACCCGTAGGTATAGAAATCATTAAAAGTTTTCTCAACTTATCATTACCACTGCTGCATGTGCTTGTACTTGGATGTTCTGGGAATGAGTATTCAACATCTCCAGGTTAATAAACCGAGTTGTTGTTTCCAAGTAACTCTACTAGAACTTATAACTTGGTTGTCTCATTGAACCAAGGGCCTGGGATCTCCATTTCTCAAGGTTGAGTGTCCGCTATAAGTCCTTTTGTTGTGGGTTTTAAACCCATTCCCCTTAACAGTTTATACAATTGATCTCGATTTATACCTTTGGTAAACGGATCCGCTAAGTTATCACATGATTTCACATAATCAATAGTGATAACGCCATTCTTGATCAACTGTCTAATGGTATTGTGTCTATGACGAATATGTCTAGACTTACCATTGTACATACTATTTTGTGCCCTTCCTATTGCTGATTGACTATCACAATGTATTAGTACAGCAGGCACAGGTTTACTCCAACAAGGAATATCCTCCAGGAAGTTCTTAAGCCATTCTGCTTCTTCCCCAGCTTTATCTAAAGCGATAAATTCAGACTCCATCGTGGATCTGGCTATACATGTCTGTTTGGAGGATTTCCATGACACTGCTCCTCCACCTATTGTGAATACATATCCACTTGTGGATTTAGAGTCTTTCGTGTCCGATATCCAATTTTCATCAGAGTATCCTTCTAATACTGCTGGATATTTCTTGTAAAGTATCCCATGGTTTAATGTATACCTTAAATAACTTAATACTCTCATTAGTGCTTTCCAATGATCAGTACTAGGATTACTTGTGAACCTACTTAGTTTGCTCACTGAATATGCAATGTCTGGACGTGTACAATTCGTTAAGTACATCAGACTACCAATTATTCTTGCATATTCCAGTTGAGAAACTGGTTCCCCTTTGTTCTTGGCTAAATGTAGAGCCAAGTCTACCGGTGTCTTAGCCGGAGGGTCATCAAATACATTGAATTTCCGAAGAACATTCTCTAGGTAATGAGATTGTGAAAGAACTAATCCTTCAGATGTTCTAGAGATCTTTATCCCTAATATTACATCAGCTAATCCCATGTCTTTCATGTCAAAATTCTTCTTTAACATGCCTTTGGTGTTCATGATCAAATCATTACTACTTCCCATTATGAGCATATCGTCTACATAAAGACAAACGATAACGAATGATTCAGATGTTCCTTTAATGTAGACACATTTGTCACATTCGTTAATCTTGAATCCATTCGATAACATGGTTCTATCGAACTTCCCATGCCATTGTTTAGGTGCTTGTTTTAGTCCATACAAGGACTTTACGAGTTTACACGCCTTTCTTTCTTTACCAGGAACTGCGAACCCTTCGGGTTGTTCCATGTAAATTTCTTCATCAAGTTCTCCATTTAGGAAAGCAGTCTTCACATCCATTTGGTGTATCTCAAGATTATGCACTGCTGCAATAGCTATGAGAACCCGAATAGATGTGATCCTTGTGACAGGAGAGTATGTATCGAAGAAATCATATCCCTCTTTTTGTCTAAACCCTTTGGCTACCAGCCAGGCTTTGTACTTATCGACAGATCCATCTGCTTTATACTTCCTTTTAAGGATCCATTTGCAACCCAACGGTTTGCATCCTGGAGGGAGATCAACTAATTCCCAAGTATTGTTGAGCATTATGGATTCTATTTCACTGTTAATAGTCTCTTTCCAGAACGAACTATCCGGACTGGATAAAGCTTCTTTAATAGTGGCTGGTTCATTTTCTAACATGTAAGATACAAAATCAGGACCAAAAGACTTTTCCACTCTTGCCCTTTTTCTACGTCTCGGTTCTTCATCTTCTATTTGAGAAGGACCGGTTGTAGACTCATATGTTCTCTTATTAGAACCTATATCTTTCCTGTCCTTAGCCGGAAAGATGTTTTCAAAGAATATCGCATTCCTTGATTCTATAGTAGTTCCTACATGCATATCTGGAATGTCCGATTTGTGCACTATAAAACGATAGGCACTACTATTATTGACATATCCAATAAAAACACAGTCAATGGTCTTTGGACCAATCTTGACTTGTTTCGGCTTAGGTACTTCCACCTTTGCCAAACACCCCCACACTTTAAGGTATTTATAACATGGTCTACGATTATGCCATAATTCGTAGGGCATTTTATCAATACCTTTCTTGGGTATTTTATTAAGAACATAATTAGAAGTGAGTATTGCTTCCCCCTACAAGTTGTCGGGTAAGCCTGAACTTATCAAAAGTGCATTCATCATCTCCTTGAGATTACGGTTTTTTGCGTTCAGCAACTCCGTTAGATTGAGGGGTATATGGAGCCGTCGTTTGATGAATTATGTCGGATTCCCAACATAGTCCTTCAAACGGTGCTTCATATTCTCCACCTCTATCGCTTCTAATTTTCTTAATCTTCAAGTTAAGTTGATTTTCAACTTCTTTCTTATAAGTCTCAAAAGCCACTAAGGCTTCATCCTTACTTCTTAAGAGATAGACATAACAAAATTTTGTGCAATCATCTATAAATATAATGAAGTACTTTTTACCTCCTCGAGTTTGCACAAGTTTTAAATCACATATATCGGTGTGAATTAATTCAAGAGGGGTTGTGTTTCTTTCTATTGCATTAAATGGCGACTTTGTCATTTTAGCCTCAACACAAACTTCGCACCTATTAGTCGAGTCGGATTTAGTCATTTGAATTAAATCTTGTCTCGCTAATTTCTTAATGGTGTCGAGGTTTACATGTCCTAATCTATCATGCCATAAATTAGAACTTTCTGACAAGTAAACATAAGAAACAACACTTTTATTCTTCGCACTATGGCGGATGATATTCATTACATTCAACTTGAAAAGGCCCTCCTCGTGGTAGCCCTTTCCAAGAAACAAACCATTCTTAGTTATTACAAATTTGTCAGATTCAAATACAAGTCTAAATCCGGCCTTACTAAGCAAAGCGCCGGAAACTTAATTTTTACGGATGTCTGGAACATGCAGCACATCCAACAAGGTTACTTCTTTTCCGGAATTCATCTTCAATATCACGTTTCCAATGCCTTGAACATCGGAGGTCGCGGAATTTCCCATGTAGAGCTTTCTTCCGGAGATGGGAGTATAGGAGGAGAAACTCTCCTTATTACCACAAATGTGGCGGGTAGCACCGGTATCTAACCACCAAGCTTTTGGATTCTCATCCAAGTTTGCAACGTTAGCCTCGAACACAACCGCTGCAAAGTCTAGATCCATGTGGTCAACATTATTCGCCTCTTTCTTTGGGAGACGACAATCCTTTGCTAAGTGGCCCGATTTGCCGCAATTATAGCAAGACCCCTTGAACTTCTTGGAGCCCTTATTCTTTCCTTTCTTTGCATTCCGGCATTTCCGGAATGCTTTCTCTTTGTGCCACTTGTGCTAGCCTTGGCGAGATTTACTTTAGCCTCCATCTTGCCCTTAGCATCCTTGGCCTCGTTGATTCTATTGTTCTCTTCAATTTGAAGACGAACAACAATGTCTTCCAAGGACATCTCCTTGCGTTTATGCTTGAGATAGTTCTTGAAATCCTTCCATGAAGGCGACAACTTTTCAATAATAGAGGCCACCTTGAATGGATCATTCATGATCATCCCCTCGGCATCAAGCCCATGTAGAATGATTTGGAATTCATCTACTTGAGTTGTTACCGATTTGGAATCGACCATCATGAAGTCAAGATACTTACCGACAACAAATTTCTTTGACCCGGCATCTTCGATCTTGTACTTCCTTTCCATGGTGTCCCACAACGCCTTGGCTATCTCGACGTTACTATACACATTGTATAGTGCATCGTCAAGTCCATTTAAGATGTAATTCTTACACAAAAAATTACCGTGAGCCCAAGCCTCCTTGGCCATTTGCCTTTGAGGGTCGGGATCACCATTTGCCACCGCTGGAGGATCTTCCTTTAAGAAGCGGTGCAAGCTTAGGGTGGTCAAGTAGAATAGCATCTTCTGTTTCCATCTCTTGAAATCCACACCAGTGAACTTCGGGGGTTTCTCACCATGACCCGGGTGATGCGGTGTATGAGCGGGTGCAACATTGTTGAACGTAGCGTCACCTTGAGAAGGAGGCGTTACATTCCCTTGACTGGATGAGGTGGTGTCTTTCTCATTTGCCATCTTTGAAGGTCTTAAGAAGCGTAGATTACTTCTTACGATTGTTGGACTTATTGGTAGGCTTCTTTAAGACTTAACAGAAAATAGACGGAAAAAGTAACGGAGATTGAAAACAAACAAAATTAAGTCGAGTCTTTTATTAAATACAATCTCCGTAAGAAGTAATTGCCCCGCACAGGTGCTTACGGTTTCGATGGCAATCTTCTAGTAAGATGAAATGACTTTTAAGTATATGATAGGAGCACTTCAAATCAAATACTCTAGCGAACAACACAATGTTTTGCAACTTTGGACTTGAAGGATTTGATGCAACAATATGACAATGATTTTGAAAAGTTTATCTATCTTACTAGAGGGTAGGAAGGCTCAAAATACTGTGTTTATGAATTGAAATTCGCAGGGGAAGTATATAAAGAGAGTCAAAGGATTTTGTGGCTTTTTCCTTGAAAAGTCACAACTTTTCGGGTATAACAGCATTTGCACGGCCGTGTCCAATGAACTGCACGGCCGTGCAAGGCAATATGCACGGTCGAGTTCATGGCTCTGAACGGTCGAGAGGCAAGGCAAGGCACGGTGCACGGCCGTGTCTTAGACACTTGCACGGCCGTGCAGAAGCTTCTTCAGCCTGCTCGTCAGCCCTTTAGCCACAACAAGTTCAAACCAATTTTGGGACCAACCCAAATCAAACTTTGACCCAATATTTAACTCTTGTTAAGTTACAAATTATTTGTCATTAATTTCTCATTCACCCGGAAATGGTTTTGAGCGTCGACCTTCGCCGGAGTAGGTGTAACGCCGGTGGATAAGGAACGACCCACCCAAATTTTATGTGCATTTGATATTCGTTTAAAGGAGCGAGATGGACAAACTTGAACTGGATTTTCTATTTTTGTTGAAGCAAACTTGAACTGATTTTTCAGATTATTGACTTGGCTGGATGTAATTGGGGATAATTGAAGTGGGTTTTTTAGATTATTGATTGGGGAGGGGAAATGAAAATGTGTGGTGGTGAACTGAAAGATGAGAAATTGACATGGGTTTGAATGAGGGGAGTTGGAGAAATTGTAACAGTTCAACATGATTGTGGAATGAATTGTAGTTGATATTGATTTTTGAAAGAGAAGAGAACCATTTTTCTTTTTAGTTTTGAGGATTCATCTCAATCACGATTGTTGCTACTGGAGCTGGAAAGAATAAGATTCATGGATATGAATGGGAAAGAACAATGAGTTTGTAATGAATTATTTGTTATTGTCTTTATAAAATTTATATTTATCGCAAGGTTAAAATGGTAAAGAAACAAATTCAGAGAACGAATTCAGTTGAATAATCAAACAAACATAATAATTTTGAAATCAGTTTTCAGACGTTGCCTCTTATTCATTAAGTCAGATTCAACTGTGAAATCAGATTTCAGCACTTAACGCTTAAAAAAAACAAAAGCCACCTAAATCAAACAACCTTAAAGTCTCCGATAATCAGAATAATACAAAAACCCATTATATAAATTGGTTAGAAAACAAATTCGGTGCAATATGAAAGGCCCTTTGTTAATATGCAGATAATCAGACAGCTATGGTATTGGCTTAGCTGTCAGATGATAGTTGAATTGTGCAGCGGAATAAGAGAGGTTTGAAATAATTATAGGACAAGAAACACAAAGAAATAATGCAAGTGTGTGAATGTGATTGCAAAAATGTAATAACACAGAGAATTTAAAGTGGTTCAGAGTTCACTCCTCCTACATCCACCCCCACTGTCAATCTTGACAAGTGAGATCAATTTTATTATAATCTTTAATCAACAAAAATTACAAATGATTGATTCAGGCAAGTTCCTTGAACTTCCTCTTCCTAATTAGTACAGTCAACTAGGGATACACTTAAAGTACAGTCTTAAGTGTTTTTACAACTTGAAGTACAGTCTCAAGATTTTACAAAACAACTAATACACTCAAAGTACGCTTGAGTGATTACAAACTAATTCTACACCTAAAGTACAGTCTTAGGATTTTGGATTTTGTGAATTAACACACTAAGGGGTGTTTTTTTGTGGAGGCAAAGGTTTTGGGGTGAGGGTTTGGTTTGGAACAGAGTTTGAAGGGAAAGGATTGGTGAGTGTGTGTGTGAATTACAGGAGGTGTGTGTGGGTGTGTGGAAAGGGTTTTTGACTGTGAAAATGAGTATTTTTCAGTGGTTTGTGTAGAGGAAGAACTCCTCTATTTATACCCTTCAATGTAGCCGTTGGAATATGACTGTTGCAGCTACATTAATGAGCTTTGACTGGTCTTTGTCCCACTTGTCCATATGCAGGTCTTCATGAGCTGGCTTGAGCTGTGAGCTTGAACTGAGAGCTTCTAGAAGGTCTTCAGTGGTCTTCATTGGTCTTCATTGGTGAACTTGACAGCTGTGAAGATCCAGGTTCCACATTGGTTGAGATTGTGGTAGCAGAGATTGAGACAAAGTGATGGCTATCAGAGGAATGAAGTCATGGCTGTCAGATCATACAAGACTTAGCTATCAGAGATGTTCTCTGATAAGGACTGAGATGCACTTTGATGATCTTGAAGGCTTTACTAAAGAGAATATGATTCATGTTTTTGATTGATTGTAATCATTGTATACAACTGAATCATAACTATCAAACTCATAGCTGTCAGATACACTGAGGAATGAATATGAAGTTTGATTTGGTCAGTCATGGACTTAGCTGTCAGTCTTCCTCTTTTGATATAAACCCTGTTCTATATATATATTCCTTTATCAAAACCAACTAACTAAGACATTGATCAAAGTTAGGTCCTAACAATTTCCCCCTTTTTGGTAAAGGAAGATCTATTTTAGAACATGTTTTCACATTTGATAAGAGAAATAATAGAAGAAATAATACAAGAATTTATAGCAAGCACAAATAACCAGAATGAGATTGAAATCCATGAATTTAATCTCATGATGAAAAGGTTCACAGATTACAGTTACAAAAACTGAGACAATCAAAACAAATTGTTTTAACACACCAAAAATTGTTCCATAAAACTACATATCAATCATCAGCCAGTTGATCATAGAACTCCTCTCTTTCTTGCCTGGCTGAAATAATCAGATTTCTTTCTTCCTCTAGTTCTCTTCTCATGTCTGGCTCTACTCCTCTGTAGTAGAATTCATTGTTCCATTCCCATGACATTCTCTCATCATACTTGAAGAATTCATCTTCTTTTGACTTTAGTTGAGCTCTTGTAAGGGGCATCTGATCATTTCTGATTCTCATTGTGCCCCACAAATGTTTCTTCTTGGTCCTTGTTCTTTTGATCTTCATGTGCACAATGGTTTGATCTGTTTGTGATTGAACTGAGACTTGAGTATCATGAAAGGAATGAGTGGATTGCTGAGGAGGATTGGTAAATGTAGGAGATGGGATGGTAATAGGAGGTTCTTGATCAGGACTTGAAGGAGCATCATCATCATCACTGTCAGAGTCTGAGGAGAGATCAATAACAGTTTTGGTTCTGTTTTGATGGTCAGCCATGGATTCTCTAAATTCTTTGATCTCAGAAATAGAGACCAAGTTCATGAAGTGATAGTTTTCATTGGGTGAGGTGAAGTTCATGGGATCAACAAAGATGAAAGGGGAAAGGTAGGGCTCAATTCCTGGATTAAGGGTTGGGGGAAAGATGTTGACCATTTTGCTTATCAAAAGCATGAGGGCATACTTTTGTTCAAACAGAGAAAGGAAAAAGGATTTTGCAAGGTCAATGCAGAGGGTGAAGACTAGACCCTTTGGCATATACAGGCATGAATTGAGAGATGGAGAGATGAGTTGGCTGAAAAGAACTTCCCAATCAAGAAGAGTATTGGGAGTGATGAACTTTGGGAATGATGGGATTTGGTGAACAAAGTTGGAGGTTGATGAGGTTCTTGACACTTGCCATTTTTCATAGGCAAAGAAAACTAACCCTGCAAGGTTTCTTGCCACTACAATCATCCCATTTCTTGACAGTTCCCAAGATTTTGGATAGGTAAAGGGATTTACAATGTCTGGAAAATGAGACACATGGGCTAACCCTTTTCTTTTCAGTCTTGATGGAAGAAATAGAGAAATCAATGCCACAAACTAAGCATCCAGGGTTCTTTCTTGGGAAGAAAGGATTGATTTTGAGAGGGAGGAATGGAACTGCTTGGATAGCTGTCAGGACTGGATAGAATTGGATCACTATCAGAGAAGTCTTGACCTTGTCCAGCAAGTATTGGACTATGAGGAGAGGCTTCAAAAGGTTCACTTTCAGGAATTGGAGAAGTTGGCTTGGAAGGTGCAGAGGGTTGGGTTGAAACAGTTGGGATTGACTCAGAGGTTTGGCCAAGACTTTGATTAAGAGAACTGGAACTGAATTGAGATTTAAGGAGATTCAAGGCTGCCCTTACTTCACTTTTGGCCAACCTTTTCTCAAGGATAGCTATCATAGCTTCCTCATTTTCTTGAGTTCCATCAAGCACAAGGCCTTTGCAAGCATTCACAATTGATTCTCCTTTTGAGACAAGAATGGGATTAATCTCAACTCCAACCTTCTTGAGATTTTGAATGACCTTAGAAGTATTATCAAGATTCCCCCTTTCAATTTCAACAGTTGGGGCGGGTTCATTTACAGGCTCAGTCTCAGGAATGGAAGGGAAGGTATGGCTATCTACATTCATAGCTGTCACCTTGGGGTTATTAGATGACTCTCCTGGTCCACTACTTTTCTTCATAACCCTAAGTCTGAGTTCATCTAGGGCCATTACAGATTCTTCTTCACTTAGAATATCATCAAGATACAAAAGAACAGCCTTTTCAAAGGTCGTGGTTTCCATCCAATTCAATAGCATCAATTGCTTTCAGGATTTTGGTTAACTGTTGAGGCTGGGTGGAGGGGATATTCTCATCAATGTTCCCCCTTAAAGGTTGCTTCCGTGATGGTTCTTTGAGTTTAAGAATGGCTTCAATGGCTGACTGATGACCTGAGCTGGGAGTGGATGACTTGTCCACTCTTGGACTAACAGAAGTGGATTTTGGGGAAATGGAAGGGGTAGTTATTTTGGTTTTCTTGGCTTTGGGGGCTTTCTTTTCTAGTTTTCTTTTCTTTGGCAAAGTTTTAGAAGGAATGGATAAGGAGGGTTGTACCTTAGATCTGGTGACTGTCTGCTTTGTAGGGATAGCTGTCAGAGGATGCTTTCCTTTATGCTGTGTTTTTGACAATTTGATAGCTGCCTGGAGTTCTTGAGGGTCTACATCAGCATCACCAGCATGAGTTTGCTCTATGGTGTCATCTCTATGGCTATCAACATCACCTCTTTCTTCAACATCCTTAGCATGGGCATCGAGATATGGTTCCTTCACCGTCGGCTACCGAGATCATCCTTGCTTTTGCTTTTCTTGCTAGGAGATACCACAGTCCTTTTTAGCACTCCAGTTTTCTTGACATTGGTCTTTACTCCTCTTTTTATTCTCCTACTTGTAGCCAATGCTATCAACTCTTTCCAATGATCAAGCTTTATTCTTGTTTCTTCAAGCATCTTTTCTTGGGCTTCTTTGAAACTTTCAAGGCTCATATCTCCAGCCTTCATAACAATTCCTTTCTTTTGTTTCAATGAAAAGGTTCTTTCATTGAAACATCTTGTTTCTGACAGCTTCTTTGTCTTGACCACTTCTTGGGTAGAGGAGTTTTGAGCTTAGGGATTAAATCATGAAGAATTCCACTCATAAACCTGAAGTTGTTCATCTTCCCACCTTGTTTTTTGAACTGTAGAGTAGAGGTTGAGGCGCGGTGAAAGTTGTGGAGAAGGACAATACACCAGTTTGTGTCCTTGGTCATCAAGCTTAGCATTTGCTTCCATTCATTTGATCCCATTTGATCAAATGAGGATTGCTTGCCATCAATGGCTTTGTTAACCACATCCATTAGGGTTGATTTGAAGATATCATCTTTGTTTTTCACCATTGCTTTGTCTTGAACAGCCTTGAAGTCAGGGACCTTAATCCCAAGAAATTTCTCATAAACTGTCTTCAGCCTGTCTGACCCTCTATCCCAAATGTTTTTCACAGCATCTTCTCTATTTGGGATCCCATAGACCTTGCTAACCATTTCTTGAGTAATGTTGATCTTTACATTATCTATGGTGGCAGTTATTGAGTTGTTCTCTCTATTTCTGTTGCCAACCAAATAAATCTCTCTGCATAACTCTTCATAAATTGGAGGTCTAGCTCCCATGAAATCAAGTAATTCATTTACCTCAAGAAGTTCCTTGATGAGAATTCCAACTTCAGTCTCATAGAAATTAGGTTTGATGAAATAACCATGAGCATCTGGGTACATTGCTTTTAGATAGGCCATTGATGTCTAAAAAGAATTAGGGTTGAAGAGATACGATGGTGGATTGGAGAGGGAAGGAGACAAATTTTAAACTGAGAATTAATGAAATAGGAATTTTGGTGATTGCGAAAGAGAGAGAGAGATAAATGATGAGTGGAACGTGGGTTTTAATGAGAATTGGGGGTTTCAAAGTTAAGTAACTGTTCATATGAACAGTGGTTTTTTACCCTTCCCCACGTTGAGACATTAATTCCCACAAAACACAAGAAGAACATTCTCTTTTTCAAGGAGATTTGCAGTGGAAGAGGCGGCGAAGGAAGTGACAATTGTGAGCAATTAACACTATCAAATCACTTAAAGGTTGCTTTAACCTAGCTGTTGAAAGAAATCTCTGACAGTTAAGCTAGTTTGAATGATGATGGTACATGCGAGATAGCTAGGTGAAAATTTGCCTATAAAACAATGAAAACTTGAGAGGAAAATTATTCAGATTGATTTACAAACAAAAATGGGAAGATTTTCCTCAAAGTTTAATCCAAAGGTTATGGCTCAAACAGCAAAACAATTGGTCTTTGGGAAAAATAGTGAGGATGATTTGATGAGTGATGAGATGGAGATAGATAGAGAGACTTTAAATATTGTTGAAAGTTCAGAGAGAGTGAATGATAAGGGTAAGAAAAAGAGAGTGAGGGTTGATGAAGACATAGAGATGAAGGAGGTAGCTGTCAGGGAAAAGATTGACAGTAAAGAGGGAGAAGGAATAAGGCTTTTTGGGAAGACAATCAAAGTTGATCAAGGAGAGTCAAGTAAGGGAAGGTGTAAGGTAGAAAGGGTATACACATTGGGGAGTTGGTAAAGCGGGACGGAGCTCGGACGGCTAAGGAGAGAAGCTTAGGCTGTCGGGAAGAAGGTTGAGCAAGATAAGCTTTATACACTGTGAGCAGGATTCTCTCTCTCCGGGAGTTGGTTTGTTGGAAGGGAGAGGAGATAACTTTGCGGGAGTGCATATATCTCCTTCTTCAACCATCTCATACTGTTCAACCAGGTTATAGGTTGCTTCGACCTGCAAGGGTACCTCTTGTGGAGAGAGTGGAGTCAAGTGTTGGTCAACCATTTGCAATCACGGGGAATGGTTCTTTTCGGGAGAATTTAGCTTTGTTACTCCAATGGAGGGATTGCTTGACCATATGATCCAGGTTGAAGAGTGGTGGCCTAGAAGGGCAAGTCCTTCTCTCCAATATTGATCACTTCCATTGATCCTTTCTTGGAGAGGCACCCGGTGTGGTTGCGGAGGTACCAACAAACCTTGCAATCAACTCGGGAGGCTAGAAATGAAGGAATGAGTCTTTGGAGGAGAGTGCAGGGGAGGCTGTGACATTTCGAAAGAATGTCGACCGCTAACCTGTGGGTTTGAAGAGGGGAGCATGTTTTGAAGATTGTATGGTTTGGAGGAAGCTTTTGTTGGGTGAAGGATGATGAAAAAGAGAGATTTCAAGGGTTGTTTTATGTTTTGTATGTTTTTGTTGTTGTCTTTGGTTTTCATGGTTTTGGAAAGATAGCTATTAGTGGATAGCTATCAGAACTATTTATGAGGGAATAGCTGTCAGGCAACATTGTGACAGCATTACTCAGTATGTAATCTTTTTTTTTTTATTTATGAAGAACAACCTTTTATTTTGGCATATTTATCATACCAAGCATGGCTCTTAGTATCTCAAATCTCTTTTCATCCATGGCTTTTGTGAGAATATCAGAGACATTGTCCTCAGTGTAAACTTTTGCAAGGTTGATATTCCCTTTTTCAACATGATCCCTGATGAAATGATGTCTGACCTCAATATGCTTTGTTTTTGAATGTTGTACAGGGTTTTCTGTCATGGCAATAGTACTTGAGTTGTCACAAAAGATGGGAATGTTGGATAATTCCATTCCAAAGTCTTGAAGTTGACTTTTAAGATAGAGAATTTGTGAACCACACAAGCCTGCAGCAATATACTCGGCCTCGAGTTTGTTGAGGTGGCTGCGAGGTTTGCTTTTTGCTTGACCAAGAAATTATTCTTGAGCCAATAAGCGGCATCCACCACTTGTGGATTTTCTATCAAGATTACATCCGGCATAGTCGAGTCGGTGAATCCAATTAAAGAAAATGGGGATTCGGTAGGATACCATAAGCCAAAGTCGGGGTTCCTTTGAGATATCTAAGAATTCTCTTGGCAATGAGAGAGATGAGATTCTTTGGGATTAGCTTGAAATCTAGCACGAGACATACACTAAACATGATGTCGAGGTCTTGAAGGCTGTTACATAAAGAAGAGATCCAATGTAGCTTACGTAAAGTGTTGGGTTTACACTTTGACCATCTAGATCGGCATGGAGTTTGGTTGTGGTTGACAAGGGTGTTTTGGCGGGGAAGCGGTTTGCATGTCAAACTTCTTGATCATATCCCTTGTATATTTAGCTTGGTTGATGAAGATTCCTTCCTTCATTTGTTTGACCTGGAGTCCTAAGAAGAAGGTGAGCTCACCAATCATGCTCATTTCAAGCGATCCTTCATGATATCTCCAAATTCGGTGCACAAGTCCTCATTTGATGAGCCAAAGATGATGTCATCAACATAGACTTGGATGAGCAGCGATCATTTCCATATTTTTGATAAACAGTATTATCAATATGGCCCTTGGTAAAGCCTTTGCCAAGGAGATATTTAGATAGGGTATCATACCAAGCTCTTGGTGCTTGTTTGAGCCCATACGGTGCTTTGTTCGGTTTGAAAACATGATCGGGAAACTTTGGGTGCTCAAATCCGGGGTTGAGATACAAAGACCTTTTCATTTAAAACTCCATTTAGAAATGCACTCTTGACATCCATTTGGAATATTTTCATCTTCTTGAATGAAGCATAGGCAAGGAATAGCCTTATAGCTTCAAGTCTTGCCACAGTGCAAAGGTCTCATCATAGTCAATACCTTCCTCTTGTACGTATCCTTGGGCAACTTGATCGGCTTTGTTTCTAATTACAACACCTTCTTTATTCATCTTGTTTCTAAAAACCCATCTTGTTCCAATAACAGTTTGATTTCTTGGTTTAGGAACAAGTTGCCATACTTTGTTTCTTTCAAGCTGCTCTAGTTCTTCTTCCATGGCTTCAATCCAGTCGGCATCTTGGAGTGCTTCATTTATTTTCTTTGGTTCCACTTGGGATATGAATGCACTCATGAGAAAAGGAATGTTATGCAGGCTGGGGTTTTATCAATTTGAAGGCTGATGTAAAGATCTTTATTGGGTGGAATGATGTGGGTAATGGTAGTTTCATCATTCTTTTTGGGAGGAGAAAGAGGATTATTGGATGGAGATGGAAAATGGCTAGAAGATGGATTACATGAGGAAATGGGATGGTACATCGGCTAAGGGTTGGTGTCGGCTAAGGGAAAATTTTGAGAAGGGTTAGTCGAGGGATGACCATTTATTTGAAAATTTTCTTCCTCATCAATTGGATTGGAAGTGGGAGTGATTCTTTGTTGACTTGATTGGGTTTGGATTGGTTGTTGATGAGAGTGAGATAGTTCATGGGTATGCGGCATAGGATGGTGTCGAGATGAGTTTCTTGGAACCATGTATGGAAGATTTGATGAATCTTGTTCATGATTGAGAAACGAGATGAGTCAAGAATGGGAGATGCTTCAGGAAGATTATCCAGATTTCCCAAACCTTCATCAAAATCACACAACTCAGTTACACTTTGATCATTGTTTTCATCAAAGTCAACATGAATTGATTCTTCCACAACAAGTCTTCTTTTGTTGTAAACTCTATAAGCTTTGCTTGTGTTAGAGTATCCAAGAAAAATTCCTTCATCACTTTTGGAGTCAAATTTGTCTAAATTGTTCTTGCCATTGTTGTGGATGAAGCATCTACTTCCAAAGCTGTGAAAGTAAGAAATTGTAGGGACTTTGTTATTCCATAATTCATATGGAGTCTTTTTGTGGAATTTGTTGATTAGTGTTTTGTTTTGAACATACACTGCAGTAGTAACAGCTTCACCGCAAAAATACTTTGGGAGATTGTGTTCTGACAGCATTATTCTTGCTCTGCCTCACAAATTGTCCTGTTTTTCCTTTCAGCAACACCATTTTGTTGGGGAGTTCTTGGGGCTGAAAAATTGTGATCAATGCCTTTGGAATCACAATATTCTTCTACTCTAGTGTTCTCAAATTCCTTCCCATGGTCAGATCTGATCTTGATGATGGATGTCCCTTTTTGATTTTGAATTTTATTGAATAGCTTTATCAGACAGCTAAGGGTGTCACTTTTGGATTCAAGAAGAATGATCCAAGTGAATCTTGTGAAATCATCAACAACAACTAGGGAGTATCTTTTTTCCTCCTAAAGATCTAGTTCTTATGGGTCCAAAAAGATCCATATGAAGTAGTTCAATAGGTCTTGAGGTGTCCAACTTGGTCTTGGGTTTGAATGAAGATTTCTTTTGCTTCCCACATTGGCATGCTTTGCAAAGTTTATCCTTTTTGAATGGGATCTTTGGTAGACCTCTGACAAGATTGGAATTTGCAAGCTTGGAAATGGTTTTGTGATTGAGGTGAGCCAATCTCTTGTGCCATAGCCATGACATATCAGATTGATTGAAAGACAGAAGGCAGTGAGCATTTGAAGTTTCCACAATCTCTAAGTTTAAGCAATAGAGATTTCCTTTTCTTGATCCAGTTAGAATGACTTTATTATTTTAATCTTTAACAGTGCATTTGTCCTTAGTGCAAACAACATGATATCCCTTATCACAGATTTGACTAATGCTGATCAAATTGTGTTTGAGACCCTCTACATAGGATACATTTGTAAAAATGATATCTTTTGTAACAAGATTTCCTGATCCTTTGACCTTAGCTTGGGAATTGTCACCAAAGGTTACATTTGGACCATTTTTAGGGGAATATTGTTGCAACCAGTCTTTATTGAAGGTCATATGTCTACAACAACCACTATCTAAATACCAAAGTCCTTTCCTAGGTACCTGCAAAACAGAAAGTAAATTTTATGGTACCCCTTTTTTTATTCTATTGGGTCCAAAGGATTTGTTTTTCTTTGGAACCCTAGCTTTGTTTATTGGTCCCTTGTTGAAGAACTGGTTTAGGGTATGATAATATGACATGATTTGCATCATGTAAGGTGTGAGGACAGTGGATTGGGATGGATTGAAGAAGTGGTTTGGATTGTTGTATTGGGGTTGAAACTGAAAGTTATTTGAAGAGGATGATCTGGGAGAGTCATTTTGATTTGCATGGCTTCTACCATTTGAGTATTGCCATTGAGGTTTTTGTTGTTTGGTGTATCTATGTTTGTTGTAAAATTTTTGTTGCCTTGGGGTTCTTTGTTGTTTGGAAGATTTTGGTTGTCTGTCAGGCCTTGGGCATGTCATGTACCTTGGGTCTGTCGACCCTTGGGCATGCGACGGGACTTGGTGACTAGCACATTCTTGCGGCTTGGCTTCTTCACGTATATTGGCTCCTTTTTGAACCCAAATATACTTGCTTCCTTGAATTCTACTTGGTCCTTCCTTTGGTTGACTAGGACCACCCAAGATTTCTTTTGATTTTTCTTTGGTTTGAACAGGGTAGGTTTGAGTTTGATAGGTTTGCCCGAGCTAAGGTTTTCTAGAACCATTTTTCAATGGCCCTTTCACCGGTGGGAGGAGAGTATACTTTGCGATGGATTATCGGCACCAATCCACTGTTTTGTCACTGGGACGCCTTTGGGTATAGGTGAAAAGTGATAATGCTTTGCTTGACATGTTCCATGAATCTATTCTCTTTTTAAGAGCATCATTTTCTTTTTCAAGATTAATGAGTTTTTGACGGTTTTCATGATTACTTGATGTCTCATTTGTCGAGATCCTTGTTTTGTTTTTCAAGCATGATGCATTGATCTCTTAGCCCTTGGCATGCTTTCTCAAGCTCGAAATGGTTTTTGTGAGGGTGTCAATGGTTGAGGATTGGGAAAGATTTTCATTGACCGGTGAAGCAAAGCTAGTTTTTGTTTTTTGGTTTGAATTAAAAGAGTACAAACTAATTGTTTAAAACCATCAATATTTAAAGAGTTAAAATCATGTACCTCTTTTAGTTCATCAGCAGCAGCAAGTGCTTCCATTTCTTCCTCATTGTCGATTCTTCATCATCTTCGGCCATAAGGCATATCATGGCTTCTTCTCCTTCAATTTGAGTCATCACTTGACATATACTCTTCATCACTGAATTTTGATGAGTCGGCAATCATGACTTGCTCTTTGTTTTTGTCATGTTTATTTTTGGAGCAATTGAAGCGGTTGCACTTAGAAGCGTGAATGATCTCCTTTGAGTAGGTCATCTTCTTAGGCTGTCGATTGTCCCTAGGTTTCCTTGGTTCGGGGCAATCGGAAGAGTAATGTCCTTGCTTTCCACAATTGAAGCAATCAATTGTCTTCTTGTAGCTGTCTTGTTGAGCATTAGATGTGGAGGGATTGAATTTTTTGTCAAAAGATTTCTTTTGAAATTTCATGGCATTTCTGACCATGGAAATGAGGCTTGGAATGTCTTCTTGGGAGATGTTGTTTGCGACGGGTTTGGAGGCGATGTTTATCTTTTGAAGGGCATTGTTGACAATGGTCTCAATGTCTTGGTGAGTGATTGGCTTGTGGACGGTTTCTTGTGCGATTAAAGCTAAGGTTTGTGAAATGGAAGGGTGATGGAATTTTTATCATACCTTCCGGTTCATAAGCTTCAAGCTTTCCAAAGTATTGCTCAGCTGTCATGGTGCTCCACTCGAGATCCTTCTCTAATAGGTAATGCTACCTTCTCATATTCTTGAGGAGATTTGAGTAAATATTGAGGCGAGAGATCTTGTTGTTCAAAGGTTTTTCCATGATCGGCAATTGATCTAACAAGGTTCTCAAACCTTGGTGGCGACACTCACCTTTTCTCCAGGGTAGAACTTGAAGTTGTCTAATTGCCTAAGCAAGTTGTACAAGTTTTGTGTCCTAACACTGGAGTGTTTAGTGAACTTGGTTTGAATAAGAGCCCATGCTTTGTTACGGCATTTGGTTCCTTAGCAATTTCTTGTGCTAGAGAGTCATTTACACTCTTTTGAAGAATGTTCTTGACTTTCAAGTTTGCACTTATCAATTGCTTTTCGGCTTGAGACCAAGTTTACGGGGATTTGATCTTTCTTGGTCCTCCATCGGTCCAGATTTGAGTTGGGTAGGACACTTCATTCTCAAGAACATACCAATTCCATATCTTTGTTTGCATCAAGATATGTTTTTATTTTTGAAGCATAGATCTCAAAAGATCCACAGTCATCAATGTGTGGGATGTCTTTCTCATTATTTCTTCTTGGTTGAGGCATGGTGGGTTTGAAGAGAATCCTTCACAAGTTGTTAGACTTTTGAGTGTGAAGACAAGCTCTGATACCAATTGAAAGGCCCTTTGTTAATATGCAGATAATCAGACAGCTATGGTATTGGCTTAGCTGTCAGATGATAGTTGAATTGTGCAGCGGAATAAGAGAGGTTTGAAATAATTATAGGACAAGAAACACAAAGAAATAATGCAAGTGTGTGAATGTGATTGCAAAAATGTAATAACACAGAGAATTTAAAGTGGTTCAGAGTTCACTCCTCCTACATCCACCCCCACTGTCAATCTTGACAAGTGAGATCAATTTTATTATAATCTTTAATCAACAAAAATTACAAATGATTGATTCAGGCAAGTTCCTTGAACTTCCTCTTCCAAATTAGTACAGTCAACTAGGGATACACTTAAAGTACAGTCTTAAGTGTTTTTACAACTTGAAGTACAGTCTCAAGATTTTACAAAACAACTAATACACTCAAAGTACAGTCTTGAGTGATTACAAACTAATTCTACACCTAAAGTACAGTCTTAGGATTTTGGATTTTGTGAATTAACACACTAAGGGGTGTTTTGTTGTGGAGGCAAAGGTTTTGGGGTGAGGGTTTGGTTTGGAACAGAGTTTGAAGGGAAAGGATTGGTGAGTGTGTGTGTGAATTACAGGAGGTGTGTGTGGGTGTGTGGAAAGGGTTTTATTGTGAAAATGAGTATTTTTCGGTGGTTTGTGTAGAGGAAGAACTCCTCTATTTATACCCTTCAATGTAGCCGTTGGAATATGACATTGCGGCTACATTAATGAGCTTTGGCGGTCTTTGTCCCACTTGTCCATATGCGGGTCTTCATGAGGCGGCTTGAGCTGTGAGCTTGAACTGAGAGCTTCTAGAAGGTCTTCAGTGGTCTTCATTGGTCTTCATTGGTGAACTTGACAGCTGTGAAGATCCAGGTTCCACATTGGTTGAGATTGTGGTAGCAGAGATTGAGACAAAGTGATGGCTATCAGAGGAATGAAGTCATGGCTGTCAGATCATACAAGACTTAGCTATCAGAGATGTTCTCTGATAAGGACTGAGATGCACTTTGATGATCTTGAAGGCTTTACTAAAGAGAATATGATTCATGTTTTTGATTGATTGTAATCATTGTATACAACTGAATCATAACTATCAAACTCATAGCTGTCAGATACACTGAGGAATGAATATGAAGTTTGATTTGGTCAGTCATGGACTTAGCTGTCAGTCTTCCTCTTTTGATATAAACCCTGTTCTATATATATATTCCTTTATCAAAACCAACTAACTAAGACATTGATCAAAGTTAGGTCCTAACACAATAAATGAAACAGTTGAAATGATTGAACTTTTTTTGATTTTCTTTTCATTTAAAGGAACAGTGGAGACTCTGTAAGACTGTAAACTATTAGCAACAAAGGATCAAAAGAAGACAGATTCTTGTTTTCGTTTAGTTTTAGAAAAAAGAAAAAAGAAATGTTTTGTTCGGCAGCGTGGTTTCCTAGAAAAGTGAGAGTTTGGAGGGAACGGAATATGCTGGGCTCGAGATTCAAGACTGCTTTTGCTCCCCTAAAACATAAATAGGACTTTCCACGCTTGAAACATCATAAAAAAGAGATTGATTTTCCCATGAAAACCCTAATCTGGGCACTCGACCTAAGGAAACTGTAATTACCTAAGATAAGGGGTAGATTCGGTATTATGAGATAATATAAAAGGGGCAAGAAATTTATTGGTAAAATTGATTTCAACCTAGGAATCCTAAGATAAAATATGAAATATTATGTTTTTATTGATAAATTTCACATTATCTTAAGGACTTGTTGGTAAAAACCCATAAAGAATTTTGTTTCTAACTTTCTATACTCCAATAGTTTAGTGGTCGACCCCAAAACAAAATTAGGAGACAAACACTAACTTAAGATAAGATAAGGGGTAGATTCGGTATTATGAGATATTTTTTCCACTTTTCATGGGTGCTAATAAATAATACTACCTCCCACCGTCTCAAATTAAAGTAAACATTGTCGTTTCACATTATCCATTAATATTAATATTTTTGTTATGTTTTCCAAATTTATTCCTATCATTTATTCTTTTGATCTTTAGTATTATTTTATAATAAACTTCAATCAACAAATAAATAGAAGAGTAATTAAGGATAATATAGTATTTTTAACATGTTCCTTAAGTTGTGTGCTTTGTGCTAAAACGACATTATCTCTGAAATGGAAGAGGTAAATGGGTTGATATTGTGAGTGTAGCACGTGAGTGCTATTGTTCATTTTAGGAAAATTTCAAACTAAAACATTAAATTGAAATAGACTAAAACGAAGAACTTGTTTAACGAGACGATGAGAGTAATGCTTCTTTTATAGTATTCTTTTATTGTGCAGACACTTCTAATTATATACTCTCTCTCTCCATTAAAAGTTACAATTTTTGTCAAAACGGTTATCTCATTAAAAGTTATATTATTACAACTGGAAAATTTATAATAACCTTTAATCAATGAGACCCACATGTATACTTACAACAACTATCAACTCACTATTTCTTACTCAATTTTTTCTTTCATACCTCATTTTTTATACTCACAACATTTACACCACTTAATTACGAATTTTAAAAGTATCATGAACGGAATAAAAGTGACGCGTTAGGCCTAACAAGGCCAGCCCAACGTCCACGCTATAACATGAGCCCAACAGGCTGAGAAAACCTTCAAGTCCACTAGGCCAGAAGTTGATCAAACAAGTCAAGTCGATCAAGATCATGGTCCGACCTTTCCTAGGTCACGAACCAGATCGGTCCTACATACGACTTGATCCTCGCACATTCTCTCTGCCTGAACAAGGCACAAATTCAGGTCGATCTCGTAGTATCGAGCGACCTCGATCGAACCAAACAAGCGTACCCCACGCCGCCAAAAATAACAAACTCCTATATTTCAGAGGTGGGTAATCCCTACATTCGCCGGGTTTCACGGGACTTACGACACATGTCCTATCATTTGGGTATAAATATCTACCCATAATCCTCATAAGAAGGTAACGTCATTTTTACACACAAACTATACTCTGTTCAATAGAGTTTCATATCTAAGACACCCATACTTATACTCACGCTGGAGGGTATTAACCAAAGAACATCCCGACTAGTTGTTTTTTCGTGATTTCAGGTCATAGACACCAGAGTACAACCTGGTTGCTGCACTAAGGCTGATCCAGACCAATTCCTCCTCATCAATTTGGTTCCATTGCCAAAAATTGAGCTTTCTAGACCTCGAAATCTCACGAACTCTGAATTATGGTGTCGGACGGATAACGGCTATTGCCTCCGTGGACTATGTCAATAATGGTCAAGCCCAGAAGACTGGCGGCAACATCGTTGAGAATGACGCCGACCCTAATGGTGGCATTGGAAACCGTCATGTTTTCCTACCCCCTCCACCTCTTAGAAATCCCTACAGGAGACCAACTAGGTCCAACAACGTGGTGGATGGAGTGGGGAGACAGGACAGGAGGAGGGAGAAGATGTCAGTGAACGTCCCAGGTAGCAAAACAAGAAGCACCGAACGGGCCAAAAGGCTGTTGGCGACATTCTAGGTCCCTCAGTCCCTCACCTAAGTAGGAGATTTATACTGTTCGAATGGGCAAAAGTTCTACAAAGCCTACTGGAAATTCACGAAGAGTTACTTGAGCTGTCGGAAACTCCCGACGAAGAGGATCATAGATCTCATAGAACGACACCATCTCAAAATTCTCAATGACCTAGAGTCATGGCTCGAAACAATGATGCTATTCACCCGACACCTGAGCCATCGTTAGGAGGAAAGAGAAACGATGGCCCACGACCAGGTGGAAGGTCGGTAAGACGGAACTGCGATCTGCGAGATAAGCTTAGCAATAATAGGGAGCAGGAAGCTGAGTCATATCGAAAGAAACAATGGAGGCTGAGCGCAATCTTGGTAAGTCACCTCCCAAAGCTAGGGGTGCCCCCAGTAAGAGGTAGATCACCACCAAGAAGCGACAAGAGAGAGAGAGAGAGAGAGAGAGAGAGAGAGAGAAGTTGCCAATAAGAAAAATAAGGGATATGACGCCTTCTCGATTGTCGTACCATGAAGATGAACAACAGAGGTCGAACTCCATGTCCCACTACAGAGGTGAAGGACCTGGCTTGGATGCAAGAGATTTGTTAAACCTCAAGAGGAAGCTGGATGATATGGATGCCGACCGACAGATCAACAAAGACAAGGTTGAACGAAACGATAGTACTCTTTAACCTCTGGCTCAGTGGATGCTAGATCTAGGTCCGCCAGAGTCTGGATTCATGTTTCCCGACATGGATAAGTACTTAGGATCGACCAACACCTTAAATCATATGCAACATTTTGAAGTAGAAATGTGTTTGATCTACTCCAAGGATGACGTTTTATGTAAGCCTCTTACTAGCATGTTCACGGGTGCGGCTCTGACCTGGTTTCATGGCTTATCTATCGGATGTATAAAATGTTGGCAGTATATGCGCCGTAAGTTACTGGAGTGCTTCTCCATGACCGAAGCTCGAAAGAAAATGGTCACCAACTTGAACAATATTGCTTAGGAAAAGATGAAGAGTACCATGAGCTATTACACTCATTTCAAGGAATTGGTCAACTAGATTGAGGAGGATTTGACCAACATAGAGGTCATAAATTGTTTCAGAAATGGAGTTTCCTCGCCTGACATTGATTACGAGCTCCAAGTTAGGCGAGCAATTACTAGGAAGGAGTTGTTTGAGCGAGCATATGACATGGCTGGGGCTGAAGAAAGAATTCTTAGGAAGAAAGATGTGAAGGGTTATGATCAAGGAGAGTCGACTAAAAGCCAGGCTAACAAGGTCGATCCATGCAACACCAAAGGAAAAAATCGTACTAGGGCGATTGAAAGAGTCCCCGAAGACTTTATCCCCCTCACTTTTAATTGAACGAAGATTACAAATACAATTAATCTAGCCCCCAGCTCCCATGAACCCTCAGAACAAATTTCAAAAACCAACAACAAGTACTTCGACTATCACAAGGATAATGGCCACAACACGGAGGATTGCTTGAGTTTGAAAAGGATCATCCAAAAGTGGGTTAATGAAGGTCGACTAAATAAATTTGTAAAAGGAGATCATCCCCCCACAGGGGATCGACCTGCAGGAGGACCACCTGAGCCTAGACAATCTAGATTGACTCTATGGGTAATAGCGGAGGAAGCGAGCAACACCTTCCTCAAGAATAATATTTTTCATTTGACAAAAGCTCCTTATATACCTCCAAGGAGATTTGTGCAAGATGACATCATTATCTTTTACCCTTACGAGTGGCTACCCGAGAGTAGAATTTGGTCATTCCAGGGTTAATTGACAATTGCACCTCCAATCAAATTTTGGTCGATACTGGAGCATGCAAGGACATACTTTATTACAATATTTTCAAGGATATAGGACTCCCAAATACCCGTTTGTCGCCGTGTTCTGGTCAACTTAAAGGTTTCATGAACCATATGGTCGATGTTAAGGGTCAGATCGAGCTCAAGGTCAACATTGGACAACATCCTTTGAGAGCAATATCGAAGGTAACCTTTATTGTTATTGATGTAGTGAGTGACTACGACACAATTCTGGGGATTCCTGGTCAGGTTTCCCTTGGAATGGTACCTTCAATCCCCCACTAGCGTGTTAAGTTTCCCACCCCGATCGGGGTTAGATGCGTCTTGAGGACAGCCATGGAGTATCTCGACCATGTTATCAAAACAAAGAAAACGAGAGAGCTAGAACTTGAAACCATGGAGAAAGTTGGAAGTTTTCCAAGTCAGTCACAACGACGACCTCAAAAATGGCTACAATCAAATGTGTGGAGGATGATATGATCGAGCTTGATGTACCAGCTCTTGTCACCCAATTCAGGTACCTAATACTTCTAATTATGAGGACCAAGGGAGCAACCCCACCTTCATCGCCCATCATCAACCCATCTTGGACATAGTAGTCTTTGCTCGACTAAAGCGTTTCCCAATTAACCGCACTTCTATGAGCAACGACCATTAATCTTCTAGTCAACACATTGCTTTACTATGGGACCCAATAGCCCTCTTCCTTCATGGCCTTCGAATTAACAACAGGTAAGGGGAACTCCCGTCCTTTGTTGTTCTCCACCAAAATCATGTGGCTATTCTAGCCCGAGCATTTGTCGGGTAAGTTGATGAAAAGTTTGGGCACCTTGGCTTTGACCGGAGTACTTATCCCCCAAGTCGTCTCATTGACCACAACCTTAAAAAACCTCCTAAAGGCATACACACATGGCTCGTACCCAACGAACCGGCACACCATGACAAAAGTGACCAACACCCTAACGGTGTTAGCTCCCAGTTTCATGGGACAACAGCCATGCACTCCATAAACTCACAAGTGAAGGGTTCTAGGGGTAACCTTAGCCCAACCTCAAATTTTCCATAATAGAAAGCCACCCTACTCGAAGTGAGCGCCTAGTGGACCCAAGATTCAGCCTTTCATTGCCTCTCAGTGAAGTGAGTCAACTGGTAGTCCCCTCGACACCTCAAAATGGTCGTGGAGTACTTGGAGACGAGATTCTCCAGCTTGCTTACCGATCTGAGGCCTGGGGGCCACGTACCCCCTCTCGCCTCTCACTACCAGAAAAAGGTGGTTTAGCGACGGAAATTTCCGTCGCTAAAATTCAATTTCCGTCGCTAAAAATAAACACCGGCGGAAAAATTCCGTCGGTGGTCCGTCGCTACCAGCCCGTCGCAGTGCTCCGACGGGTCAATTTCCGCCGGTATTTTTTGATTTTACCGACGGAATTTAATTCCGCCGGTGATTTAATGGCTTCACCGACGGAATATTCCGCCGTTAAATCAATTTAATTTAATTAAATTTTCATTTCAGCGGCAAAAATTTCCGTCGCTGTAATAAAAATTAATTTTATTAAATTAATTTCAGCGGCGGAAATTTTCGTCGCTGTAATAAAAATTAAATTAAAATAAATTAATTTCAGCGGCGGAAATTACCGTCGCTGAAATTATTTTATTTTAATTTAATTTTTATTCCAGCGACGGAAATTTTCGCCGCTGAAATCAAAAATTAAATTAAAATTAAATGATATAGCGGCGGAAATTTCCGTCGCTGGAATAAATTAATTAAAATAAAATAATTTCAGCGACGGGAATTTCCGCCGCATAAATTAATTTATTTTAATTTAATTTTTATTACAGCGACGGAAATTTCCGCTGCTATAATAAAAAATTAATTGAAATAAATTAATTTCAACGACGGAAATTTCTGTCGCTGATTCTGAAATAAATTAAAAAAAATAATTTAAAATATCAATAAACCAAAATTTTTTGTACCTGATATAACAATTCAATTTATAAAACTAAAACTATAACAACTAAAAATCAAATATCAGCGTACCAAACTAAAGACTAAATATCACCGTATCAAATCGGGAGGGGGAGAGGGGGGAGGGGGAGGAGATAGGGGGAGGGGGGAGAGGGGGGAGGGGCTCTCGCGGGTACCAAATATCTCAAATGTTTACAAACAAGTATAAAATAGTACAAACAAGTCTAAAATAGTCCGTAATCAACTCGGGGGAGGCCGGAAATTACCCTGGGGGTCCTGGTCGAAACGAGCCATCAACAGCACCAATTGTCTTTCAGTCTCTGCATGACGCCGATCATTCTCCTCCTGCATCTGCGTCTGAACCGCCAAAGCCTCCGCAAGCTTTGCCCGCTCGCGTCTCTCCTCCTCCAACGCAGCCTCCAGAGTGTCGACCCTCGGATCATGAAACGTGGGCAGGGCAACATTTCGCCGACGGCCGGTCGACGTCGACGGGCATTGCCGCCCGTAATCCCCCATCCCTAACACTTGGGCTCCTCTCTTTGGATGTCCCTCAGAGGTGATCGAGTGCCAAACATCAGGCACGAAGGGGACGGGCTCGCCGGGAGGCGTTCCTTCGGGAACAACGGCTGCTTGATATGCACTATGTCAAAATAAAACAAACAATTATAATCATATACACAATGTAAGGTACATAAATAAATTTACATATTCAAAATCAAGTCATTTAATGATAGTTTACTTACAAAGGCATTAGCAGAGCGATCGTCAACCCATTGCGGAGGTTGATCGGGCGCTGTAGGATTCCGAAGATGGGTGCTAGCGTAAACATCCACAAAACTGATATTCTGACATGCTCCCTTTCCTATAAATAAAATAAGCGAGATTATTAATTTGAAATTGTATAAATGCAACATTTAAACTGATTTAAAAGCATGCATACACTACATTTACACTAAAATCATGGATTTCATAGATATTTAGTAACTTATCTAATTGTTGCATATGTAACATGTTATGTTTACTAAATATGTAACATGTTATGTTTACTAAATATAACATGTTACATATTTGATTATGAGTACGATTATTTATCGTTTTCTTTATAGTGGCATATGTTTTCTTCTATTCGTTAATATTACTAACATATCGTTTTCTTTTTGTCTTTTCTGATTCGGTATAACTAAATTGATTATTACCACCATTTAGATTACGTATTATTTGTTTTTTCTTTAGCTCTTTATCAATTATTTTTGTGATTTTCATAGATACTCTTTATTCTCAGTTATGGTTCTCAAAGCACATTTTATGATTTCAGGTACTACACCTTAAATGTTGGTTTACTTATTTACGCGACACGTATATACAGAAACTGTGTCCTAGTTGTTTCATATAAGGTGCATCTAGGGTGCCAAGATTGATATCAGGCGCTCAAACGTAGGCGACATAATCACCGTCCGCGATGCCAACAATCGCCCCAAAATGAGATCTAGAACTAGATGTTCCTAAACTCTTTCATCCACAGTTTTCTTACTTATTTGTTTGTAACTGAAGCAAATACTACTAAGTTTACACCTTGTCTAATTCCTCCCATTAGTGTTACCTACCCATTTATCCTTCCTCCCATTTAAACCCCTTCCGAAACAATATTTTTCTATTCACATCTTTTTGACGGTAATGAATCATGAAGGAACTTATCGATAACTAAAGAAATCGATAACTAAATTTCGGGAAGAAAGGGAAATCATTTTTCTTCCAGACTCCGATTTCACAGATGCAAAACTGCATGTAAATGCTAGTAAAGAAATCAATAAGCGTTCAGGGTCCATGCATACATATTTGCAACACATAATTTTGTTCACAGGTTTGTTTCTCTTTCATTCTTTCTTTTATTTTCCTCCAAAGACATTTATAAGGCATCAAATAGAAGACGCATGTAAAACGGATTGAGTCATAACACGTAACAGGTCAATTCAAGTTCAAGCGAGAATCTGATCTTCCTACAATGTAAAACTAGTTCAGACACAATTACAACAATTAAGTCATTTTGGACCAATTAAGTCATTGTGAATATATCATATTGGACTGTGAACAAAAGGAAAGAAATTCAGCTTTGTTTAGTCACAATAAACTGCTGTACCTGAAACAAAGGGACCCAATCAACCATCATCAAAATCTTAGTAAAATGGACCAATTCATTATTCAAAGAATCAATAGTATTACTTTTATGATTGGTATCAATTCCCAGCGCCCTAATTGACAAAACATAAGAAAAACATTTAGATTTAGGTCTTTTTGACAACTTCCATAGAGTCAACCCGACATTACTGCTAACAAAAAATAAGAAAAAAAATAGAAAATTAATACAAAATTACAACTTCATGGAACCCATATCAACGACATTCACAGTGGAACAACAAGATTGAAATTTTCCCTCTTAATTAATAAACAAAATCCAACTCAGATCTAATTTTAATATAAGCTTACCTTGATTAGAGCGAGAGAGAGAAACACGGTGGAATTGAAGAAGCAGGGACGGACGGACGGACGGACGGACGGCGGCAGCAGCTTGAGACGGAGACGATGGAGAGGTGGACGGACGGCGAAGCTAGGCGGTGTGGAGAGGTGGACGGCGGGGGTGTGAGAGCTAGGTCGCGGTAGAGAGAGATAGCGGGAAGAGAGAGAGAGGGAAATAATGCGTAACTGATTTCAGAATCCCAAAATCAACATTTATAATGACGCTCAGTAACGGAATATTCCGCCGCTAAATATTAATTATAGCGGCGGAATTAAATTCCGAGGCTATAATTAATATTTAGCGGCGGAATATTCCGTCGCTGATAAATTCGACGCTAACCTTTACGTTCACATGGATCGATGACGTGGCACGTTCACCGACGGATTTTTCCCCCGCTGTTTATAACCTCAGCGACGGAATTTCCGCCGCTATTATTAATAAATATCATTGTTTTTATTATATATAAAATGAAATTATTTTAAATTACTCTCAAAAAATAAATATGAGTCAGTAAATATTGTTTTTGAAAAAATAAATAAATCATAAATATTAATTAATTTTAATTTATTAAATATCATTATTTTTAATTATATTAAATATGAAAATTATTTTAAATTACTGTCAAAAAAATAAGTATGAGTCAATAAATATTATTTTTGAATATATAAATAAATCATAAATATTAATTAATTTTAATTTAATAAATATACCATATACCCTATACCCTATATCCTATACCCTATACACTATACACTATACACTATACCCTATACCCTATACCCTAAACCCTATACACAATACCCTATACACTATACCTTATACCCTATACACTATACCCTATACCCTAAACCCTATACCCTATACACTATACACTATACACTATACACTATACACTATACCATATACACTAAACCCTATACCCTATACCCTATACCCAATACACTATACCCTAACCGAGCCCCGCGATGTAATTCATGAGCTTCATCATTTTCATGGGGGGAGGAATCCGGTCCCAAGACAAAGGGAGGTCTATGCAGCATACTTGTGCTTTTGGGCTTTCAACTGTAAATCCCGTCAATATCATGCCCTCGTCGTCATGCTTGATTTCTAGGACCAGGATGCCATTTGTGTTTGTCCCTTCTGTGGTCACACTGTCCCCGTAAATTGTGGTGAGATCATTTCCTTAAACGAATTTCACGCATTGGTGTAGAGGTGATACCACCCCGTTTATTAGGTGCAACCAAGGATGGCCAAAGATGGCGCTAAAGGTGATAGGGATGTCAATAACCTGGAAGTCCGTTGGCATCATCTGTTTTCCTGACCACCGATTCAGAGTGGCTACCCCCAAGACTGAGCGAGACGTTGAGTCGTAGGCTTTGATTGTCTGAACTGAAGGCTTTAGATTGGTCGGCTTGATCCCCAATAAATTCATCATTTTGGCAGGGAGGACATTCATGGCCGATCGTCCATCTACCAACCCCGAGGAAGGCGACCCTCGTCAAGCTGAATGGTAATGTAGAGAGGCTCGTTATGGTTAGCCCCAATTTTTGGCAGATCAAGCTCGGTGAAGGTAATGATGTTACCATAATAAACATTGCCGATCATTTTTGGACCGCCACATCCGGGGTTACATTGATTGGAACCATGGTCTGAGCTAGGCTTTCTTCCAGCTTGAGCTTGTGAGGATAGGAGGAAGTGAGTAGGGACCAAAGGGATATGTTGGCTTGAGTGGGCTTCATTTGGGTCAAGATCGGGTCTTCCACCTTCGGGTCAAGCACTTCAGTTTATTTGGCAAAGGGGCCCTTCTCGGTTCGAGGCTCAGGCATTACTGGCCTTTTATCTATTCTCGGAGGATTTATCGGGATTTGGCCGAAACGGGTCAGCACATTTACTTCTGGCTTCGCTTTTCCTTTGCTTGTTTCCAGATGGTTCTCCAAGGGTTCCAACTGTGGGGTCACCAGCTTCATACCTCTTTCTCAGATTTTTTTGGGAGGAGGATTTTCTCCTTCTGTGGGGACTGTCTTCATTTATTTCATCTTTGAAAGCCTCATCTAGACAAGCGAGGCAGTCTTAAACATCCCACCAAATATGTCTGACAGTTGGTGGTGAGCTCGAAACCTCATGGCATCAACTCGGTATGTCCTTCCCTGGCGGGCCTTGTGACTTCAAGTTGAAGCCGCGGGGCTCACATAGAGGCAAAGGAATGGATCCCAGGGGATATTGAGAGACGGTTGGAGCTGGGGGGAGCAGGCACGTATTCGTCTTTTATGAGAGTCCCAGCTGGTTGGGGGATTGCAAATGTTCTAAGATGACGCATGGCATTTCCGATACAAGCCTGCTGCTCTTCTTGGTGCTTCTTAAGGGATTCGAGAGCTTGCAGCACCTCCTCCATTTTTTTGGAGATTTCCCAGAGGCGGAGTACCATTCCCTTCTCTATTATCTGTCGACCCTGCCATTGAGAAATAACGGACCGTTGGGACTGCTGATTCGAAAGGGCTGTCGGACCTTGTAACTTCAATGCTGAAAAGACAGCACCCGGGGACTCTCAACCACTCTCGATTCGCTGGAGGGGGTAAAAGGTAGGGTTTAGACTCAGGAGGGCTATTTGGATGAAGGGGGAAAGCTCATGCGACATGAAGTTTCCTTTTTTATTATTATTATTTTTTTGTTGTTTCAATTTACTTAAAACATATTTTCTCAAAATCCTAAATGGTGGAAAAGATTGCTCTTCTTTTTCGCAACTATTCTAGATCCTGGTTCAGTGGAACCCGTCATTACGGCTATAAGCCCCTCATTTTTCACCTCTATTTCGACCTCCCAGGAGGATAATCCCGGACGAGGGTCCTATAGGGCAAGCAGTTTCCACCGACCAAAAAGAGAAACGAACCTAAGGACCGAGCATGTCATTTACGTTTCAATGCTTTCGCCATGTGAATAGTGAACAAAGCCAGTACCCTTAAGTCAAGATCGGGTCATATTTTTGGCATGACCTTTCTTTGACTTGCTTTTGCAAGGGATCTTCGACTTTAGGTTTTGGCTAGGTCATATTCTCATGAATGACACATTAAAGGCTTGATGACTTGGTGTCACATTGGGCTTTGACGTATAACTGATATAGACCACTGTCCAAGTTAACACTAGAAATCAAGATCGGGTCAAGATTTTAGCATGACCTTTCATCATCTTGCTCTCGCAAGAGATCTTGATTTTAGGTTTTGACTTAGAAAGTGATTGACACGGGATATATGTTTAGGCTTTATGACACGGACTGGGTCAAAAACCAATCGAGTCTTTGGACAGAGTGTGACACAAAAGTGCATGGTTGACACTGGCTAGGATGGGAAGTTAGGAATGATCCCGTGCGCGCAAGAGAGGCATAGGAACACCAACCGAACTGCAACTGAGACCATCCCGGGTTTGGGGTTGTAGTGTGCAAGTGTACAGGAAAAGAGTCCGCGTAGTGTGCGGTCACTAAAATTCTTTTTGTGAGTAAAACAGGAGTTTTAGCATAATGTATTTTAAAAGCATGTACGCAGATATATTATGAAGCATTTTTTTTTGTTTTTGTTTCTGAATAAGCAAAAAAAAAAAGTAAAACACACACATACACACACAACAGTCAAAGGAAGGGTAAAACGAAAATTTGACCCTCATCATGTTTTAAAAATCTTTTTTAAAAGTTTTTAAAACAAATTCTCTCCAGCAGAGTCTCCAACTGAAATTACCAGATCCATGGGCTGGACAGCTTTTC
This sequence comes from Adenophora triphylla var. japonica, assembly GCA_022495995.1. NCBI lineage: Eukaryota > Viridiplantae > Streptophyta > Magnoliopsida > Asterales > Campanulaceae > Adenophora > Adenophora triphylla. The sequence goes on along the minus strand of JAFEMH010000970.1, from coordinate 286,795 downwards.
GTTTCGAAAGGTAGAGTCGCCACGCCGTTTTGATTATGCACAAAACATTGAAAAAAGGATTTTGTTTGTTGTGTGATGAGATTCTTGAGTTCGGAGGTCAGATTACATTTTGGGAAGAGATTTTTGTTCTCACCCAAAATGCCTCATTTTCATGAGTCTTTCTGTACCCTTTTCTTTGAAAGTTTTGTGTGTGTGTGTGTGATTTTAAATAAAATACATTTGAAAATAAATAATGAAAGGACAATGCAGGGAATATTAACAAACCTCTATCACCGTTAGACCTCCATAGTGCAATTGGAAGGTCTTGTGGGATCGTTTGGACGGTTTGGGTCTACGTATATAGTAAATAAAGACTACATTGTAAACAATATATTTAAAGCAATAATGTATTTAAAGACCTGAAATTTAAAACATTATTTAAAGTGCAGAAGGAGATCTCACCAATGTTGGTTACGTTCTATCTTCCTAGGGCTTGTAGGAGGAATATGTTTGATTGAGGGCGTTTAAAAAGGAGAGAAATTATGCACTCACTTGGGCAGAACCTCCCCTAATTAACTCTCGTATCACACTCGGGGGGTCTAAAGAGGAAAGAATTTTTGCCCTCACTTATATATCCCCTAACTAGCTCTCGTTCACACTTGAATTCGGTCGCTTCGGAGACATTTCGGAGACGTTTCGGAGGCATTTCGGAGGGTTTGGAGGCTGCTGGACTGCATGGGCTGTTGTGGAAGGAGGAGGGTTAAGATTGTTGATGAGAAATGAGCTGGGGAAGGCTGGTATTTATAGGGTCTAAAAATATGCGAATTGGTCCGTACAGACAGACCATATTTACATATGTGTCCGTACGAACTTCCCATTAATCAGTCCTTTTCTGTCACTTTCCTGGATTTGGGGGATTTTTGGTGTGTTAACAAGGTTGTCCGTACGGACAAACCATGCTATTACATATGTGTCCGTATGGATTAGACAGTGATTTGACATGTTTTTTACTTTTATGCCATTCCTGCTGTGTCCTTGAATGTCCTTTTATGCGTGAAAGGTCCTCCCTTTTTTTCCTGGTCAGCTTGGACCTTTTGGACATTTACGGGTCTTCAGGATCACGATTGAGTGAATCCTCAGTATTTCCCGTTTGCTCGAATGGAGAGCGGTCCGGATTGGGATACTTACAATGATGTTTAAGTCTCACTTCCCAGTTAAAGAATGTGTGACAGATAAGTAGATTAGATTAAAATGCTTCCCCTACACTTTGTAAGGGGCGGTAAACACCTGGTTTATGATGTTAACATCTAGGAGCATTAGCACGTGGGATCAATTACATGATGTGTTTTTACAAAAATATTATCCCCGTCTCACTTTGGCTAAAATGATGTAAAAGATAATAGGGTTTGCACAAGAAGTAGGTGAGCCTTTTCCTAAAGCATGGGATAGATTTAAGATGATGCTAGTGCAATGGCTCTACATAATTTCCATTTGCCCTTGCTAAATCAAACTTTTTATGATAACTTGAGTCCTGTTAATTAACTCATGATAGATAATGGGGCGGGGGGACATTAGGAGACAAAACCCCTCAAGAGACTCATGAACTATCGAGATGTTGAGTGCAAATTCCCAAAAAAAAAAAAAGAGTTCTATGGGTAAGGCTAGGGGAATACATTAGTCGGAATCCAATGATAATTTAGCTAGGGAAGTGTCACAATTAATTGGTATGTTTAATGGCAAAGGTGCTTCACCTAGCACCAATGTTTTGCAAGATGCTTGTTTTTTGTGTGGCTTGTATACTCATTGTATTAATGTTTGTCCTAGTGTTATACATTTTTCTCTTCCTTCTGAACAAGTGGATTCATTGAATGGATATCCTTCAAGGCTCCTGCAAAATAATCCTTATTCAAATACATACAATTTGGGACGGATGAATCATCCTAATTTTTCTTGGGGAGGCAATCAACAACAACAATTCAAGCTTCTCCATCCCTCACAAGAGCAATATGACAACAAAATAAGGTGTCTTGGGAGGATGCAATGGCACAAATGCAGATAAAATAGCAACAACAATCTAAATAACATGAGGATGCGATAAAGAAGTTAGAGACAAAAATAGGGCAACTTGCTGAAGCCCAACAAGGTCACAAACCCGAAACTTTCTCAAGTCAAGGGCAATAATTCATGGCCATCCACTCTAAAGAATGGCAAAGAGGTAAGTAAAGAGGTACTTTCTCCTTCTTTTTTCCCTCCTCGTTCTCCTCCTTCTATTCATGAAAAAGTTGTTGACAAGAGTACAAATGGATTGGGAGATAATTCTAAAACTAATTCTCTACCCCCCAAGCCATATGTACCACCTGTGTCATTTCCTGGACGTATTTTGAGGCAAAGATGGAGCAACAAATGTCATAGTTAATGGACATGTTTTCAAAAGTTAGTATTAATCTCCCTTTGTTGAAAGTTATTAAAAATGTTCCTGCTTATGCCAAGTTTTTCAAAAAAATTAATTCCAGGAAACATAAGCATGGGAAAGAAGAGAATTAATCATGGGAGAAAGTGATAGTGTCGTGGTACGATAAGACCTCCCACCTAAACAAAAGGAACCCAGAAGTTTCACAATTTCTATCAATTTGGGGGATTCCAATAAGGTGAAGGCGATGTTAGATCTTGGTGCTAGCATTAATCTGTTGTCATACTCCATGTATTTGAAGTTAGGATTATTTGAATTGAAACCTACCACAATGACCCTTTAATTAGCCGATCGCTCTATTAGACAAGCTTTGGGCATTGTAGAGGATGTGTAAGTACAAGTAGGGACCTTGATCGTCCTTGTGGATTTTGTAGTTATAGAGACTGTTAATGAAGGGGGAATTATCGTGAATCACCTATTTTCCTTGGGTGTCCTTTCATAGCAACAACCAATACCATTATAAATGTGGGGAATGGACAATTATGAATGTTAGTGGCAGATGAGAGGATAGAGATTTCGGCGGATGATATTATGAAAAATCCTATGGTTGATGAGAAATCATGTAAATTTGTGGATGAGGTGGATAAGTGTGTGAGTGAGCTCTTATGGCGAAAGAGAGATAGTGGGAAGCTAAGGAGCATGTTGAGTGGCAGTGAGAATTCTAGGGATAAAGCGGACGTTGGTGCCATGGCTATAGATAATAAAGCCGATGAACACTCTTATAGTGATGGCCTGTATCACCCCCTATACCACTTTCACAAGAAGTTGGTGCCACCATTGAAATCATTCTTTCCTTTAAAGTCTAAATTTATTGGGCCATTGTCTCAAGTAATGGAGCATGTGAAGAGTAATTATGTTGAGGAATGTTTTTCTATTGTTATATCTGATTTTATATTTGTTGATATTTTAATCAAGATAATCCCTGTGAAAATTTTGTCAATGAGTTTGTTCTTGAAGTGGATGACCCAAAACAATGTGAGGGAAAGAACCAAAGAATAAAGAAGAAGAGACAAAAGCAGAAATCTTACAAAATCCCTTGGGTACTTCCAAAATTAATAGAGAATGGGATTTTATTCATGAAAAGCGGTGGGCATTAATGCAAGAGAAAGCTTAAGGTGGTCAAAAGCCATAAAAGCTAAGGCCAAAGACAATATGGTCACCTCAACCCCCAAGTAAAATTGGGGCCATAGTCGGGCTAACAACTTTAAACGAATACGCTTGTTATGAGGTAACCCACCTAGGTAGGTTTTCTTTTTATTTTATTTGTTTTGTCAACAATTGAACTCAAGTCATACTTCAATTCTTTTTATACTCCGAGTACATAACATGTTTTGAGCTTGGGGGTAGGCAATGTTGGTTTTGAGTCACTCTATATGAGTCTCTTTGAGTTTGTGAGTTTATAGGAGAGTGTAAATAGTCACTACAAGAAAAAGTGGAATATGCGATGGCATATTGCGATGGCCAAAACGGCCGTCACAGTAGACTTCTTTATGCGATGGCTAAAGCAATCTCAAAAAAAATGGTCGCCTTTTAGCCCAGCAGTCCAAAAAGTCTTGGAAATTTTCGCGGCCCAATTTGGCGGGAGAGACATTTTAATATGCGACTGCATTAATAAATATGTGATGGACTTAGCCGTCTCATAATCTATTTAATAATAAATTAATATTTGAAATAAATAAATAAATACAATTTAATGTTAAAAATAATAAAGCAATCGCAAATGAGTTTAGGTTAATTACAATACTATTTGTTTCTCATTCCTCTCGTTACCTTTTCAACTCCCTTCTTTCTCCAAAATCAAAAAGACACCGCTTCATCTCTCTCTCTGGTCGCGGTTAGGGCTCCTTCGGCTTCATCCGACTTCCTCCGGTGATCTCTCTCTCTCTCTCTCTCTCTCTACCTTACCCACTCAAGCTTCCGATTTGAATTTCCGGCCAATCGTACTTCAATGTGCATTTGATTTCGTTTTTAATTGAGCTTCTGTTCGATTTCGATTGTTTAATGTTTCGATCTTGTGATTTGGATTTAATATCAATGGATGTTTACATCTTCGTTATTGTATTTGGAATGTGTGTCGTCGATTCGGTACCCTAATTTTTTGAATTTCTGAAAACCTGACTTATTGGATATTTTTTTCCCAATGAAATTGTTTTTTTTCTCATTTGGTTAGCTGTTCGTTATGCATTTTTATTTGGTTGATATGCATTTATGAATTTTGAGATTTTTATTTTGTTTATTGTGTTTTATTTAGGATTTTTGCTCAGAAATGGAGGCTGTTGATGAAGTGAAGAATGAACCGCGTGCTGATTCTTGAAGATGAGGTATACTTTAGCACTTTCCCTTATTCTATATCTTTGTGTTGGCGTTGCCATTTTTTGTTGTTTCTTACTCCATAAGTCCAGTCCAATTATAATTTCACATTTACTTGTCAAACTTTTTAAGGGATGTGTTTTACTCATTCGTACATTGTTTATACCATTGTAAAAAAAAGAGAGAGTAACTTATCAAAAAGTAAAGGGCTACACTTGTTATGGGACGGGGGATTATTTGCTGAGTAAGCACAAGAATTGGATTTGCGTTTGCCTCCTTAGAAGTTGCGATTGTTGTGTTTCTTTTTATTCAGAGTTAGTGTTTCTGCTCCAATATGCCCAAGTTTTAGTATATGCTAGAGGTGAAGCTTGAGCGTTGGTGAATATGACATTAATTCCAAAAGCTAGGAATGTACATGCCATGCCCTATTCAACCAAGGTTTTTGGGTTACTTCCTCGGTCCCAATAGAAGATTATTGCCGCCTAGTTTAAATTCTAGCATTGAAATATGTGAAATTATATATGGCAATCATGTGGGTCATTTATGGAGATATAAGATGCATACCTATGTTTTGAGGAGCAAGTTTAGGAAATTAGTAGATTTTCAACCCTTTTAGATATGGGTGTTTATCTAAAACTACTCTTTTATTGGTACGGAAGGAGTATATGATTAAGGAGCTTTATGATAGCATATTTCTTTGTAGATAGGACTCGATGCATATTCTATTATATGAAAAATTAGCTCAAGGAGTTTCCTATTAGAGAACAAATTAGTTTGCCACCTTAATTGCCCAAGGACAAGGAAAAAGATAATGATTCTAGCATTTGAGTTGAGGACTAGTTAAAAAAACAATGATTCTAGCGTTTTACAGGAAACCAATACTAATTTTCCACTGAGCTTGTAATAAAAAGTCTGACTTTCTCGTTTATCTTTTTTGTTGGTGTCTTGATTTAGTTTCTTTTGATCTTTGCTTGTGTATCCTGCATTTACGCAGTTTCTTTTTGGTTTTATGCAGATTGTGGAGCATCCATCACATGCATATACCATCTTGACAAATATGCACTACCCTTTTGAGGTGTTGAGTTTTTCCCTTTTATCTCTACTCTTGTGTCTGCTACTCGGCACATGAGTTATTTCACATTTAAATGTCAGAGAGTCCATATTTATCTTCACTCATTTTTCGCGGCGTTATTTTCAGCATATTATTCACAGCATGAGAGACCCCATCATTGCTGAATTTTTGTTAATCTCAATGCCCCAAATTATAGTAAAGATTCCTTTGCCAAAAAAGGAAAGTGGAAGCTATTAACGGGACACCCAAAATGGCAAAATGGGAAGGTACTATTGGGACGGAGGGAATATATATATATATATATATATATATATATATATATATATATATATATATATATATATATATATATATATATATATATATATATATATATACAAAAAAATCCTGCTTTATGGATCTCTGAACACAAGTTGATAGTTGTTTTGACTGTCTAGTGACAAAGACCTGTGTAACATTTTAGCATAAACTAGATTTCCATCTATACTTTATTTTTTGCAGTACTTGGTCCGAATAAGGTACTATCTTTATTCCCTTCTTCAAGTGTAATTAATTATACCTGTTTACCATTTCTAAGACTGCCCTTGGCACAATCTTGAGTCCACTGTGTTAGTCGCGCATGGAAATAGCCTTTCTGCATGGAAAACAATTTTGGGTAAAGTAAGCAAATTGGGTTATTTTTATAGCAGTTTAGCAGGAGAATAGCACCAATATTTAAGGTGCCATGCATGTGTATGATGGGTTGTTGCAGATGTACTTCAAACACTCTTCTCATTCATTCGGAAAAACTTATTTGAAGTTTAGTTGTTATGTACTAATATAACTGCTGAACGTAACAGAACTTTTCTATGCTTCATGGCCCCAAATGTTTTTTTTTTAAATAAAATTGGTCAATTAGCTGATACCAGACTTCTGTCTTGGGTTATTTAAACCATGTGGAATTCACTAGCTTCTTTTGTTGCGTACATGAAGATTGGGCTTTACTCTCATTTATATGTCATTCAAGTCTTTAATGCAGTCATCACAGGAGCTGAACCTTCCTCTGGATGCATCTTCTTGGAGTGAGGCAGACCTTAAAGATCCAAAAAAGATGAACGAGATGATCATGATAGACTTTTTTCTTGTTTTCTTGTTTTCTTTATCTTTATCTTTATCTTTATCTTTTCTTTATTTTATTTTCTTCACTTTCTTGATGATATAGTTTGTTGGTTATCTGTGTTCACTTACTTTAGTAGTTATTCATACTTCATTACCAACAATTGTAGAAGCTCAATCTTGTGTAACAAAGATCGGCAGACCAGTGGTTTAAATCGATTTTAACGTATTTGCTAATTCACTGCTTGTCTTAAATACTGCAGGTACAGATGATGATGATGTTGATGCAGAAGCTGATGATGGTGAGTATCTGATATTGCGTTCTATTAGTAAAGGCCAGGAGCTTGTACATGAAAGCATCTTCATTTATGTCTTAAGAGAAGTAAGGTAGGTGATAGAACAATATTCATTTCTAGAAAGTACTTCATGCACCGACTCAGCTAATATGTGTCTCCGAGTCATCATCATTCACCTGTCTCGACATCATACGACATTTCACAATACTATAAAAGATTTGTGAACTTTCTGACCCCAAAATTTGGACTATTTTTTCCCTGCAGGATGGTGAGAACTTGACTAAGGAGCAGCTTGAAGATGAGATTCGCAAAATTAAAGATACACACGCTGATCAAAGCCTACTGTTATTGTATAGTTACTCATTAAGTACTTGGTATATATTTTGGACAATGACAACTTTAGGTACTTAGCGTATATTTTGGATAAAAAATGGCGGTTGGTTACAAGTTTATATAAAACTTATGTTTATGCACATGACTATTTTATTTATTTTTAGTTGTTATGAAAAAAGTAGCAATTGTGAAAATAGAATTTATATAAATTTTGGGGATTCTATAAATTTTGGGATATGTTCATGCGATGGCTAGTGCCATCTCTAAAGCACTTCTCAAAAAAATTTGGCGAAATATGTGATGGATGTTGCCATCGTATAAAATGTGAAATATAAGATTACAATTGCAATCACATAATCAGGTTTTATGTGATGGTTAAAGCAATCTAATATTGACCACTATATGCGATGGCAACCACCATCTTTGTTGGCGACTATATGCGATGGCGAAGGCCGTCTTTGTTGACTACTATATGCGATGGTTAATACCATCTTTGATGACAACTATATGCGTTGGCGAAGGCCGTCTTCGTTGACTACTATATGCGATGGCATTTTATTTCAAAAATAATATTTTTATTGAAAATAATTGAAAATAATATTTATCTTATAAGACTAGATTAACCATCGCATACGGTATTACACATTATGCGATGGTCGCGGCTGTCGCATATACCTTTAGCGACAAGGCCTAAGGCGACGGCACCTTTGATGGCTTTTACAATCGTATAAAGAATATGTATGATTTTTAGACATTATGCGATGGCCTTCGGCCATCGCAAAAAGTGAGTTTTCTTGTAGTGAGTGTCACCCTCCAAAAAAAATAGACAAGTTAAAAATTTTGTTCTTTTCATATTTTGAGGATTTTGGCCAAAGTCTAAAGTCTATGTTGATTTGAGAAGTTTTAATTATGAATATTGGATGTTATCATCAATATGGGGATGTGATTTACATTGAAACATTTGCACCATGATTACTTCACCTTTCACTTTCATATTATTTTCTTGATCATTGTTACCAACTTAGCATACCTTTTTTAGGATCACTTTGGTATTCTCGAGTTTCCTAGAATATGTTTGCATGACTGTCAATAACACATCAATTAGGCTATTTGGGAAGTGATATATAACTATTTTCTTTGAACTCAAATTATGAGCCTTTAACTCTCTCGTCACTTATAAAAAAATTTGCTAAAACCTCTTTTGAGCTTCATTAACAATGGAAATTTCTCACAAAGTGAGTGATTATCTTAGACTGCCATTCGCCTTTATTTTGTATCCACATTATCTTATCCCTATACTTATACACTATTTTCTCACATTTTCAAGAAAGTGAAACTAGGAAATGGATGGGAAATTGTGGGTTGTGTTTAGGAAATCAAAGGATTTAGTAGAAAAGAGGTCAACATTGGAAAAAAAAAAAAAAGGGGTTATGTATTATTGTATTAAAAAGAGAGGCATGTGGAAAGTATTTAGTTTATAATATTTTTCGTGATCCTTATATATGCAAAGCTAAGAAAGAAAAAAATGAAGAAAAATCTGAAAAGCCTTGCCCCCTTATGTTAAAGTTGTGATGAAAAGTGGCAAAGGAAAGGATGGAATGAGATCAACCCTTTGGTATGAAAGTATGCAAAATTCTAAGTATGGGGGTTGAGGCATTGGGTTGGCATGGGTGAGCGAAGAGATACACTCAAGTGGGGATATATGTTGAAGACTTTCTAGTTTCACTTGTTTGACTTTGTGTGTCATTACCTTCATTTGTAATCGTAAATCTAGCATGCGATTGCTGCAATACATTACAATTCATAAAGTCATATTTGATCCATAAAAGAGTAGCAGGGTTGACAGTTGTGATTAAATGTGCATATGATAGTCCTTGAGCAGAATCTTTATCTTATTATCTTTGGTGTAAAGCATGACACAAGTGAACTTATAAAATATCCTATTTTGGTGATGATGATCTTCAATTAATCATTCATCTTTTATATTGTGGTGGAAAATTGTAAGTTAGATACATCAATTTGATTGTAATCCCATGTTTATAATAACTCTTGTAGATTATGTGTGTTTGTATGGATTTGCGACTTATATGGCTAACAACCCTTTATATGATTAGAATATCCCAAAAATATTTTTTGCTTTAAAGTTCTTATATTTCATAGTTAGAGATTAATGTTATCTTTGTTTTTGTTTTTGTTTTACTCGAGAAATAGCAAAAGATGAGATTAAAGGTATTTGATGAATGTGTATCTATACATCCAAATGATATGCTTTTAGACTTATTTAATGCTCAACCTTTGGTATTTTAATGGCTTTTTGGAGTGTTTATAAGTACAGAAAATTGAAGGCGAATTGTATAGATTATGTTCTTAAAGAGTACAAAAATGAACGATCAAAAGCGGAGCAACAAAGGAGAAAAGAATTGAAATAAAAGAAGAACAATAAGGATGTGATTTTTAGCAAACAAGACCAATTTATATCACTCGTTGAGAGCTTTCCAACGATATATGTTACACCAAATCGGAGTTCTTATAAAAAAGTTATAACCTCAGAAAGTTTGCTGAGTCAACGAAGCATGGGGAGCGCATGCACCCAAAGATCGGGAGCGCACGATCCCAAATTACATAAATTAATTGATATTCTGGCCATATGGGGGTGGACGTACCCCTTCCTTGGGGGCGGCCGCACTCCCCTCTCCAACGACTATTCAGTTTTCTTTTCGGTGTAGGATTCCTCGGTTGTTTCCTAATTTCGACCCTTCTTCTCCCAAATATAAATAGAACAACTCTGACCACTTTTAGGGTTATCTTTTATTGTATGCTTTATTACTTTTGAGGATTGTAAACGAAGATCAAGGATTCAAGTTTCAAATTTTATGTTCTTAATTTTATTACTTGTTTTCATTGTTATGGAGATGAGTTGTTCATCTCAATATTCTTAATGCTATTTTTAGGTTTCAATGGTATGTTAAGATATCTTTGACCTTTAAATTACTTGGGTATAAATTGTTTCACTAGCGTGGATGATTTATACATTGACCATTATTGTGATTATTAGACTCAATTGAGAACCTAGCGAAAGTCAAAAGGATCTAGATTCAATCGTTATAAGAGTTTAATGAATTTCTTTCATTTTGTATGGACCTAACGGAAAATATAATATAAAGGAGATATTAGAATTGCAGTTCGCATATCAAATGTCTCAACCCTTAATTCAGTGAACGAACCATTAAATGAGATTGATCTATTTATTACTACAATAGCATAAAGTGAAGATTGTTGTGAAATTCAATCTGTGAATCCCTTGTTAATCTGATTTCTTTAGTTTATTTTAATTGTTTTTTTGGTTAAATATTTAATTTTTGTTTTCATAGAATAGTAGTCAATCAAAACCAAAACCCACATTTGTTACTTTTCATTACTTGAATTTACTTGTTTATCACCCGAGTATTTGTGGTTCGACACCCTGCTTGTGTATACTATTATAATTGTAACTAGTACTCTTGCTAGATTAATTCACTAGCCTTTTGCTTAACATATAAAAATTTTGAATCATTTTCCTTAGAATCAATTGGGGCTAAGGGGAATCTACTTCTGACCGATTCTAAATTCTAACATGCAGTAGATTACTGAAATAAAACATAAATTAAATTAAACTAAACTTTTTCTCCTTTTTATTTACTCCTATATGGTGGAACCTCTAAATTAGTAAAATCCAATGCGAAAGCACCTTCACACGTAAGCTCCCTCCGTGTCAGAAAGTTTGTTTCACTTTGATTTCTATAATCAATTCAATTGAATTTTGACCATAATTTTATGAAAATGTAGATATCTCTATCAAATTCTAATAATTGTAATTGATAGTATCCCTAATGGTGAAACAATTACTTTTGTTTGAATTGTATAGAAATATCTAATTTTTTATAAAATTATGGTAAAAATTCGATTGATTTGATTACAAAAGTCAAAGCGAGATAAACTTTTCGAGACAGGGGAGGAGGGAGTACTTGGTTTTTTCTAAGAGAAACTATTCCCCAAGCTTTCAAAGCAGATTCTTTAATAAGAGAGGTAAGAGAATATTTATTTCCAGACATAACATGCCTGAAAACGCTCCCACAGATGAAGAGACCAGCAGCCTTGTGCAAGGTTCAGGTAGAGAGAAGAAAGGGTAACGGGACGGAAAGTTGAGAGGACGTAAAAGCACGGGCGGCTTACCGCTTCAGTGGCCGGCCTTCGTTATGCACGATTTCCGAGGAAGATGTTGTTAAGGATGTTGATAATAGTTATGAGGAGGAATGTTGCTTCACCAAACTCTTTGATATTTGGTAAAAAAAAAGACCTAAGGTAAAGCCATACGAAGTATTTCATTCAGATTTAAATAAATGTTAGGGCATTTCTTGTTAACAATAGCATGTGAGTTGTATTCCTCTCATGACGGGATCTTGACGTACATATCCAAGTATACAATCGATCAGTTAGTAACTATATTTGGTAGATTTGTCTTGTGTAAATATTGATAAGTATTGATGTTATCTTTAGGGATCATAACATAGTTTTAGAGAGATAGGACTCTTGTAAATACCCTAGTATATATCTAATGCAAATCATAACAAGAATTCTTCTTATACTCTCTGCCTTCTTCTCCTTCTTCAATCACTTGTGTGTGTCTATTTCTTACTTGTAATATTTAGCTTGCTTCAGGCAACAAGATGCCTTTCAGAACCTTGCTTCTGTCCCCCAGCATTCTTATTTTAAATAATGAATGGAAAAAAAAAAAATTAGAAAATTGAGAATGTACTTGCTGAAAAATAAAATGGCACAAACATATCATGTAAACTAAAGAAAAAAAATGTTAAAACGAATAGAAATGCGGGGTAAAAGATTTTAAAACAAATTCAGCCAACACTACTTTCAGATTGAATTTCAAGAACAATCACATGTCTGAAAATAATTAACACAAATCTATAACTTCGCCATGAAGGCCCCATCTCTCAAATCCAATGTAGAGCATCAACTATTATGTGTGTTCTCCTAAATTGTGTTGGCTTCTCAAAAACACTATTATTGTGTGTACATTTCTTCCATTTTTGTGGGGGGATGGCATACTATTTAGCCACTCCACACACCGTCCACAAAGAAATGATGATAGTTCCTTCCAGCTTCAAAGATGGCCTTCTCTTCAGTGAATTTTATAGATTTAGTATCCATTAAGTTGGGGCCTAGGGGTGGGTCCGGTCAATCGAGAGAAAGGAATCTGACGCGGACTTGGAAGACCTCTCTGGCCCGGAAACCGATCAGCTATCTTTGGATCAGAGACAGATCTCGAGAAGGCTTGGGAAAGATCAAAGGCTGAAGTTGCTTTCCCAAAACAATGTCCAGGGGAAGGTGGCTGCTCAACAGGCCTACGCCATGTTTCTGGTGACGGAGGCCTGTCCTGTAGCTGCTGCTTCTCGACTTCTCTAATATTCTTGCGACTATTATCGTTATTTCTCCAGTTCCTCTTCTGCTGCAAATCTGTTTTCTCAATATCTACTCGGAGGTCCCTTCTCTCATTATGCTTTCCAATTCTGTGATCAAGGGAAACATTCTCGACTTTCCCACTGCGACGAGTAGAAGTTGCATGAAGAGGTAAAGTTTCGGACCTGGGTGTATCTTGTTCGATCCTACAAAGAATAAATGACAATTATTAAAAATTGGATTTCTTATTTTATTAATGATACATAAAATGCCACTTAGGCTACATTAATTGCCCCACATCTCCTTAACATGATTCGAACTCTCGACCTCCACTATGGAAGTTGATACCGGGTACTACTGGATCTAAAGTTCTTTGGTAATAAATGACAATCAATATACATCACTCGTTATTTAATGTGTGAGCAAAATTCAATACGTAGGTGATATATCACCAGCTCCGGCAACAGAGAACAGACCGTAACTTGAGTTCAGGCGCGGGAATTTTATTATTTTAAGTTTGTTTCAGCCATGATAATGTGACAAAGTTTTACGCTGGACGTCACACGCCTACCGCAACCCTCATCCTTTATCCTGGCTTGGGACAGAAGAGTAGGGACTAGTGTTGGGAAGACAGAAGAATTCCCTATTTCTATTGGAGTGCACAGGTTAGGAGGTCTTAATAGTGGAGAAGTGATGCACCGGTTAGGAAACATGAAGAGTGGAGAAGTGATAAAATGGCGAGGGGTAGGGGAATACCCGAGCAAACTTGGATTAGGGTGATTGAAAACGATATGAATTTACTTGGATTGGATGAAAATATGGCCGGAGTGGATGGCAAAAATTCATGTGGGTGAAGGGAGTTGATGTTTTTTTTTCTATTATATATTTACTCTTTTATTATCACTATTTATTTTTATTATTATTATTATTATTTTTTTTTTTACAATTTTTTGTTTCACGATGACATGAGGATTCATGTTAGCCGACCCCAAATTATTTTGAGACCAAGAATTTGTTGTTGTTGTTGTAAGTTTGTTTCTGCCATCTGCTGGATCATTCTTTTGGTCTGCTCTGGTTCGAAGCTGAGTTAATTAATTGTCTTCATTTTCACCTAAAGTTCTCTTTCCTTAAGTTACTGTGTACTACTGCCCTTTGATTTCTTTTTCCGTTGAACAGTAATAACTGCCGTTTTACATTCTGTATTAACCATGTCTCTGTTGCTGCCTCTTAATCAAACATAGTGATTATGCTTTTTCTTTTTCTTATTCTTTTTTCGTTTACACTATCCTTTGCTATGTATTTATGTTTTTTTCATCTTGATCACTCTACCATTTTGCTCATCTCACCTTTTGCCATAAAAATGTACCTCTTGGCCCACTTCCTTTTCGCCTTAAATAACTATAGGTGACCAATAAATTCTTATGAAAAAAATCTCAAAACTTTCTGCTTTTGCTTAAAATTCTATCTGTAATTATTCCAAGAAACAGCAAATACTGGAAATAATGATATAAACAAGCTATTGAAAGCAATGTATGTACACAAAAAATGAAAGATGGTTTGCTATATAGAGGTTATATTGAAAGCAAACCAAAGGAATTGAACTAAAAGTCTACCTATTAGGAGATTGACCCATGTCAGGGTTATTGACAACTGCAACATCATCAACTCCTCGTTCCTTCAGAACCTGACAGAACCATCAAGCTTAAATACCATACAGAAAGATAGAGCAATATTGGATCACCATGATCAAAAAGAGTGTATGGACCCACTGACTACATGTAAGAAAAAAATGATAATTCCAGCCTGCATATCCACCTATTTTTCATCATGTATTCCAATAATGTGGCCTCATTTAAGTGACTTATAATTCTTCTATGGAATTCCAAAAAAACATATCGTTTAGGGAGAACCCCAAGTGGTAATCTCACTTTGGTCTTTGCCTCCCTCGTACTCCTTCCGTCCCATAATAAATGTCGCACTTTCCATTTTGGTTCGTCTCAAACGAAATGTTGCGTGTCTAAATAAAAGAGAGTGACTTGGTGCAATTTTATCATTGTACAAGTAATATACAAACTAGTAAAGAACCTTCGTTAAAAACGTTGACAAGTCAACTACGACATTTATTATGAGACGCAGAGAGTACTTTTTATGAGGTTTCACCTCACTATACCAGACATCACTTCCAAAACAGGTATTCCATCCATTTTCCATTAGAGTGGGCATGTGTGGTATGTGAGGGCAGTGCACGTATCTGATATCTGTGTGTGTGAGTGTGCATGTTTGTGCGAATGTGACAGTGAGAGAGGAGCGTGTGTGTAGGAGAGAGAATGTGCTATGATGGTGGGGTGGGGGCTATGGAGGTTAAGATGGTGATTGGGTGGGTTTCATAGGTGAATGAAAGATTTTCCTAAAACATAGAAAAGTAACCCCCCCTCCCCTTTGTTTCGTGGATGTAACCTATACCCCTTTTAGCAAGAAAATAAAAATAAATAAATATATTTATATAGGCAAAAATGCAAAAATAGTACCCAAACTATAGGGCAACTTTGATTTTCATACCCAAACTATTTTTGTTGCATACAATGAACTGAACTATTTTTTTAGTTGCATCCAAAGTACCTCCCCTTAACGACATCCATTTTTCTAGTTAAATATACATGTGCAATACACTTACACATGGCTAATTTTACTAAGGGCAAAATAGGAAGCACACTCATCTTCAACCTCACGCCTTCATCTTCTTTCTTTCTCCATCTTCAACAGCCAAAAAAAAAATCATTTTATTTTTCTTTGGTCAACATCATTCTATAAACAGTCCTTCCCACAACCATCATCCGCACCAAAACAAAGAATCTAATCAAAACTCAAATTCATACAAAACCCAAAAAGAAAATCAATATTCATATAATTAACAAAGTTGTTTTTCCCAAAAAAAATGAATTTGATGAGAGAAGACGAATTGGAGGTGGGTCGGGATTAGGGCTCGGATTTGGATTCAGATTTGGAGGAAAATAGAGAAATTTGGACGAGGGGGTGAGGGAACGACGGGGAATGGTGGGGTGGTTCAGATCTCAAGGGAGAAGGGAGAAGGGAAGGGCGGCGGACAGGAGGTGAAGAATTGGAGGCAGAGGTGTGGTGGGGATGATGACGTCGGCTGGAGTGAGGGTTGGTGGAAGGTGAGACGGTAAAGGCGTTGGGAGTGGGGAGGAAGAAGACGATCTGGGACGGAGGGGGAGGGGAAATTTTTAATTATTTTTCATTTAACCCTTATAATTTTTCATTTATTGCACCTTTTATTTTGAAATTTAACATATTGAACCCCAAAGTTAGTAAAAAAAAAAAAGCATGATATTCCTATTTTACCCTTAAAAAATAGAGTCACATGTCTATTTAACTGAAAAAATGAATGTCGTTAGGGGAGGTACCTTGGATGCAACTAAAAAATAGTTCAGTCCATTGTATGCAACAAAAACTAGTTTGGGCATGAAAACCAAAGTTGCCCTATAGTTTGGGTACTATTTTTGCATTTTTGACATTTATATATATATATATATATATATATGTATATATGTATATATATATATATGTATATATGTATATATATATATACCAAATAAGCAAAGGATCGATTATAATATTAACTAACATGAGAATAATAAGAAATAGAAGCAATAAAATTAAATAGAATCTAAAGCAAAAATTCAAGGGAAATAAACTCCTAATGAGTTGCTACAGTGCTAAATAGTAAATTTGACTTTTTAATAGTAAAATTGACTTTTATCTAGGGTACGTGATCTTTGTTCTACCCGGCACACACTTCATAAATTTTGAATATTATGAAGCCGCGATGAGTAAGGATGAAAACCTTTAACTCAAAAGTGTCTTTGAGACACCTTGACGCTGCCTGGTTTCCGATCTATATACCTCATTTATTAAAAGTCTATTATACTAAAAGAAAGCATATGAATAAGTAAAGGATAGAAAGAACACTTACTTATTATTACAGAACTTTGATAATTTACAAGATATTTGTACAGTGGATGATTTACAGTGGATGGTTGAGAGGATATCTAGGAGAGGGAGAACTCAGAAAAGGTGAAAGAAAAAACTTGCCCTCTCAAATGAGGAGGGATCCATATTTATATTACAAACTAAAGTAGTGGATCGCGCCACATGTTCGGTGCGCATTTGTCCTCAGAAGAGGGATCCACAACTTTTGACAAAATCAAATAAATACAAAAGGAAAATGAGTTCCACTCAGGGAAGTGGAGAAAACAGTCTTATCCACTGAGAAAGTGGATTCTCCTTGTCCTTTGCTTTTTTGACAATTGAGGGGCGGCTTTACTGTTGAAGATGCCATCCCTGTCCATTGCTTTTTTGACAATTGAGGGGCGGCTTTACTATTGAAGATGACATCCCTGTCTTTGCCTTTTGTCATTTGTCTTCACAGGTCTTCTATCTGTACCTGAGTGAACATGTCATCGTTTGGCATGGCTTCATCAGGTATTGTAGAATTTGTGCTTCCTTCATCGCTTAATTCGTTCATTAGTCTGTCAAGGTCTCCAAGATTTGAGCAATTAGCCATCTGGACCATGATGTGTTGTTTCCTTCTAAGGAATTCTTCATTTTGTTGGGATTGTGAAAGGGGGATATTTTTACAACATTGGGGTTTTTGTTTAAAGAATTTTTCAACTGCTTCAGGGCCACAATCAAATAAGGGTGTCTTGTCCCACCACTTGATTTTGTATTTTCTGATTAGAGTTGGGAGAATTGTTTTGTGATTGCACTCACACTTTTGTTGCCTTGGGGCACCCATTTGTAGACCCATTTGTACACACTCACACATTTGTTCCTCATTGAGGTCAAATTCTGTCATGAAAATCCAAGGGACTTGAAAACTATGACAAAATTGGGCCCAAATGGGGGATTGTTCAATTTCCTGTGGAAAAGAAATTTGTTTGGCCCAAAGATTGAAGGCCTTTTTTACAGAAGATGGGACTATTTGTTTATCCAGCCCAAACTTTGTCCACCAAAGGTTAAACCAATAAGGGGTTGGATACGGAAAGTCAGGGGAGAAGTATAAAAAATATGAAAGAGAAAAGGATTTGTTTTGTTTGAGAAAATCTCGGGACCAAGCATTAATATAGTCCCAATAGTTGAAACGGGTTGTATTGTTTGGAAGGTATAGGTCCTTAGCTTCACTGGGTTTTTGTCCCCAATCAGAGATGGTTAAAAATTTAAAAATCCTTACTTTGCAATATCTTACTTTGGAGGGGTCTGAATGATCAGCAGAATAGATGAAATTGGCTGATCTAGTTTGAGTCAAAATGCTTTCATAATAAAATTGTGATTTGGAGAAATTGTCAGGCAGATAATTGTGGGAACTGGGAAGAAGAAATTTGGACATTTGGTAAGGATGCCATTTTGTATTTGTTTCAAAGAATTCTGGTTCTAAGACACAGACGAACTCTGAATGGTTTTTGTAGAAATAGGAAGTTGGTGGAGTGTTCTTTGGATAAGAACTGGGTGAAATTTGTTGGATAAGAGGAATTGGACTTTGAGTTGGGCTTTGGTCAAGGCTTTGTTTGTAAGTTGCCAATTGTTGACTTGGGCTTGGTGGAGTGGTTTGTGAAGACGATGATGAGAAGGGAGTTTTGTACGGTGATATCATTTCAAATTTGTTTTCATTTTTGGGGGTTTTTTCGGGAATAAAAATGGGAAGTTTTGTTAAAGGTACAGTAGTGAAAATTGGCTTTTTATCTTTTTTCTTTGTCGAGGAACTTGGAATCATCCTGCAAAATAATATTTATCCTGTGATGTTATCTAAGAGGATAAAATCAAGTTCAATATAAAGCAGTCTTAACCTTTGTCTTTTATACCAAATTGTGTTGTTTAAAGAGGTTTCTAGATTAGTCCAATGAAAAGGATTTCTTTTTCTTTCTTCTTCTAAGGCTTCCTTAAGGCTTTTAATTTCTTTTCTAAGTTTATGTTCTTTTCTGCTGATTTTTGTGAAAATTTTCATGAATGGAGGCATTGTCAAGGATCCTGTTGAAAGGAAAAAGATTATTAGTCCGGGATTAACATGGGATTATCTCTGTTACTACCTACATGATCATTCTCAATACATTTTATAATTCTTCTTAAAGCGGAGATATCTGCTTCAATTGATGGTCTGAATTTTCTGGTGAAATTGTGTTCTAAGAGTTCTTCTAAATCATATATGTGAAATCTTAATTCCTGGGTTTTACTGATTGGAATTGGAGGAGGATAATTACCAATTGGTACTGGGGCCCAGACGTTTTTGGATTCTTTTAATAATACATCTGTCTTCTGAAGGCAGAAATTTAAGTAATTTATATTGTTTAAATGATAATATAGACCATTAATGTGTACATGCCATTTTTGGGGATTTTTGTCAAAAGATTCAAGTTGTTGTTGTTGTTCAATAATTAGGGTTTCTTGATACAATTTTTCTCTGGGTGTTAATGGTTGGTTAATTTGTGAAGATGATCCTAATTCTAATTCTAATTTTGTTTTCTTAAGTTTTTCTTGTTTTTGTTTCTTAAGGATATCCATTGTTCCCTTGCAAAAATTCCCTTGTTAAGAAATCTGGAATTGAATTGTCTTTTCCTGCAATATGAATAATTTCAAAATCAAAAATTGATAATAAGGCTTGCCACCTGGCAAAGATTTGTTTAGCAGCTAAATTTTTTACATCTTTTTGTAAAACATCCTTAGCGGCTTTACAGTCTACTTTAACAATGAATTTTTGATTAAGCAAGTCGTCTTGAAATTTTGTTATGCATAATACTATGGAAAGGATTTCCTTTTTTATTGTGGAATATTTAGATTGGGTTACATTCCATATCTCTGAGTAATATCTTATTATATGGGTTTTACCATTTATTTCTTGAGTTAATATTCCTCCATATCCTATGTCTGAAGCATCTGTAGATACTGTCTTTGGTGCGTTTGGATCGCATATTGTTAGACAGGGTAATTGTTTTACATATAACTTAATTTGTTTTATTACATTAGTGTGTTCTTTTGTCCAAGGTTTTGGGTTTTTCTTTAATCTGTCATAAAGAGGTTTGCAGATTTGTCTTATTTTTGGAAGGAAATCAGCTATGTAATTTAGTGATCCTAAAAATCTTTGTAATTGGGTTTTATCTTTTATTTCATCCGAGAATTTGTCTGCAAATTCTATTGATCTTTGGATTGGTATTATAGTATTGTTGGTTATTTCATGTCCTAGAAACCTTATTTTCTTTTGATATAATTTTATCTTGGCTTTGGATAAAACTATTCCATTTTTTATCATTATTTTGTAAAATATGTTTAGATGTTTTTCATGTTGTCCTAAATCTTTACTAAAGACTAAAACATCATCTATGTAAACTATAATAAACGTGTAAGGGTTGAATATTTCATTCATTATTTTTTGGAATTCACTTGATGCATTTTTTAATCCAAATGGCATTACATTCCATTCATATTGCCCAAATGGTACTGTGAATGCTGTTTTATATCTATCTTGTTCTGCTATTTGGATTTGCCAAAATCCTGATTTCATATCAAATTTTGAAAATATTGATGCGTTGTGAAGTCTTTTTAATAAATCTTGTTTATTAGGGATTGGATACCTAATCCATTTTAAGGCTGTATTTAATGGTTTATAGTTTATTACTAATCTTGGAGCTCCTCTCTCGATTTCCGCATTTTTTGTGACATAGAAAGCAGAGCATGACCATGGTGATTTGCTTTTTCTTATTAATTTTTTATCTAATAAATCTTTTATTTCTTTTTTACAGTATTCTAATAATTCTTGGTTCATTTGGATTGGTCTTGCTTTTGTTGGAATCATTTTTTCATTGAATTCTTTTTCATATGGTCATGTTATGACATGTTTCTTTCTTTCCCAAAATGCTGTAGGGAGGTCAGAACATAAGATTTTTTCAAATTTTTCTAATATCTTTTCGATTGTAATTTTGCATTCTCTTGATTGCAATTTTTCTTCTAACTTTGTATTATGTAAGTCTTCTTTTAAGAATTCAATTTGTTTTTGTAATGAATTTATTTTTGATATATTTGTTTTCTGTACATTGTTTACATCATGGGTAGAAACTGGATATAGAAATTTAAATATTATTTTTTGTCCTAGTATCTTTGTTTCTACTCCTTGTTTGGATACTTTAAAGGGATATAACATTTGTAAAAATGGATTTCCTAATATTACTTTTGTATTTAAATCCTTTACAAGTATTAAACTTGTTTTAAAACAAATGTTATTATTACATATATGAGCTTCTGATATTTTATATTTAACTTTTAATAAGGAAGAATTTGCTGCTGAAAGGTTTTGCTTTGTCTTAATAAAATATTTAGAAGGTATTATACCTTGTTCTATGCAGTTTAAATCTGCTCCTGAGTCTAACATGGCTATCCCTTCATATGTAAAAGTTCCTATTGTCATTTTTATGGTGATATACCATTTTTGAAACCTAACTTTATTTATTGCATATACACTTCCTTCTGTATCTTCTTCTGTTGAAGAATCTGTCTTTGTTTCTGTATTTTCTCTAGTGTTTATTTTTATTCCTTTGGCTTTCGAAAAAGGGTTTTGGAATTGTTCATCCAATTTTTTAGAAGGTTCTCCTTTGTAAGTTGCACTTATTTGCTTTTTAATTTCATGTATTGTTATTTTTGCCTCTAATTCTTTTTGTGATTTTTGTAATTCTAAATTATTTTGTTTTAATAATTTTATTTCTTGTTTTATTTCTCTGATTTCTTTTTGTAAATCTACTGAAGAAATTTGTTTCTTTTTGTCTTGAAACATTTGTACTACGTCTTCATAATGAGACGGTGTTGATGGTTCTGGTTTTTCTTCATTTATGGTTTTCTCTAATTGTCGTAAGAATTTTCGTTTTATAACTGGTTCCTTAATTTCTTTAATTTTTCTAATATTTCATCATATTTTTCTATAGTATTGATTTTGGTTGTACACATGCATACTCCTTTGCAACCATTTTGACATTCATTAATTTCTTCCTCATTATCTGTGTTGTCTGTGCTGAAGGAGGGGTCTTCTCCACTGATTTGTTCATTTTCTGTGGTTGTTACTTCTAGATTATCTATTTGGGATATTATCTTGTCTATTTCTTTTATATTAAGGTTATTGCAAATTTGTTTTATTTGTTTTCTAGCTGGGCAATCTCTAGCTATATGTCCAGGTTTTCTACATAAAAAGTATTTTATTGTCTTTTTATAGCTATTCGAATGTTTGTTATTTTTTCTGTATTTCTTATTGTTGTATTTATTTCTATATCTTTTCTTATGGCTTGAGTTTTTATAATATTCAGGAGTCTTGTTTGTATATTTTTTATTTGTTTTTCTATGTTTCCTTCTATATGTGCTGTTTTTGTGGTAAGGACTGTAATTTTGTTTCTTTTTATGGGGTGGTTTTAATCTTCCAAATCCAAATTGTTCACACCAATGTCCTAATTCTTTTCTTGTTTGTGCGCTTTCCTTCTTTAATTTAATACTTAATCTTTGATCTTGGCAAAGTTTTAAACCAGTAATATTTACGCAAGTAATTAGGTCTCCATAGGTTAATTCATTATAAGAGATTCGGCCATATTTTTGTTCTATTGTGTCTTTTACTTTTTCTGAAAATAGTCCTGGTAATCCTGTAATAAATTTTTCTTTCCAATAAATGTTATTTGGTTCTGCTAGGTTAAAAACTCTTTGCAGGAAATTGTCTTTATACCATTTGAATTGTTCTAATTTTCTACATTTTAAATTTTGTAGTATTTCTGAGTTTCTTTCTGTATATAAATATATATCTCCTATGAAATGGGTAGTGATATTGAATATTAGTGTTATTAATTGTGTCGGTGCAGGTCTTCCTTGTTCATCCAATAAGGGTTGCCCTTGGGCATCTATTCTTACAGAGGATAAAATTTCATATTTTATTTCATTTCATAATAATTTATCCCACCATGTGCGTAATTGTCCAGTGAAACCTAAAATTATGTTTTCTACAGCTTGTCTTTCTGTGATATTTGTTGTTTTGTAAATATTGCCTACAATTATCATTTCTTTTGTTTTATTGATAATTTCATTTCACTTAATCCATCAATGTTCCATTCATAAATGTTTTTTGCATTGTAAGATTTTTGTTGTTCTCCTAATATTTGCAAATCTTCTGCTTCTCTTCTGTAATTAGGAAAAGTTCTTATGGCTTGTATAGGTATCATTTTATTATTAGAGTTATCATTTTCTTCCACTACTACATTTCTGACCTAATGTAACGTCAATTTTCGTTGCATTAGGGCCCAAAAACCGTTACATTAGGCCTAATGTAACGCCAAATGGCCGTTGCATTCTCTTGCGTTGCATTAGGTCTAATGCAACGAAATAGTAAGCTAATGTAACGCCAGAACTTTGGCGTTGCATCAGGTAAATACCTGATGCAACGCCAATTTTAAAACTATATGAACACCTAATGCAACGCCAAAAAAACCTAATGCAACGCCAATTTAAAAAGTGGTTGAATACCTAATGTAACGCCAAAAAGTAGATGAGTACCTAAAATTTATTACATATTTTCACAATTTTATTAATTTTATTAATTTTTTTAATTTTTTTTTTCAATATTTTTTATTTTCGCTAATTTGATATTTTTTATTAAAAAAATTAAATATATATATATATATATATATATATATATATATATATATATATATATATATATATATATATATATATATATATATATATATATATATATATATATATTTATATAATTTTTTGTTTATATTTTTAAATCAGTCCCTTAAGTTCTATTATTATCAAATCAGTCCCTTAAGTTATATTATTGTCAAAACAGTCCCTTAAACTTCCTTTATACCCTAACTACCATCAACCACCATCAACTACCACCAACCACCGTCTCAATCACCGGTCGGCAACACCATCCCTCTACCATCACCACCATCACTAACAACAACACCAAAAAACCAAATCCATCAAATCTGAGAGACACCGTTCGATTAAGTATCTTCAAAACAAAAATCAAAACGAAATTAAGTATCTTCAAAACAAAAATAGAAGAAATCAAATCTTCAAAACAAAAATCAAAACGAAATAGAAGAGACACCGTGGCCGTCGCCGGAGACGATGACGGAGAGATGAGGGAGAGACGGAGTGTGCGAAGAGAGAGAAGGAGACGGAGATGACCAGATCTGTGGCCGGAGTGTGCGGAGAGAAGGATACACCGTTCGGTTGCCATTGACGTCGCCGGAGACGAAGGGTAGTGGCGTGGGTTGGGGAAAGAAAAGATGAGGAAGGCAGCCATGGATTATTCGATGGGGAGAGTCGAATTGAGGGGGAAAGGGAAGGGTGGGATTCCGGTGGGTCTGTGGAAAGAGAGAGAGACGGCGAGAGAAATTGCGGAGACATGGATTCGGTGGCTGGTCTTCTGCGGTGCGGAGAGAGAGAGAAATGAGGAGAGAATTAAACTGAAAAAATGAAAAAATGAAAATAAAGAGAGAGAAATGAGGAAAGTGAAGTATAAAGAGAAAATTAAGAATTTGAAATGGTTTTGTTGTGATGAATTTGGACCATTGGATGTTTATGATTAATGGTCCAGATTGATTAAGAGATCAATCCTTGTGAACCTTTGTAAGCCAATTAAAAAAAAAGGTGTCAAGTATGTGTTCCAATGAATTATTGTCACCTATTATGTTTATTTGTTTATCACAAAAATCTCTTAATGACCATAATAATTAGTAATATCAAAATAATTTAAAATTTAAAACAATATTATATAATAATAATAATGTTATTATTAATAATATTTAATAATAATACTAATAATTTAAACTATAAAATAATATTAAGCCTAAAATCAATAATATTTATTATCAATAATATTTATTAATGAATTATTAATATTAATTAATTAATATTAATAATAGTACTAATAATTAATTATGCCTAATAATTTTTTTTTAAAACTTTCTTACCAAAAAAAGTCAAAAATATTTATCTCAATTCAAAAATAAATTTTAAAAAAAATAATACTTAATAATAATATTAATAAAAACTAGTAATAATACATAATATCTAAAAAGTAAATATTTTTATATTATATACTTTTACTGTTAATTATTCAATTAAATAATTGAATATATTAATAATTACTATTATATAATTAATAATAATAATGTTATTAATTAATAATAATACTCATTAATTTAATAATTTAAATTTCTAAGAAATATTAATATACCTAAGTAATAATTGATAGAAATATTTAGTTAATTTCTAACTTATTTTATAATTTTTTTTTAAAAACACTTCCTTACCAAAAAATATCTAAAATATTTATCTCAATTCAAAAATAAATTTAAAAAAAATAATTATACTTTTAAAATATTTATAATATTTGTAGGGTATAAGGTATAGGGTATAAGGTATAGTGCATAGGGTATAGGGCAAACCCTATAGGGTATAGGGTATACCCTATACCCTATACTCAGAATCTATAGGGTATACCCTATACCCTATACCATATACCCTATATCCTATATGGTATACCTTATGCCCTATACCTTATACCCAATATCCTATAGGGTATACCCCTATAGGGTATAGGGTATACCCTATAGGGTATAGGGTATACCCTATACCCTATACCCTATACCCTATACCTTATACCCTATACCCTATACCATATAGGGTATACCATATACCCTATAGGGTATACCCTATACCCTATATCCTAAAGGGTATACCCTATACCCTATAGGGTATACCCTATACCCTATACCCTATAGGGTATACCCTATAGGATATACCCTATACCTTAGGGGGTATAAGGTATAGGGTATACCCTATACCCTATACCCTATAGGGTATACCCTATAGGGTATACCCTATACCCTATAGGGTATACCATATATCCTATAGGGTATACCCTATACCCTATACCCTATACCTTATACCCTATACCCTATAGCCTATATCCTATAGGGTATACCCTATACCCTATAGGGTATACCCTATACCATATGACCTATACCCTATGCCCTATACCTTATACCCTATACCCTATATCCTATAGGGTATACCCTATACCCTATATGGTATATCCTATACCCTATACCCTATAGGGTATACCCTATACCCTATAGGGTATATCCTATACCCTATACCCTATAGGGTATACCCTATACCCTATAGGGTATACCCTATACCCTATTGGGTATACCCTATATCCTATAGGGTATACCCTATACCCTATAGGGTATATCATATACCCTATACCCTATAGGGTATACCCTATACCCTATAGGGTATACCCTATACCCTATTGGGTATACGCTATACACTATAGGGTATACCCTATACCCTATGCCCTATACCATATAGGGTATACCCTATATCCTATAGGGTATACCCTATACCATATGCCCTATGCCCTATACCTTATACCCTATACCCTCTATCTTATACCCTATATCCTATAGGGTATACCCTATACCCTATAGGATATACCTTATACCATAAGCCCTATACCATATGCCCTATACCTTATACCATATACCCTATAACCTATAGGGTATATCCTATACCGTATATGGTATACCCTATACCCTTTAGGGTATACCCTATACCATATGCCCTATACCCTATGCCCTATATCCTAAAGGGTATACCCTATACCCTATAGGGTATACCCTATACCCTATACCTTATAGGGTATACCCTATACCTTATAGGGTATACCCTATACCATATGCCTTATACCCTATGCCCTATATCCTATAGGGTATACCCTATACCCTATACCTTATAGGGTATACCCTATACCCTTTAGGGTATACCCTATACCATATACCCTATACCCGATAGGGTATACCCTATACCATATGCCCTATACCTTATACCCTATACCCTATAGAGTATACCCTATACCCTATACCCTATAGGGTATACCCTATACCCTATACCATATATCCTATACCTTATAGGGTATACCCTATACCCTATAGGGTATACCCTATACCATATGCCCTATACCTTATACCCTATACCCTATAGGGTATACCCTATACCCTATACCCTATAGGGTATACCCTATACCATATACCCTATACCTTATAGGGTATACCCTATACCCTATACCATATGCCCTTTACCTTATACCCTATACCCTATAGAGTATACCCTATACCCTATACCCTATAGGGTATACCCTATACCCTATATCGTATACCCTATACCTTGTAGGGTATACCCTATACCCTATAGGGTATACCCTATACCATATGCCCTATACCTTATACCCTATACCCTATAGGGTATACCCTATACCCTATACCCTATAGGGTATACCCTATAGGGTATACCCTATACCATATACCCTATACCTTATAGGGTATACCCTATACCCTATACCATATGCCCTATACCTTATACCCTATACCCTATAGGGTATACCCTATACCCTATAGGGTATATGGTATACCCTATACCATATGCCCTATACCCTATGCCCTATATCCTATAGGGTATACCCTATACCCTATAGGGTATACCCTATACCCTATACCCTATAGGGTATACCCTATACCCTATACCTTATAGGGTATACCCTATACCCTATAGGGTATACCCTATACCATATACCCTATACCCTATAGGGTATACCCTATACCCTATAGGGTATACCCTATACCCTATAGGGTATACCCTATACCATATGCCCTATAACTTATACCCTATACCCTATAGGGTATACCCTATACCCTATAGGGTATAGGGTATACCCTATACCATATGCCCTATACCTTATACCCTATACCCTATAGGGTATACCCTATACCCTATAGGGTATACACTATACCCTATACCCTATACCCTATAGGGTATACCCTATACCCTATAGGGTATACCCTATACCATATACCCTATACCTTATAGGGTATACCCTATACCCTATAGGGTATACCCTATACCATATGCCCTATAACTTATACCCTATACCCTATAGGGTATACCCTATAGGGTATAGGGTATAATGTATAGGGTATAGGGTATAGGGTATAGGGTATAAGGTATAGGATATAGGTTATAGGGTATAGTGTATAGGGCATAGGGTATAAGGTATAGTGTATAGGGTATAGTGTATAAGGTATAGGGTATATGGTATAGGGTATAGGGTATAGGATATAGGATATAGGTTATAGGGTATAGTGTAGGGTATAGGGTATATGTTATAGGATTTTGGCGTTGCATTAGTAATTTAGGCGTTACATTAGGATTTTGGCGTTGCATTAGTAATTTAGGCGTTATATTAGGATTTTGGCGTTGCATTAGACTCGTTACATTAGCTCTGGCGTTGCATTAGATGCGTTACATTAGCTCTGGCGTTGCATTAGATGCGTTACATTAGCTCTGGCGTTGCATTAGCCGTTACATTAGCTCTGGCGTTGCATTAGATGCGTTACATTAGCCCTGGCGTTGCATTAGATGCGTTACATTAGCTCTTGGCGTTACATTAGATGCGTTACATGCGTTACATTAGGTCAGAAATGTAGTAGTGTTCTGAGGATGGAATTGATTCTGATTCAGATGAGGATGCTTCATTATATTCTGTTAATACACTAATATTTTTACTCCTACTTGTTTCTTCTTTTATTTGTATATAATTTTTCACATTTTCCATTAAATCATTTAGAGGATTATGTAATGTTGGTCTTGCTCCTGATATTCTGAATGGATTTTTTGCAGGTGGTATCTGCTTTACATATTTCATTGGTTCTTCTCCCTTTCTATTGGATGGTGTTATATTGTACAATTCTGAGTATTCTGTATATCTTTGTGATTTAATTCCTGTTTCTGGTTGTTTATTGACTGGTGTGAGAAAATCTGTTAAATTAATTTCTTGTACTTCTCTTTTAGTTTCTATTATTCCAGTTGTAACATTATCTATTTTATCTTCTACTCTGTCTAATTGTTTTCCAATTGTAAATAAGGATAGATTTGTCCAATTATTCTGTAAATGTAAATCCTTGGTAATTTTTTCTTCTATTTGATCCGGGTGGACTATTGGTAATATTCCATGGCTTATTCCATTTTTAGCAAAATAAGCTAGTTCTAAAGGAGGTCGTTCTCCTTCATAATACTCATGACTTGGTAATTGATTTGGAGCTACTTTATACCATTTTCTAATCTTTTGAGTTATTGGAGTTAATTTATATAAATATTCATCATTTAAGAATTCAAAGAACGGTATATGCATCTCTTGTATTTTGCAGAATTCATAATATGTTTCTTTAATTATTTTTTGTTCTTTTTCATTATATGTTTTGAAAAATAATTCTCTGTTTTCATTATTTTCTTTATTTTGGAAATCTTCTCTTAAAACCTTTTTGTTTAGTTTGAATTCATTTTTTATCATATTTACTGTAAATTCACTATCCTCCTATGGATGTACAAAATTTCCATTTCTTCTTATTCCAGTATTATCTGTTTCAAATTGGTCTTCCGTTTCAATTTCTGATTCTAAAATTGGTCGGTTATTTTGCGAATTATTTCCTTGTTGGTATTCATGTATTCCTGAAGTGGATCTTCTAGGCTGGTGGAGATTTCCTTGCACATCTTGCCAACTGTAAAAGCATGTTGGATGCCTTCGAGGCTGGTGGAGATTTCCATTCAAGGACTGCAATGAACATGTATTCTTACGTCCGTGAGGCTGTCGATAAAAAGGAAGTGCTTCTTGAGTGGCATCCTCTACCTGGTGAAGACAAGCCTCCAGTTCCTTTATTAAAGGTGAATTGTGATTTCTTTTTCAAAAGGGGTATTTTCAACAGACTTGATAATTTTCGACTAGATATACCAGAATCTACATTATTGCATACCTTTTGTGAAAAATTAAAACAGGTAGATGTTGTACAATCAAATTAAGGGTCGTCTGTTAGATTTATGAAAAGTTTTAACTGTAATTTGAAAGCTTGAGTGAGATTTATAAAAATTCATGGTACTGCTTATAATAGTGAGAGAGAAGTTGTTATAATGCTATGTGCACATATGCATTAAGTACCTACACTATCTATCCCAATAAACATTTTTTCTGCATTGTTCTGTTTGTATAATTATATACCTTAAAATGCTCTTACTTCTTAAGAACCATACATCACCTTCCTTATAATAAAAACATGTTGAACTGCTCTGTTGTCATTTCCTTTGATTTTTGGTTTCATGGTATCTCGTCCAAGCATCAGAGATTTGACTTGATCCATTACCCTAATAATTCTTCTACAAAGAAAAATCCAGATGAGCATCTTCCAATTAAGAAAGAGTATAAAGTTCCCAATGATCATAAAGTGAATGAAGAAGGCAAGAAAACAGCCACAAAAATCCGTAATATTGAGCTTAAAAAGATTACTTTGGAAGAGATAAAAACTGATGTGTACACTGCATCTAGATGGCCTTCGATGTGTGGAGTTCCTTTTAAGGGTAGAGGATCACAAGTGAGTTTTGTTTTATATAATTTTTTTCATATCTGTTGTTTTTGGTGATGATTATAATGACAAAAACTATTAATATTTGCTTATGGAATTTCTGGTTTTTATCATCTGTCGATTTTGCAGGTATGGAAGCCCGATATTGGACATCAAGTGGCATAAGACTTTGAAAAGTATCAGACACCAAGTATTGGAATGGCTCAACAGTATCATTCACCAAGTATTGGAATGACTAATCTTTGGCAGTTCTTCATTCTTGATGCCCATTAATTAGACTACGACATTCTTTGGTTTGTTTAAATTTTTTGTCAAAGTTTCATGTCGTGCGACGGGTGTTAGACTAGTTAGTTTATAACTCTTGTGGATGATTGTAAGAATTATTATTGGTGTAATAAATTAAAAGTTGATTGTTATTCTTGAATGAAATGTTTTTTAGTTCATATTAATTTTTATTTATTTGATTTCTTGGTTATAATTCATATAATAGCAGGAAAAAAAAATACCTATGATGATTTTTGAAAATAAAAAAAGTGCTTAGATAGCGCTTTTTAAAAGCGCTATTTAAGTTCGTGAGCTAATGTAGCGTATAAAAAACGCTATGTAAGTTGATTTTTTTCAAAATAAAAAAAGTGCTTAGATAGCGCTTTTAAAAGCGCTATCTAAGTTTGGGAGCTTAGATAGCGCTTATAAAAGCGCTATGCTAACTTGCATAGCGCTAGCTTAGATAGCGCTTATAAGCGCTATCTAAGCTAAAAAAAAGCGCTATCTAAGCTCAAATCTGTACTAGTGTCTAGAAGGTATTTCAAAATTAAAATTTTTATTTCTATTTAAAGATTGTGTTCTTTTAAATTTTAAGTCTACTGAGCCATCTTCATATTGTGTAATTTGTTCTAATTCACTTGTTTGTCTATTTTTTGTTTTTGTACTTGGCATAGTTTTAGATGGATAAGTCCATTTTTCTGGCAAAGTTATATCACTCCATTTAATTGTTTTTGGAATTGTTATGTTGGCTTTTGATCTGTCTATTTCCCAGAAAACTGTTTCTCCTGGTATTTGGTTTTATTAAAAGCATTTGGACAGAGTCCAATATTCATTAGTTTAAAGTGTAGTCTAGAAAATATTTCATATACTCCCTCCGTCCCAGAACAATCTTCACACTTTTCCTTTTGGGCGTCCCAAAACTTACTTCACACATTTAAAACTTACCTAAAATGGAAAGGAATCTTTACTATTCCATCCACTCATTCTCTCTCCTACATTATTATAATACTCACAACACCATTATAATTTACTATTCTCTCCACTCATTCTCTCTCCTATTTTATTTTCACACTCACAACACTTTCAATATAATACTCCCTCCTTAAAACATGTGCAAACAGTGAATGTGAACATTGTTCTGGGACGGAGGGAGTATGTGTGAACCCATTTGCATATGATAATTATGAGTTAAGATGTCTAAGGTTAAAATTTTCATTATATAGGGATCTGTTAAAGATATTGTAAAATTAGGATATGTATTAAAATGTATTGGTCCGTTTGTTAAACTTGTTTCTATAGCTCCTATTAAAGAGTCTACATAATTTAGTTGTCTTGCATCTCTTAAAGCAATTTGGATACTTGTGTCTAATCCTTCCATTGTTAATGGTTTTATAGCTATTTGTACTAATCCTATATGTAAAAATCTATATCCTTGTGATATGTATTTTTTAATTGAAGATTTTGAAAATAAACTCATTGTTTGATTATTAGAAAATAAAGGAGTAACTGTTTCTTTTGTTAATCTCCCTTTGGATTCAGATAGATCATATTCTGTAAAAATTGTTTTCCAATCTGAAGTTTAATATAGAGTTTTGGTGATTTCCATGCCACCAGTCACCCAAACTCGATAAAATAGCTTTCCTAAGTTATTTTACCAAAACCTGCGGCGAAACTGGAAGAAAAAAATTAACATAAGGAACAAAATGATACTACCACAGACAGTGTTTTAAAAGACCCCGCCTAAGGGTGCCTAGGCGGGCTCCAACGCCTTAGTTCTAAGCCCCGCCTAGGTCCCGACTAATCTCGACTAATCCCGACTAGTCCCTGCCTAGGCACTAGGCCCGGCTCCGCCGCCTAGCATCCGCCTAGCGCTTTTTAGAACCTTGCCACAGGGAGGTTCTACGTATTTTTCCCCACCTTTCATACAAGAGATAAAGCACATACCAATTCTTGTGGGCGAGCACCACCAAACACAGTGCTCCTGTGTCAAAGATAAACAAAATCCAAACAGTAGCTCCATTAAACTCCAAAGGACAAAGAAAATGTGGGCAGAAAACAGTGCGTCAATTTAACATCTGTTCGAGTTGAAAATAAAAAATAAACATCTGTTTAGGAATATTACCAACCACCTGGATAATACGGAGCAACTTAACCACTACATGTATTCTTACAAAGGTTCCATTCTTTTGAAGTCTAAAGATAAACCACGATAAAAACAAATGATGCATAATTGAAAGTCGAACGAGCATATATACCCAGCAACATATATAGTATAATGGACTTGTCTTAATTAAAAGTTGCATTAGGTGCACCTCAATGAATGCATTGGCCGAATGCATGGAAGCCCATTCATTTTGTATTTATCCAGAATACATTTGAAATACCTACTCTAACCAACTGAAAGAAACGAAACACGCCAGGAGGATGGAGGCCTTACGTTGACTAATTTGGTACTCAAGTTGGAAATACTGGCATGAAATACACATGAGTCATGAGATACATTCTGCGAAAGTGCTTCCTTGAGCACACTGTCTGTCCAACAACTGAAAAAATGGTCTTGAAGAACGATGAAAAGACTAAGAAAAATGATCATATGCACTATGGAGATGCAACGATGAAACCAAATTTGATTGATATGAAAGAATGAAAACAATGTCATGACGATGAATTTGACCTCCTACTTCACGTGTTTCCGGACCAATAGAAATTACTGCATGACTGCAGATTTTTTCTTGACTGCAGATTTTTTCTTGAATAATGGTGATTAGCTGAGTAGCCAACGGCTACTTTGACCCCATTCAAATTCCCTCCCAACTGCTACTTTGACCCCATTCAATACTCCCTCCCAACGGCTACTTTGACAGTTTGACCCCATTCAATTTAGTAAAAAAAAAATCTTTTTCTTGAAAAAAATCAACCCTATAAATATCACCTCCCACAATTTCATTTTCACCTTACTTCTCTACTCTCTCTCTCTCTCTATACTTTCAAATATACTAAGCCTCTCTCATACTCTCATATTCGATTTTCAGTTAGTTTCCTTACAATTCCCGGTTAGTTTTTAACGAAATTAATATTTTTGTTCTATTTCGAGAATTCCAGTCAGTATTTTAACAAATCTAGTTAGTTTTTAAGAATTTCAGTTAGTTTATTGAAATTCCAGTCAGTTTTTTAACGTTTTCAGTTAGTTTTTAGAAATTTCAGTTAGTTTTTTAGAATTTCAGTCAATTTTTTAACGTTTTCAGTAAGTTTTTCAGAATTTCAGTTAGTTTTTTTAAATTCCAGTCAGTTTTTTTAACGTTTTTAATTAGTTTTTCAGAATTCCAGTTAGTTATTTAGAATTTAAGTCAGTTTTTTTTTTAACGTTTTTAGTTAGTTTTTCAGAATTCCAGTTAGTTTTTTAGAATTTTAGTCAATTTTTTAACGTTTTCAGTTAGTTTTCCTGAATTTTAGTTAGTTTTTTGAAATTCCAGTCAGTTTTTTAAAGATTTTCAGTTAGTTTTTTTAACAAAATTAGCATTTTTTTCGAATTCCAGTCAGTTTTCTAACGAAAATGTCTTCTTCTCGAATAGGCAACTTAGGCAATGAACATGTTGGTTCTTCCTCCCATCATAACGAAGAAGAATCCGAATTTTTTGAGGAACCATTTTCACAAAATGAGAAAGATGTGGATGAAAATGTTGTTGAAAGTGGTAGAAGGGGTAGGGGCGGTCGAGGTCGAGGCCGAGCTCGAGGTGGTCGTGCTCGGGGATAAGAACAAGAACAACCGCCAACGGTGCCACGTTCACGTGCCCCTAGAGAGTCTACGTCCGACACTTTTACAATTCATTTTCGAAAAGTGCAAATTGATCCCGATGACGACCGCTATTATCGAGCGCATTGCAACTATTGTTCAAAATCCTACCCATTTACGAAGGGTGGAGGGCATGGGACACTTAACACCCACACACGCACATAACATCCCGATAAACTTGGCATTTCGAGTGGTCAAACTCAATTAGCTCCAACCACCACCCAAGGTTCGTCTTCCGTCCTATTTAAATTTAATAAGGTCATTTATAGGCAAGAATTAGCCAATTTTGTTTGTGTTAATGGACTTGCTTTTAACTTTGCGGATGATGAATTTTATGAAAGATTTATACGGCTTTCTTTAAATCCCGCCGCCTCAAGAGTACCACGTTCGACTCTCGTACGTGATATTCATAAGGTGGTGTTGACATATCAAAAAACTTTAATTGAGGTTTTATTAAATTTACCAAACAAAATTTCAATTTGTGTCGATGGTTGGAGTGATCATTTGCAAAGAAATAGTTATTTGGGTGTTACTTGCCATTTGATAGATTATTCTTGGACTATCCAAAACTCATATACTTATACCCCAACCCCTAAACCCTAAATCATATACTTATACCCCTAAACTCTAAGCTCTAACCCCTAAATCCTAAATCCTAAATTTCAAATATCATATACTTATACCCCAACCCCTAACCCTAAATCATATACTTTATACCTCTAAACCCTAAACTCTAACCCTAACCCCTAAACCCTAAACCCTAAATTTCAAATCTCATATACTTATACCCTAGACATGTCCAAAATCTAATGGAACCGGCTAACCGGCAGTTTTTAACCGGTCAACTAACGGGTCAAACCCGTTAACCGGTTTAACCGTAACCGAATTAATCGAAACCGGCGGTTAACCGGTTTGTTTAAGGTTACAGATTTTTCAAACCGACGGACCGGCGGTTATAACAGTCGGTTATTTAACCGGTTATAACCGTTTGAAATTCCAGTCAGTTTTGTAACGTTTCCAGTTAGTTTTTTAGAATTTCAGTCAGTTCTTTAACGTTTTCAGTTAGTGTTTTTAGAATTTCAGTCATTTTTTAACGTTTTCAGTTAGTTTTTTAACGTTTTCAGTTAGTTTTTCAAAATTTCAGTTAGTTTTTTGAAATTCCAGTCAATTTTCTAACGTTTCCAGTTAATTTTTTTAACGTTTTCAGTTAGTTATTTTGGTAATTAGTTCTAAAAATAATTAAAAATTAAATGTTATAATCACCGACGGAATAATTTCGTCGCTGAATAATTAAAAATAATTAGAAATTAAATGTTATACTCACCGACGGAATATTTCCATCGCTGATAAATTAAAAAAAATAAAAAACAAAATTAATTTATCACCGACGGAATAATTCCGTCGCTGATTAATTAAAAATAATTAAAAAAATAAATGTTATAATCACCGACGGAATAAATCTCGCTGATAAATTAAAAAAAATAAAAAACAAAATTAATTTATCACCGACGGAA
Organism: Adenophora triphylla var. japonica; assembly: GCA_022495995.1. Lineage (NCBI taxonomy): Eukaryota > Viridiplantae > Streptophyta > Magnoliopsida > Asterales > Campanulaceae > Adenophora > Adenophora triphylla. Next base: position 250,684 of record JAFEMH010000970.1, on the reverse strand, counting down.
ATATTCCGTCGCTGGTTTATTTAAAAAAATTAAAAAATATCTATTTTCCACCGACGAATTAATTTCGCCGCAAAGAAAGCATTAGCGACGGAATATTCCGTCGGTACTTAAGGTGCCAATTTAGTGGCGGTAATGAAACGAATATTCGACGAATATTCGTTTTTAGCGACGGAACCCAGCGACGGAATTAAATTTCGTCGGTAATATAGACGCCAAATTTATTCCGTCGCTATAGCATAATTTCCGCCCTATATAGCAACGAAATTATTCCGCCGCTGGTAATTCCGTCGCTAAAGACAGTTTCTGATAGTGTTTGTTTAAAGTTGCGTGGATTTTTTTTTAAAATATAAGATTACGAATAAAATATTTATTATTTCTTTTGATAATGCTAGTGCTAATAAGTGAGGACCCCGACCCGGAACCTACACGTGTCCCGAATTTGAGCGTCCTCAAACTAACCCAAATTTACTAAACTTTTAAAAATTTGATATAACTTTCGAACATAACTAGATTAACATACCATTTCAAAACAACTCCACTACTCTCCACACCGGAGAAAGAGTGGACTAACTTTGAAAATACTAAACTGTTTTAGTTACAAAAGATTGTGGTTCCAACGTAGAAATTAAAGTTTATAATTACAAGTTCCATAAAGAAATCACCAAAATACTCTTTCTACGCCAACCTATACGTACCCCGACAATACCCAAAAGATTACTTCCAAACTCCTTTCCGTCCTTACTTGGCCGGTCCGCCTGTCTCGGGATCTAAAACATTAAAAGGAGAGGGGTGAGAATAAATCTCAGCAAGCTATTATGAATGCAGCAATATGCAAAATAAGATGCAAAACATAGCAAGTCGCATATAACACATTGGAAAAGCTGTAAACACCTTTCATTACCTTGGTTTACCCGTCTGAAAAATAGTCGTACAACATTGGGTATAATACTCCAATCTTAGGTGAGCTGCTTAAGCAATACTCACATCTTATAAGACCCGTTTTTCAGGGAACCAAATAAGATAGTAGCAACTCTGTAAGGCTTTTGGCTCACTACAGATGCTATAACCCCGACCTGTGGCCACAGGAGGGGACGGTCACAGATATAACATAATCCGATCACATTAGGTCACACTTCCATAATTGATCGCATTATGTTATACCCCCAACATCAGCTGATTAACAAATTATCAAGCACATAATAGTTACTTGGAACATAATCCACAAAAAGGGATAACAATATAGCAACATGGTAAAATATACTCATGTCCAACCAATATCATAGTGCAACATTTATTCCACACACTATGCATAATATAAACAATGTATAGGAACTCAAGTAAGGCAAGGAAGTATCATCAATCCATCCTACAAGGTCATTATACAATAATACAAGGCCTCTATGAAGGTCCAAGCTCAATTTACCAAGTGGGAGTCCCAATTTATAAGTAATCAATCAAGCTTACTAAACTAATTCTGGTTCAGATTCAAAGTTGGTTTCTGGGGTCATGGGCGACCGCCCATACCACTTGGGCGACCGCCCAAGTGGGTTTTCAAATGGAACCCAAGTTCCTGCCAAGGTGGGCGACCGCACACCCTATCATGGGCGACCGCCCAAGAAGATTTCCAAAGGAGTCAAGGTTTCTGCCCACATGGGCGGCCGCTCAAGCTCCCATGGGCGACCGCCCAAGGCCCTTTTCCAGCAACCCAGATTTTCTAAGTCCCTTTTTACCTCTTTTCTTTTCCTTTCTACCTTCCTAAGTTCATGAACACCCAAAAGGATTTCCTAGCTTTACCAAGTTCATCATAATTCATGTAAACCCAAAATAATGTAAACCTAGATTATTTATCCCTAAATCTTCCACCCATTTCATTTCCTCTAAATCATCTTCCATGAACATTAACTTCATTCTATTTCATTTACTAATCATTCAACTCCTATAAGGTTTCCAAAGCATGAAACAAACATCATAAGAACAAGAATAACATTAAAGAGTTTATGAACAAGTAGAAGAAGGAAAATCATAACAACTCACTTTGGGTGTTTAGAATGAAAGGATGATCTTCTAAGCTTGATAGATTCTCCTAGTTGTCCCAAACTCAAAAGCACTCTTGGATTTGAAAATGGATGAGAAATGGACTTGCTAGAGATCTTGGAAGTGAGGCTTTCAATGGAGGTTTTCCATGGAAAATGGTAAGAGAGAAATGAGGAGAAGAATGATGGAGGAGGTTAGAGAGAGTATGGGGAGAGTAAGGTGGATGTTGACTAAAGGGGCAAAGTTGAGGGAATTAGGGGGAAGGGGCATGGCCCCCCACACTTACTAAGGCTTTCCCATTTTTAAGTTAAACCCTTTATCCCAATTATTTATTTTACCCATTTTAACCTCCCCTTACTCTTTATCTATTTTCTATTTTTTTTTTTATATTTTTCCTTAGAACATAATTTTATTTCCCTATCATTTTATCCTAATATAAGAAATCAAGTATATAAAAATGAACACATAATATTAACAATAATATTAAAAGCACACAATATGATGCTAAAATAGGTGCCTAGGTTTAGGGTCGTTACACTCACTCCCCCTTAAAGAAAATTCGCCCCGAATTTTAAAAAGACTTACTTGGATTTTCAAACAACCAAGGGTATTTCGCTCTCATCTCCGACTCTAGCTCCCACGTTGCTTCCTCAAAGGTATGATTCTTCCAAAGGACCTTCACTATAGGGATACTCTTAGTTCTCAACTCCTTAACTTGGAATTCTAAGACTCTTAACGGTTCTTCAACATAAGACATATCCGCTTGAACATCATCGGGGGGAGAACTCAAGATGTGGGAAGGATCATGACAATACTTCCTCAACATAGAAATGTGGAAAACATCATGGAGTGAAGAAAAAGAGGGAGGTAATGCCAACCGGTAAGCCAAATCCCCAATCTTCTCTAGAATTTCAAACGGACCAACGAACCTCGGAGCCAATTTACCCTTATTACCAAACCTTTTGATTCCCGTCCTCGGAGAGACCTTCAAGAACACAAAGTCACCAACCTGAAAAGATAAATCCCGTCTTCTATTGTCGGCGTAGCTTTTCTGTCTACTCTGAGCCGTCTTCAATCTATCCCGAATCACCTTGATCTTCTCCGTAGAATCTCGAACCAAATCCGGGCCCCAAAGTCTCGCTTCACCAACCCCGTCCCAACACATCGGAGATCGACACTTCCTATCATACAACGCCTCATATGGAGCCATCTCAATGCTAGACTGATAACTGTTGTTGTAGGCAAACTCCACTAAAGGTAGATGATCTTCCCACGACAATTGGAAATCCATCACACAAGCCCGTAACATATCCTCAAGTATCTGAATAGTTCTCTCGGACTGATCGTCGGTTTGAGGATGAAACGCCGTACTAAAACACAATTTAGAACCCAAGGCTTCATGCAATGCTCTCCAAAATCTAGAAGTAAATCTCGGATCTCTATCAGAAACAATACTAACCAGAACCCCGTGAAGTCTCACAATCTCCTTCATATATAACTGAGCTAACTTCTCTAACGAAAACTTGGTTGACACCGGAAGAAAATGGGCCGACTTTGTCAATCTATCCACAATAACCCAAATAGCATCCATCTTCTTAGCGGTAAGAGGCAAACCCGAAACAAAATCCATCGAGATCCCTTCCCATTTCCATTCCGGAATATCCAATGGTTGAAGTAGTCCCGCCGGTCTCTGATGTTCGGCCTTAATCTGTTGACAAGTCAAACACTTAGAAACATAATCCGCAATTTCACTCTTCATACCATTCCACCAATACCCACGCTTCAAGTCTTGATACATTTTGGTACTACCCGGATGAATCGCAAATTTAGACTTATGACCATCCTCTAAAACACGCCTCTTGATTTCCGGTGATGAAGGAACGCAAATTCTCCCTTGAAAGGTTAAAATCCCATCTCTATTCAACGCAAATTCCCCGGCTTTCCCATCTTGCACTTGATCTAAAATTTTCTTCAACTCCGGATCACCTTGTTGAGCTTCCTTCAAATCTCCATACAATGTAGGAACGGCTCGAACATTCGCAATGATTACTTCACTCTTCAATTCTCGGGAACTCAAAGCTGTCACATAAGCCTTCCGGCTAATCGCATCCGCCACCACATTGGCCTTCCCCGGATGATAAGAAATCACACAATCAAAATCCTTCAAAAACTCTAACCATCTTCTTTGCCGGTTGTTCAACTCCTTTTGGGTAAATAAGTACTTCAAACTTTTATGGTCGGTAAAAATCTCAAATTTCGCCCCATAAATGTAATGCTTCCACTTATGCAACGCAAACACGATCGCCGCCAATTCCATATCATGAGTAGGGTAATTCTGTTCCGTCGGTGATAACTTCCTAGAGGCATACGCAATAACTTTCCCATTTTGCATTAGGACATATCCCAAACCCGCCTTCGAGGCATCACTATAGATCACAAAATTCTCACAACCATCCGGAAGGGTAAGAACAGGAGCCGTCGTCAACATCTTCTTCAACTCATTAAAACTCGCTTCACACTTAGAATCCCATACAAATAATACATCCTTCCGAGTCAATCTAGTCAACGGAGTAGCAATCCGAGAAAAACCCTCTATAAACCTTTGGTAATACCTCGCCAACCCAAGAAAACTACGAACCTCAGTCACAGTCGAAGGTTGCTTCCAATTAACCACGGCTTCAATTTTCGAAGGATCCACGAAAATTCCCGAACTCGACACTACATGCCCCAAGAAAGAAACCTGCTCAAGCCAAAACTCGCACTTGCTGAACTTGGCATACAACTGCTTCTCCCGAAGAACTGACAAGACAATCCTCAAATGATTTTCATGATCTTCCCGGGACTTAGAATAAACAAGAATGTCGTCTATGAATACCACCACAAAACTATCACGATAAGGCTTGAAGACACGGTTCATCATATCCATAAACACTGCTGGAGCATTAGTCAACCCAAAAGGCATCACAACAAACTCATAGTGACCATATCTAGTTCGGAAAGCTGTTTTGGCAATATCATCCGGCCTAATCTTCAACTGATGGTATCCGCTTCTCAAATCAAGTTTTGAGTAGATAACGGAACCTTGGAGTTGGTCAAATAAATCATCTATATGCGGAAGAGGATACTTATTCTTTATGGTGGCTTGGTTCAACAAACGATAATCAATACATAATCGTAAGGTACCATCCTTCTTCCTAACAAATAAAACTGGTGCTCCCCACGGAGACACACTAGGGCGAATAAAACCCCGGTCTAGCAATTCTTGCAATTGGACCTTCAACTCTTTTAACTCGGCCGGAGCCATTCTATAGGGTGCTTTAGAGATAGGGGAGGTACCGGGCACTAGGTCAATATAAAACTCTACCTCACGATCCGGAGGCATAGAGTACTCGCTAGAAAACACGTTGCTAAATTCATTAACAACCGGGACATGAGCTAACTCGGGGGACTTCTTATTGGAATCTACCACATAAGCCAAGTACCCCGCACACCCCTTTGATAACATCTTTCTAGCCTTTAAAGCAGAAATGACATGTAAACCGAACATAGATTTGTCCGCATCAAATATAAAAGTAGGCACATCAGGCATAGCAAATGAGACTCGCTTTCTACGACAGTCTACCAAGGCATGACACTGACTCAACCAATCCATCCCAAGGATCACATCAAAATCACGGATTGGTAACTCGACCAAATCCACCGGCAATACATGCTCACATATAGTCACATCACAACCACGATATATCAAAGAAGATGCAAGGCACTCTCCCATAGGAGTAGAGACCTCCAACATATAAGTCATAGATTCAGGCAATTTATGCAATGAAAATGCAAAATGAGATGCCACAAATGAATGGGAAGACCCGGGATCTATAAGAATGCGGGCCTTAACTCCTGAGACAGGGACTATACCTCTAATGACAGCATTGGGATCGACCTCTCCTCGACCCAAAGCAAACACTCGACCTTGCACTCTATCTTTGGGTTTCCCGTCAACATCTCTCTTCACACCACTACCTTATCCCCCTTGACCACTACCAGAAGCTTGCTTATTTTGCCGCTTGGGACAATTCCTCCGGAAATGGCCTGTCGCCCCACACTCTAAAAATCGGCCTTGCTTGCTCCAACACTTGTCCTCCGAATGCCCTGGCTTCTTGCAATATCCACACAATGCCCCAAACTGACCCGGAGTCGAACGATTTGCCGGAATCGTCACATTTCCTCCTCGATTTGCTCCCGGAGTGAATGTCCTTGGCTGCCCTCTATTCTGCCCCGAACCTTGACCTTGGAATCTATTTCTGTTTCCGCCTTTAGATTTACCACGGTGCTCCTCGATATCATTCTCAATCCGGTACGCCATATTCACAGCCGCTTGGAAGTTGGCGAAGTCATGAGTCAATAGCTGCTTTCGGAACTCCACCCTTAAGCCTTTCACGAACCTGTAGACACGCCTCTCTTCATCCGGTACCAAATGGGGACAATATCGGGCTAACTCCGTAAACTTGGCTGAATACTGTGCTATAGACATCGTCCCTTGCTCCAATTTCAGAAACTCAACCTCCTTCTTATCTCTAGTCACCATCGGAACGAAATGATCCCGGAACTTACGTGTGAAATTTTCCCAAGTCTGCGGTGTCAAATCCCGATCCCAACCATCCTTCACTACCTGCCACCAGTGCTCAGCGGGTCCTTTCAACTTGAAAATGGCGCATCTCACCTTTTCTGCATCCGAGCTCTCCATAGCCGCGAAAATCTTATTCATAGCTTCAAGCCACCTCTCAGCCTTCACCGGATCCGGATCTCCGTTGAAGCTAGGAGGAGACATCTTCACAAATTTCTCTAGACCATGGTGCCCTTGCCTACCTTCTTGTTGTTGTCTCCTACCTTGATTCTGATTTGTCATATTCTGTAGAAACACTCGGAACATATCCATCATTGCGGCATTTGGATTACCGGCATCACCCAAAGCCCGATCCTGATAGCCATCATTTCTCGCCATTAGAACAAACTCCTGCATTAAACACTCGACGTCAGTTATCACACACTCTCACTCAGCTAGACTCTACCCGAGAACTCTAACCGAGCATTGATACCAACTGTGAGGACCCCGACCCGAAACCTACACGTGTCCCGAATTTGAGCGTCCTCAAACTAACCCAAATTTACTAAACTTTTAAAAATTTGATATAACTTTCGAACATAACTAGATTAACATACCATTTCAAAACAACTCCACTACTCTCCACACCGGAGAAAGAGTGGACTAACTTTGAAAATACTAAACTGTTTTAGTTACAAAAGATTGTGGTTCCAACGTAGAAATTAAAGTTTATAATTACAAGTTCCATAAAGAAATCACCAAAATACTCTTTCTACGCCAAGCTATACGTACCCCGACAATACCCAAAAGATTACTTCCAAACTCCTTTTCGTCCTTACTTGGCCGGTCCGCCTGTCTCGGGATCTAAAACATTAAAGGGAGAGGGGTGAGAATAAATCTCAACAAGCTATTATGAATGCAGCAATATGCCAAATAAGATGCAACACATAGCAAGTCGCATATAACACATTGGAAAAGCTGTAAACACCTTTCATTACCTTGGTTTACCTTTTCCCGTCTGAACAATAGTCGTACAACATTGGGTATAATACTCCAATCTTAGGTGAGCTGCTTAAGCAATACTCACATCTTATAAGACCCATTTTTCAGGGAACCAAATAAGATAGTAGCAACTCTGTAAGGCTTTTGGCTCACTACATATGCTATAACCCCGACCTGTGGCCACAGGAGGGGACGGTCACAGATATAACATAATCCGATCACATTAGGTCACACTTCCATAATTGATCGTATTATGTTATACCCCCAACATCAGCTGATTAACAAATTATCAAGCACATAATAGTTACTTGGAACATAATCCACAAAAAGGGATAACAATATAGCAACATGGTAAAATATACTCATGTCCAACCAATATCATAGTGCAACATTTATTCCACACACTATGCATAATATAAACAATGTATAGGAACTCAAGTAAGGCAAGGAAGTATCATCAAAATATCCTACAAGGTCATTATACAATAATACAAGGCCTATATGAAGGTCCAAGCTCAATTTACCAAGTGGGAGTCCCAATTTATAAGTAATCAATCAAGCTTACTAAACTAATTCTGGTTCAGATTCAAAGTTGGTTTCTGGGGTCATGGGCGACCGCCCATACCACTTGGGCGACCGCCCAAGTGGGTTTTCAAATGGAACCCAAGTTCCTGCCAAGGTGGGCGACCGCACACCCTATCATGGGCGACCGCCCAAGAAGATTTCCAAAGGAGTCAAGGTTTCTGCCCACATGGGCAGCCGCTCAAGCTCCCATGGGCGACCGCCCAAGGCCCTTTTCCAGCAACCCAGATTTTCTAAGTCCCTTTTACCTCTTTTCTTTTCCTTTCTACCTTCCTTAGTTCATGAACACCCAAAAGGATTTCCTAGCTTTACCAAGTTCATCATAATTCATGTAAACCCAAAATAATGTAAACCTAGATTATTTATCCCTAAATCTTCCACCCATTTCATTTCCTCTAAATCATCTTCCATGAACATTAACTTCATTCTATTTCATTTACTAATCATTCAACTCCTATAAGGTTTCCAAAGCATGAAACAAACATCATAAGAACAAGAATAACATTAAAGAGTTTATGAACAAGTAGAAGAAGGGAAATCATAACAACTCACCTTGGGTTTTTAGAATGAAAGAATGATCTTCTAAGCTTGATAGATTCTCCTAGTTGTCCCAAACTCAAAAGCACTCTTGGATTTGAAAATGGATGAGAAATGGATTTGCTAGAGATCTTGGAAGTGAGGCTTTCAATGGAGGTTTTCCATGGAAAATGGTAAGAGAGAAATGAGGAGAAGAATGATGGAGGAGGTTAGAGAGAGTATGGGGAGAGTAAGGTGGATGTTGACTAAAGGGGCAAAGTTGAGGGAATTAGGGGGAAGGGGCATGGCCCCCCCACACTTACTAAGGCTTTCCCATTTTTAAGTTAAACCCTTTATCCCAATTATTTATTTTACCCATTTTAACCTCCTCTTACTCTTTATCTATTTTCTATTTTTTTTTTTAGATTTTTCCTTAGAACATAATTTTATTTCCCTATCATTTTATCCTAATATAAGAAATCAAGTATATAAAAATGAACACATAATATTAACAATAATATTAAAAGCACACAATATGATGCTAAAATAGGTGTCTAGGTTTAGGGTCGTTACATAATACCTCTAGTTTACCGAATTTGATTAGAGTTTGTCAACCGTCATTTGGTGGTAAGTTTTTCATATTAGATGTTTATGTCATATTATTAATTTATGTGTTAAAGATGGTTTGCATGCATTAGAAACATATGTTTCCCCAATTAGAGGGGCTCTTGAATATATTTCTAGAAGAAATAGTGTTACAAAAAAATGGATTAAATTTTTAAGAAATCAAAATCTTGGTGACAAATATTTTACTTCTGATGTTCTAACTAGGTGAAATTCCACCTATAAAATGTTAAAAGATGATTTTGAGTATAAAGAGCTTCTTATGGATTTTTTCGCTACAATTGATAATAATCAACCTTTATTTGCTTATCAATGGAATGCATGCACTAATTTGTGTAAATTGCTAAAGATTTTTAACACCGCTACTTTGACATTATCGAAAGTTTGTTATCCAACTTCCATTTTGGTTCTTGAGCAATGTTTTGCATTTGTTACTAGTTTTAATAATTTAAAAGATTGCTTGATTTTAAAAGAATGCATTTTTTTCATGAGGCAAAAGTGGATTAAATATTTTGCCACTATTCCGTCGTTATTTTTTGTTGTAAAAGTATTAGATCCCCGTGTTAAATTAAATGAGTTGGAGACCATTTTAGCTTTTTATTATTTGAATTTATACCCCGAAGGTGACGGTGATAATGAAACTCCGTCGAATATTGTTGCTACTACAAAAAATGATTTGGTGTCTCTTTTTAACGAATATAATGCAATTCATGTAAATCTTTCTCAAAATGTTGACTCAAGTACTTCTTATCAAGATGTTGGTGGTAATTTAGTTGAGACGGATTCGTATCATTTTTTTACTAATTTGTATAGCAAAAAACGTCCTCGAGTAGGGACTTCTTCCTTTAACATTACCTTGGAGTTAGAAACGTATTTCAACACTACTTTTGAATGGGATCAAAGTAGTTCAAATCCAAATGATTTTGATGTTTTAAAGTGGTGATCAAGAAGGAACGAAAGTTATCCTATACTCTCTATAATTGCAAAAGAAGTCTTAGCTTCTCCCGCGTCAACGGTGGCGGTCGAATCGGCATTTAGCATTGGAGGAAATGTTTTGGATGAAAGACGTTTCCAACTAACGGTTGAAAACTTGGAAAATTAACTATTACTTGGGGATTGGGTTAGATCGGAAAAGAGAGAACAAGATATGCCTTATGAAGAGGATACACTAGACCCTAAATATCAATTCGATATGGATGACTCTACGGGAAGTGACTAAGTGAGGATTAGATTAGTTTTTAATTTTAATTTTTTAGATTAGGTTTATTTTTATTGAATTGTAATAGTTAGGTTGAGATAAAGGCTCCTAAATGTCCCCCCCAAAAAAATTCACTACTAACTAACATCTCAAAATAGTATTATTTATTCAAAAAAAAAAATTAAAAAAGGGCATATAGAGTATACAAGTTAACATAAACTGTTAAAAAGTTAACTGTTTTTTCAAAATCTGTTGAAAAGTTAACTGCTTTCTTCAAATAGCTTTGCTTAACCAACAAAAAAATAAAATAAAAAAAAACTGTTAAAAAAATCTGTTAAACACACTTTCAGTTAGAATTTCATTTCTTTAAAAATTCTTAACTTTTTTTATATAACTTTTTTTCAAAAAAAATCACTAATAACTAACATCTCAAATAGTATTCTTTATTAAAAAAAAAAAAGGGCATATAGAGTACAAAAGTTAACAGAAACTGTTAAAAATTCCGTTAAAATGACTAATCTGAAAAAAAAAGGGCTTCAGTTAACCGTTTTAACAGGATAAACCATGTTAATCGGTTATAAACGTTAACCGGATAACCGTAACCGTTAGTACACGGTTAACGGTTAGGTTACGTTTAAGATTTAACGGTTTTTTTAACCGGCGGTTATAACCGTTAATCGACGGTTATAACCGTTTGGACACGTCTATGTATAGTATATAATAAAGAAATTAGGGACGGATAAAATTCTTTAATTTTTATGTATATATGCATAATTTTTTATTTTTTATGAATAGAAATAAACATTTTGGAATTTTTTTAGCATTAAAGTTTTTTCCAAAAAGTTATATAAAAAAAGTTATAAAATCCTAAAAAAATGAAAGTATAATAAAGAAATCAGGGACGGGTAAAACCCTTTAATTTTTATGTATAGTTTTATTTTTATTTTTTATGAATAGAAATAAATATTTTGAACTTTTTTTAGTATTGAAGTTTTTTCAAAAAGTTATATAAAAAAAGTTAGAAAAAAAACTAAACAAAATGAAAGTATAATAAAGAAATCAGGGACGGGTAAAACCCTTTCATTTTTATGTATGAATGTATAGTTTTTTTATTTTTTATGAATAGAAATAATCATTTTGGACTTTTTTTAGTATTGAAGTTTTTTCAAAAAAGTTATATAAAGAAAGTTAGAAAAAAACTAAACAAATGAAAGATAATAAAGAAATCAGGGACGGGTAAAACCCTTTAATTTTTATGTATAAATGTATATTTATTTTTATTTTTTATGAATAGAAATTATAATCATTTCGGACTTTTTTTAGTATTGATGTTTTTTCCAAAAAGTTATATAAAAAAATTTAGAAAAAAAAAATAAACAAATGAAAGTATAATAAAGAAATCAGGGACAGGTAAAACCCTTTAATTTTTATGTATAAATGTATAATTTTTTTATTTTTTATGAATGTAAATAAACATTTTGGACTTTTTTTAGTATTGAAGTTTTTTTCAAAAAATTATATAAAAAAAGTTAGAAAAAAACCAAACAAATGAAAGTATAATAAAGAAATTAGGGACGGATAAAATCCTTTAATTTTTATGTATAAATGTATAATTTTTTATTTTTTATGAATATAAATAAATATTTTGGACTTTTTTTAGTATTGAAGTTTTTTTTTTCAAAAAGTTATATAAAAAATGTTAGAAAAAAACTAAACAAATGAAAGTATAATAAAGAAATCAGAGTCGAGTTTATCGAGCCGAGCTCGAGCTCGAATCGTTTGCGAAAATTTTTATTCGAGCTTTTAATGAGCCGATCCCGATCCGAGCTTAAACGAGTCGATTTCGATCAAAGCTCGCCGAACAAACGAGCCGAGCTCGAGCCGGCTCGAAAAAAATTCGAGCCTGAAAATCGGGTCGAGCTCGAGCTCGAGTTAGACTCGAACCTTCTCGAGCTCGAGCTTTTACGAGCCAAGCCCGAGCCTGTTCGGTTCGCGTAACAGCCCTAATGTTAATAGTTTGATTCGTTTTGACGATACCAAAACGATGGTGTTTTCATAGTTTTTTTTTTTTTTGAATTCTAGATGTTAAGATATTTCATTTTAAAATTTCGAGAGAAAAAAAAAAGAGAGAGAAAGAGGAGAGAGAAAATACAGACATAGAGCTGAACTTCCTTTACTCACGCCCATGTCGTTTAATTGAGTGACACAAGCGAAATTTTCATTAATTTATCAAGTACACACGTGTCCATCAATAACTACAGGACCTGATGATCAATTTACAAAATATGCGTCATTAGAGAGATCGTTTTTGTTAGAGTGAGAGATGATTTGGTAATTGCCATTGCGTTGTGCGAGGTTGAGATAGGCTCGTTCCAAAGATGCAAGCTTGTGGAAAAAGAACACCTAATTACACATTACTACCCCAAAAAAGAGTAGGTCTGCTGAGAAACGCGTTTCTCCATAATTATGGAGAAACGCGTTTTTAATAGCCAGAAGCTATACGTTTGATAACCAGAAGAAAATTTTTGGATATCAGTCTCAAAGGGTTCTGGATATCCAGAAGCTTTGGAACGGATATCCAGAAGCCTTTGGGCGAATATCCAGAAAAAATAGATTTGAAGCCAAATCCAAGGCCAAGACCAGAAATTGCTTATTGAAGGTTTCTGGATATCCAGAAACCTTCAAATGTATATCCAGAAACCATCAAATGAATATCCAGAAACATTTTGAAAGTTTCTCGGATATTCATTTTGAAGGTTTTCGGATATCCGAAACCTTCAAATGTATATCCAGAAATCATCAAATGAATATCCAGAAACATTTTGAAAGTTTCTGGATATCATTTTGAAGGTTTCTGGATATCACTTTCATAAGCTTCTGGATATCCTTTCAAAGGGTTCTGGATATCCAGAACCTTTGAGATTGATATCCAGAAGTAACCATGGGACAAGGTCATGGCCAATACAAAAAGTTTCTGGATATCCTTTCAAAAGGTTCTGGATACCCGTAACCCGTTTCTCCATAACTCATGAAGAAACGCGTTTCTCCCTAGATTTTACGCCCAAAAAATTACCCAAATTGTAATGTGTGTCCTAATGTATGATATTGACAATTTCTTCCATCTGTCTATTTGGGGCAACCTGGCCACCTGGGTCATTTTTGACCAAAAAGATAAGACAGACTAAAGTAAAGTCTCCTTTTGTTTTGTTTGAGGGAAAATATTTTTTGCAAAACGTTTTCATCATTTTTTTCGGTATTCGATAAGCACCAGAAAATGAAGAAAATATTTTTCGAAAAATATTTTCCCCACTTTTCTAAATAAAATGACTTACGAATTTTCATAAGTAAAACATTTTTCGAAAAATGATAACACCCTCAAACACACACACACACACACACACACACACACACATAATTTTCCATACACCCCCCACGTTACCCACCCCACATCAACCACCCTATCCCATCCGCTCATAAAAAAATTATTTATATTAAAATTATTTTTTACAATTCCCCCCCCCTCTTCACACCCTCTCCCCCGGTCGGGTAAAAAATAATTAATCATTTTAAATTTATTTTTAACAACGCTCCTCCCCCACCACCTAGAGCTGTCAATTCGAGAATACGGGATGGGACGAAATTATGATGTCCCACGACGGGAGCGGGACGAGGCGGGACTAAAATACTCCGTCCCATCCCGTCCCATTTGCGGGACGCGGGATCCCGCGGGACCCATGCGGGACCCGTTGACTAGGAGGGATAAGCGTTGACTAGGCGTCAAGGCCACGACGAAGGCCAAAATCAAGCATTTTAGAATAGAAAATAGGTATCTGGAAGTGATTTCACCTTTAAGGTCCTGAAAGTGATGTAAATACAGGTATCTGAAAAATCTATTTTTTTATTATAAATGAGCAAGTGTCTTGGGGCTTTTTGCGGTGAACGAGTCACTAGGAAGGATTGCTCACTGCTATAAGATATTGTAACAGTAGCTCGTAAGGTGTTAATGTAAAGCTTGCAGGTATTTCTTTCCTGTTCTCTTTATCAGTCTCAACTTATGCTGCCTTTCTACCTTTTGACAAAGGTTCTTAGCCTAAAGGTTACTTGGGATGTGATGCAACTCAGTATAATATTTTTCTTTGCAAGAGTCACTGACAGCTAACATGGCAAATAAATACAATTGTTGAAAAATCATCATATGGCTTGAGATATGCGGGACAGGAACGGGACGGGCGGGACTGCACCATGTTGTCCCGCGACGGGAACGGGATGAGACGGGACGAGACGAAACAGGACGGGACTAAAATACTCTGTCCCATCCCGTCACAAATCTATTGCGGGACGGGACGTCCCGATGGGACCGTCCCAACTTGACGGCTCTACCACCACCACCACCACCTCAAGGTCAAAAAACATTTTTTTATGCATTTTAAAATTATATATTAACAACTCTCTCACTCCCAATCAATTTTTTTTATTCATATTAAAATTATTTTTTAACAACCATCACCACCCCCACCCACCAACCACCGACCCCCCTCACACGGTCGAACTTTTTTTTACTTATAATTAATTTAATTTATTTTTTAACAACTCCCCCACCCAACCCCACTCCCCTACTCTCGGCTACCCACCCTACCCCCCTCTCGGCTACCCACCCTACCCCACACCTACCCCACCCTACACCCTACCCTATCACCATCCTAGCCTACCATTAACTTACCATTTACATTTCCCCCACTACCCTACCCTACCCCTACCCTACCCTACCTCACACCTACCTACCTCACCCTTACTAATCCCTACCTCCTACCCAACCACCCCACCACCATCATCCTACCTCACCCCATCTCTTTCAACTTATATTAAATTGTGTTGTTATCGAAAAATATTTTCTTTAAACGTATGAAAATATTTTTTGGAAATATTTTCCTTAACAAACAATCGAAAACATGTTTATGTCATTTTTCGAAAAACATTTATGTCAAACTTTTTATTACTCATAATTAAATTAATTTATTTTTAACAACTCCCCCACCCAACCCCACTCCCCTACTCTCGGCTGCCCACCCTACCCCCCTCCCACACTCTCGGCTACCCACCCTACCCCCACCCCCACACCCTACCCTATCACCACCCTAACCTACCATCATCTTACCCTTTACATTTCCCCTATCACCCTACCCTACCCTACCCTATCCCACACCCACCCACCTCACCCCTACTAATCTCCACCTCCTACCCTACCACCCCACCTCCATCACCCTATCTATTTCAACTTATCTCAATTGTATTTTTATCGAAAAATATTTTTTCTTTAATTTATTAAACACGTGAAGATATTTTTCGAAAAATATTTTCTTTACTAAACAGCCGAAAACATGTTTATGTCATTTTTCGAAAAAATATTTTACAAGAAATCATTTCTGAAAGTCGTTTTACACGAAACAAATGGAGCGTAAATAGAGTGGACTATAAATCGAATGAGCTTTTTAGAAAATTGTTCACCCTTGCAATTCAAAGATTTTTCATTTCTCAATATTCCTTCAATTACATTTTTAGAACACACACTCACTCGCTAACATAATTAATCAATTATCTTATTACGATTACCTACCGGTAACACTAACACCATCAACAACTCTACCAAACCACATCATCCTTTTCTAATTCGACAACACCATACTTACCCAACAACAACATCCACCGAATAATGAAAAGATAAGTGATGATGCCAAAATCGTCAAATCAGCCCAAATCCAAGCGATGATTGCTCCGGTGATTGTTAGGCCTGAAAATAAGAGAAAACACGTAAACTAAGCCGGGGCGGATCCGGCTAAAGGCCCTCCGGCGTGAGAGTAAGTTCACGATTGGTGTATGAGAATCTAAATTGACAGAGTTTCTGTATAGTAAAAAGTAACGTACCAAATAATGAGCCATAAGGCTTGTATTTATAGGGATGGATTGATAGAATCCATGTTAAAGTGAACTTGTAAAGAGATAAGATACAATCCTAAGAGAATTATATCTGTTAAGGAGTCATTGTTTGACTTGAATTGGTGATGGTAATTGTAATCCTGATTGGATCACGACTGTAGAATCCTTGTTTGATAAGGACTGTGTAATCTGATAGCCGGAACGCCGAGGAACATGAATGTTTTATCTCGGCCTTGGCAAGTAGACCAAGGTGAATGATTCTGCTTCCTCGTCATTTGGTGATTGACCGACATAGGAATATGCCGGGATAAACAATTCTCTCTCCTCGTCATTTGATGATATGCCGAGGTGAGAACATTTCTTTCCTGTCATTTGTGACCTCTCGGAGTATGATAAACCAAGTATGAAGAGCACGTTGTTGATTTAAGGCCGAGGAGATGTTCCTCGGCATACGAGGAAGATACCTCGGCCCAACTACTTGAGCATCAATGCTGGTATATTGGATTATGTTTATGGCCCAATCCATTTGGGTCTGACCCGGTCAAGCCCATGTTCGTATCTCGGTTTATACTGTTCAGTGGCCCCCGACTTTCTAGCTCGGCTTGGAACGAGGAGAAAGTCATCTCGTCCTCGGCTTATGGGATACGAACATGTTTTGACACGTGTCTTTGGCGTCGCTTCATAAAACCGACGGTTAATACCCATGATGATTACGCGTGGGCCCCCAGTCCCGTCATGCCTCGGAAGTTGTTACAAACATTTAATGTTGGGGGTGCCATACCCGGAGATCCGTATCATTATCGGGTTTGACCCGATTTTGGAGGGTATAAAAGCTAAAACCATTTTCATTTTAACCTTTACGCACCCCATTTGTTTGATAGCACATTGCAAGAGATTCACCGACGAATCACAGCAACCTTCAATTCCAGTTTCCGGCGAATCGTGGTTTTTCCGGCGAAGTAGCATTCTGTTGCGATTCCAACCGCTCTTTCAAACTCAGGTATGAAATTCCTTCCCTTTTATGCATTCCATTCCTGATTTCGAGTTTTCTAGGGTTTTTAGAAGGGATTTTGACTCAAACACAAAAAATGAACTGCCATTGTTGAAGATTGAAGCTTTTCTTCATGAATTTCTACTTTTAACTCTCAAAACTTCAAATCTTTGATTTTCTTTGGATTTTGCATGAACTTCCTTGAATATTGAATGAATTCCCCCTTTAATCTTTGATTCCCCTTAGAAATGGCTCGTTCTTGGGACCATTCTCCCCGATTCCGTTATGGATATCACACCGGCAATCTGAGGGTTTACCAGAGAGAGAGAGGGGACCTTGGTTGATGCTCACCCTGGACGATATAGGCAAGAGGTTGAGAGGTTATGGTCGAACTCGGATGTTCCTTCAATACCCAGATTCCACAAGAATAGATAGGATTGCGTCCGATTCCCCCAATATTATAGTTTTTGAGGATAGGGCCGAGATGATGGAGCACATCGAACTGTTCTACCCGGCCTCAGATCGTGAAATTCGCGAGCGTCTGAGTGGTAAGGCTCCCTCCTCGGCCTTATGAAATGACAAGGAGGGGAATCTCCCTTCCCCGTCCTAAGATCAGCCATTGACGAGGTCACTAACTTTGTCCTCTCGTCTTTATGCATATATGACGGGAAGAGAAGGAGAGACCTCCTCGTCCACCAGCATCGTTGACGCCTTTATGGAAGGTGCCCAAGTTGAAGGCCGCATGGTCCGAAGAAGGGGAGGCCGAGGAGGAGGGCAACGACGAGAGAGGCCTCCAAAGGCCGGGGACCCCATGCTCGCTAAGTTGTATTCCACGTACGGGGTGGACAAAACCGAATATACACTAGTACAGATTTTGGCTTAGATAGTGCTTTTTTTTTTTAGCTTAGATAGCGCTTATAGCGCTATGCAAGTTAGCATAGCGCTTTTATAAGCGCTATCTAAGCTCCCAAACTTACATAGCGCTTTCAAAAAGCGCTATCTAAGCACTTTTTTTATTTTGAAAAAAATCAACTTACATAGCGTTTTTTATGTGCTACATAAACTCTCGAACTTAGATAGCGTTTTTAAAAAGCGCTATCTAAGCACTTTTTTTATTTTTTTACAAATCAACTTCCATAGCGTTTTTTATTTTTTTTAGTAATCAACTTGCATAGCGTTTTTAAAAAGCGCTATGCAAGTAAGCGCTACGCAAGTTAAATTTCATTTTTTTTTCGGCTGCACCTATTTTAAATTATATAAAAATAAAAATTAATATGCACCAATTTTAAATTATATAAAAAATAATAGAAACTAATAATCATCCCATTCAACAATGATAATCAACCTTTCATTTATTTACACAACAATAATTGTTACAATCATCCAAAAGAGTTATACTAACAAGAGTAAAAAAATATTTGTTATCTCGATCATCAATATCATTAATATGACAATCAACACTAGTTAGAACCAAAAATTTTTGTAGTGCCTATTTTCTACTACTTCCCTCCCATCTTCTCCTTAAGAAATCGGTTATACAAGTATCCTGCACAATTAATCTGAAAAATCTGCATTTTTCTCGGAGGATAACACTTGAGTTGGTTTGTATGGACAAACTGTACCAAAAAAATTACAAGAAAAATATTTATTAGAAACAACATTATTGAAAAAAATTAAGCCAAAATACAGGTGCCCAACAACATCAACAACAATAGCAACAACAGCAACAAGAAGTTTAGGGTCACTCAAAGTGTTCACAAACCAAGCAAATAGTGACAGCAAAGTGTTCACAAACCAAGCAGGGATGGTGAAATTTCAACTACCTATGAACAGTTTGGTGTCCAGGCTAACTCAAATTTGATGCTCTGTTGGTGGAACTGAAAGAAGCTGAACAGAAATCATTGACACAGTCACTCCTCAGTACAAACCTAAATTTGATGCTCTGTTGGTGTAACTGAAAGAAGCTGAACAGAAATCATTGAAGGAGTCGGAAAGATTAGAAAAGGAAATCGCAGATGTTCAAGAGCTCAAGAAAAAGCTGAGCACAATGACTGCTGATGAATACTTTGCAAAACGTCCGGAGTTGAAAAAGAAGTTTGATGATGAGATCAGAAACGATTATTGGGGCTACTGATTGATTCATATAAGTTGAACGTGTTCTGGGGTCTTCCAGGTCAAACAAATATGAGCCTATGTTCCATTTATTTCGGTTTTCTAGAATAAAAGAGGAACAAAGATAATTTTTTTTTCATTTTTGTTGCGTTGGTGATTTTGAAGTAGAACAAAGATGTGTAGTTGTTCATTGGGATTCAGAGCTCAGTAGTTCTGGTCACAGGTGGATAGTTTCACTCTAATAAGAAATTGAAGTTTTACTTTCAAAAAAAAAAAAAGTGTTCACAAACCAAGCAGGGTCAGAAACAAACAGTATGCGTCGATTTAACTTTCTCCAAAAATGCATGCAATAGCAAGGCTATATCAGGTGGTTAAGAAATACTCTCATAAATGCATGTGACGTGACTCCTTGAAGGCTAACCACAGATAACAGTCAGCACCAACAACAACAACAACAACAACAGCAGCACCAACAACAACAACAACAACAGCAACAGCAACAGCAACAGCAACAGCAACAGCAACAGCAACAGCAACAGCAACAGCAACAGCAACAGCAACAGCAACAGCAACAGCAACAACAACAACAACAACAGCAGCAATCAAAGAGCATGAAGATGAAATCGGAAGATCTCTTTACTTTCCAAAAACACAGGGTACTTCTGAGCCAAAAGCTTTTACAGTACCTAAAAGAGGAGACATCAAAATCAACATAGTTGGCAAACATATCACTTGAAACGGAAAAGGCCATATTAGTTAACTTAGATAGTTGGGAGTATTTCCATTATGTTTAACACAGATGGTTCAAATAGAAAAACTACCTAATTGTTAGACCAGCTTTCCTCGGGGCTACTACTTGATTCTAAGGTAAATTGGCTGCGAGGATAAAGTTATGCCAGGAATTTGGAGTCATTTGCTTCAAAGCACTTCTTTTTTATTATTCAGTGAATCAGTGGCCTCGAAGCCAAGGGATGATTCTGTTTCTGGGACTGGCTTTCTGTGACTCATCAGCCAGAATAGGTAAGTAGAAATGTTTTCATTGATTTTCTATTATGAGGAGTTCAACAAGAGACAACAGATTGTAAACTAAATAAAGATGGAATGGACAATTTCTGCACAAGATAAAAAAGGGGGTCTGAAATGACATGACAGAGAGGAACTCTTTCCATTTATCTTGTTTGGTAAGAGAGAGATGGAGTAGATAATCAAGAAAGGAGAAAATACATTATTTATCTTCCCAAGCTACTACTTCTGATAAGTACTGATGCATATCCTTGGATATTATGAGCAAATTATCTTTATCATTTTTAGCAAAATTATGGCTGTGCATCAGGAAGCTGTTACTCTATTTTATTCCCCAGATTATATATGCATGAAAAGAAGAGATCAACACTCACTGCAATTGACTCTGCACAAAAACAGTCAAATAGTGATTTGAAATCAGTTTCACAAGGAGGGTTTGGATAAGAATTCAGCATCAAAATCCACTCTATTTCCATGTGTACCATAACTGGAAAAATAACGGGAAAAAGGCATATCTTCATAATCAATTAAAGTGCACTACTATGCACTTGAACTTAAAATTATATATTTCCAACCTTGAATAGAAATACTTGCATTCGAGTTTTGTAGTCCGTAATAGATGCAGCCACTGTGCCTGAAATAGGTGCCATCCTCAAATGATTCCTCAATACCTTCTCTTCTCTTCACAAAATCAATGTCAGCAATAGATGCAGCCACTGTGCCTGAAATAGTTCTAAATGTGTAATCAAAGAATGCCTAAAGATGTTGAAATCACCATAATAAACAGTTGTGAGAACAAACCTCCACTAAAGTAGGTCTTCTTCAGCAACTTTGCAGCTTCTGTAATTCATAAACAATAAAGGAAAGGTAGAGAAATCAGGACAATCAGCATAGAAGATTATGAATTATGGCAGTGATTAAAAATGCAACCGGGATTGTCAAAACATACAAGAATTTTAAGTCAGCTGTTTACAGTTTCGAACAATCAGAGCTCCAAGTCCGGTTGGATATCCAAAGAGCTAAGACCAAATAAATTTAACATGGGCCAAGTATTAATATTTGACAGTAATATTTTCTCGTCTTTAAGTTTGGAGGACCTTATATGCAGTATATTGATACCTTGTAGAATGAGATGACTACAAAATCCGCCTGATACTCCGTTAAATCTGGCAGCTCTGTTGAACATATATTATGGATGTGAAGACATCAACGTTATGTGTGAACAAACAATCAATCATTCATTTAGTAACCACGTCAAAATGTATTTTCTAGCAGTACACCTTGATAAAATTCAGTTTAATCTCTTTCTGACTGCAATTTAGGCAACTTGCAGCCAGAAGCTTCCCCGAGTCTGTTATTAAGTTCTTGATTCTTGACCAACTTTGAATAAATAGTAAAATTGATTCAATTCCATCAATACCTAAATATAGATAACCAAACTTAGTTTACCAAATAATCTAATGACTGCCTCAGGATTTCTTTTACAGTTTACCAAATATGTTTCCTCAAACTAGTCAACATTGATGAAAACAGAATGAGTTTGTTCCGTAAAAATGGCAGCCTCATTTTTCGTTTTCTTTAAGCCTTAAGGTATAAATACTGATAGTTCTTTTTGGAACTTCAAGAGAAGTTCAACAAAACTCATCCAGGAATATACATGTTTTTTCAATCAGAATCCTACCAAAAGATACTACTTTGAGTAGAAAAAAAAAGACGGGGGATTGAGGAGGGGGAATCAACTAATATGATGATCTAGGTCCGAACTTCCATACTTGCAATATGGAGGGCCTTCGAAAATTTTCTCTGAATCTTCCTTAATAATGTTTACCAAATCAAGGTTGAATCTCACACCTGAGAAATTGCACTCGGAAGAAAAGGCGAAAAGGTTGTAGGCATCTCCTGCAGAAATTGGGAAAGTATTAATCCTGGAAATGTAAATCAAGGTCAAGTCAACCATTCAAATTAGCTGAAAAGTCGAGCAAATTACTAATACTGAACAATAGTACATCAATAAAGTTTTTTCCCATGAACAAAAGAAAGAGCACCAAGGCATAAAGTCAAGCATTATAATTTATACATTAAATTCAATCGTTATCGAAGTTAGTTTTGAGTGCCTTCTAAGAAAACTGAATTACAAATGATCAGCCCAATCCACGAGGTTCTTGTATGAAGGTGGGGAAGTATACACACTGTGTGGCCCTACCAGAAGTTCACCGTTTGTGTATCCTGGCAAGATAGTTGCCCAGAAGGGTCTAAACTCTCAAAGGACAGATATCAGTAGTACAATTGATTAGCCTGGCCTAGTTGGCAATGACTCTTGAAAGAACACAATCTCCATGACAAAACAGTAAAATATCCCTAATAAGTAGTCTGGCCTTGCCATCTTTGGGAAAAGACCCAACCTACGTACTCTTTATGGAGCTTCTCTACTTTGGCATTATTTGTTCTTTTCTCATCCTTGTGTTCTGTATACAGATAATTCCTTTGTTAACATTTTGCCTACTATACAAAACATAGTATTTCGCTGTATATATTCACGTAAGAAAACATACAATCCTTACAAATCAGAACAAACAGTTACAATGCAAGTTATCAATTTCTAGGACAATTTAAATTTTTCTTAAATTAAAAGCTACCAGAAGGGTCTTCTTGCGGAAGCCTATCCTCACTTCTCCTTTGCACACTATGCGGTGACAACTTGATCAACGATTCATTGCTTCTAGATCCATCACAAGGAGCAGCCTCTCCAAGATCTACAGCTAAGGCTGAAGCGCCATTACTGAGGGCATATCTTGGATAATTAAGAGCAAAACAAATCTATAAATAACCACTCGAGAAGAATATGTTGAAAACTCACTTCCATAATAGATTTCGTTATGAAATTGAAACCCTAAATTGATAATCTTAAATCAATTTATGAGCTACAAGAAGATAGCTTGCAATATCTAGTCAGAAATTGAAATCGAAATTGAAATTGAAACCCTAAATTGATAATCTTAAATCATGGACTCATGGGTAAGAGAGTTGAGGGGTGAGATTTCTTTACCGGTAATAAAGGGCAGGGGTCCCAAATCGCAGCAAGTTGCTTAGCTCGTCTGATTCTTACACGACCTTAGAGAGCGCGCACAAGGAGATTGTAAATCGCGAGAGCTAGGTTTTTTTTTATGGAAAGGACTAGGTTTTTGGGGGAAGGGGCTAGGGGGAGGGAGAGATGATATCATGAAGTTTCCCCATCTCCAACCTTCAACGGCTGCCGTCCAACCTTCGATTCGAACTGCCGCCGCTGAATTGCAATGGAGAGAGAGAGAGAGAGAGAAAGGGAGGATGAATGTGTTTACACAGAGGAAAAAGAGGTCGCAATTACATTTACGCCAGGGGGAGGGACTTATGAAGCGTTTAGTAATAAAGCGCTTCCGATAAGCGTTATCTTAGAATTCATTAAGACAGCGCTTCTGCAAGTATGCGTTATCCAAGTTATTTTGTTTTGTTTTTTTTTTTCCTGATTATTAAATTTAAAAAGATGATGCGCTATGTAAGTGTGCAGCTTAGATAGCGCTTTTTAAAAGCGCTATCTAAGTTGCGTTTCCTAAGAATCAATCTGTACTAGTGATAAGTTAACTTATATGGGCAAACTTGATCTTAAGACGGAGAAGGAGGAGAGGAGCTTTTACTATAACGAAGACTACGTCCACTTCTACTTCAAACAATTTCAACAGGGGCTCCGTCTTCCCTTGGACCCCTTTATCAATGAATTTTTTGACGATATAAGGGCAGTGCCGGCCATGCTAGGAGCCAATGGTACTAGGGTTCTTGTTAGTTTTATTGTCCTTTGCCGTAGCTTAGGTTATGAGCCGACCATGGGAGCTTTTCGACACTTCTACCTAGTCAGCTTTGTCAAGGATAGTTGGCTCCTCGTCATTCGGAGTGCACCCAAGAAACCCAAACTTCTTCTTCCCATGTCTAACAAGGTTGAAGGCTGGGATAATCACGTAATCCGGGTGGAGAGCCGCCAAGGTTGGGAGTTCCAATCCCCTTGTAAGGCTCCAACTTCATCAGGTCCCGTTCAGCAGTATGAATGGACTATGTGTGAATGTGTGCCCAAATTTAATTTTTGTGTTTTTAGTTTGGATTCACGCGAGTTTGAATACTTCCGGTTTAATTTGAAAAACGGAGTCGCCACGCCATTTTGATTTCCTCAAAACTTTGAAAAAAAGGTTTTTAGGGTTCGGAGGTTAAGTTACCCCTTGGGAAGAACGGATCGTCGTTCACCCAAGGTGCCTTGCCGTAGCAAGTCTCCCTAGATTCCATTTTTCGTGCTTGCTTGCGTGCTTTCTTGTGTGCATGTGTTGAAAAGAGGGGGGGGGGGAATGTCCCAAGTTGTCTTCCGGACATACAAACCATTTAGTTGGTTGTCGCTCGGGATTCCTTGGATTTTTATGTGTTCGGGACTTTGATCCCGTACTCATCTTGGACTTGTGATCATCGCTTTTTGACCTTGGATCTTGCGTGATCGAGAGAAAGACTCTCTTTTATAGTCCAAAATGAGGTTCTTTAGAAAGGAGTGTCCTTAGCCCATCAATCCTACACCTTGAGACGATTGAGCTTGTCTAGGGACTACTACGCTCGTCTCAAGTGATAATCGGAGATATAGGGTTCAAGGTTTATCCCTTTCTAAAGAGATTGTGGCACCTTTAATGGAAGAAACGATGTAAAGATACGACCTTTACACCGGTTCGTTCCAAAGGATTCCAATGGGGACATGGGGAAATGCATGTTTTAGGATAAAAATGACATTTTTAGTGAAAAGATGACATTTTTGGATGCAAAGGATGCTCTTTGATTGCAAAGGATGCTTTTTATGTAAAGAAGTGATCTTTATGCAAAGGATGCATCTTTATGAGGAAAAATAGTATTTATTATGCGAAGGATGCTTAAAGATGTCTTTTTTTTTAAAGCAAAGGATGCTACTTTGATAGTAAAGAGATGATTTTTAATGCAAAGGATGCATCTTTATGCATGAAAATGGGTTTTAGGTGCAAAGGATGCACCTTTAATGTAAAGAAATGATTTTTATATGCAAATGATGCATTTTTTATTGTAAAGAAATGATTTTTAGGTGCAAAGGATGCACCATTGATGCAAAGATTATATTTTTATGAGCAAATGATGTTATTTCATGCAAAGGATGCAAAGGGGAAGGGGGGGTATGATTTATAATGAATAAAGATAGGATCTTTAACAACAAATACCAAGTCCCAAGCAAGATAATAGCAATATGTAAATGCAAGGAGCAATTATATCACATAAACAAGCATAATGCAAGGTAAGGGGTGAGAGGTTACCAATGGTGGTGACCTCTTCTTCTTTGGAGTTTGCCTAGTGGAGGGACCAATTTTTGGAGGCTTTAAGGAGGAGGGAGGTGGCTCTTGGCACTCTTCAACTTCCTGGATTTTCGCAGCAGTGCTTGAATAGAGTTTTTTGGTGCTGAATGTGGTATATTGTCTGTGAAATGAGTAGAAGAGGGCTCTATTTATAGGCAGTCTGGAAGGAGCAAATGAAGCCGTGCGGCCAGGAGTTCTCTCCTAATGCAGCCGTGCGGCATTATCCTGTATGACTCAGCATGTTTCTAGAATCATGCAAGGTGGCATTTCTAGAAGGATACCAAATCAAGGAAAATGTGCTCTTTTAATTTAAAGCAGTCCCTTCAGCCCTTGGAAGGTTTGGAACAGTTCCGGAATTGCTCCTGAACTTTAGGAAAGTTCGGGGAATTGCCGGGAAACTTTACCGGAAGGCATGAGCCAGATTTGGGTGCTTACAGAAGCCCCTCGGCAACGTCACTTGCAGGGCAAGTGGGATTTTCGATAGAAAAGGATCCGATCTGGCGAATGTCGAGACGGATTGGGTGACCAAGGTGGTCGAGTGGCTGAACCTTTGGAAGGCTACCTACGTATCCCGGAGGAATCAAGCCTTAATCGTAGTTCAGAATAAGATCCGCTGAGGAATGGCGGAGAGAAACTGGTCTCTTGCCGGGGAAATAGAAGAGGAAGTGACCTAGGAGGTCAAGCAACTGATCCTACTGGGGATATGCTAGAAGTGACCGATGTGGTCGGATATCTGAACCTCTATGAGGGGACTACTTCACCACTGAGGAGTGACGAAGGAACAGGGTGACCAAAGTGGTCGGATGGCTGGACATTTTATAAAAGGGTACGTACGTATCCCGGAGGAATGAAGCCTTGGTCGTAGTTCAAGCATCACTAGATAGTTAGGAACGATGTCTAGGATCCTTGAGGTTTTGACAATTAATGGAGGTTGTCACCTGAGGGTGACTAAAGTTTACGTCACTATCGAGGAGATAGAGGTAGCTAAAGTTAGGAAAACTTGAGCGTACTTCACTATCTGTGATAGAGGTAGCTAAAGTTAGGAAAACTTGAGCGTACTTCACTATCTGTGATAGAGGTAGCTAAAGTTTGGAGAACTTTGAGCGTACTTCTCAATCTGTGATAGAGGTCGCTAAAGTTAGGAAAACTTTGAGCGTACTTCTCAATCTGTGATAGAGGTAGCTAAAGTTAGGAAAACTTAAGCGTACTTCACTATCTATGATAGAGGTAGCTAAAGTTAGGAAAACTTGAGCGTACTTCTCAATCTGTGATAGAGGTAGCCAAAGTTTGGAGAACTTTGAGCGTACTTCTCAATCTGTGATAGAGGTAGCTAAAGTTAGGAAAACTTGAGCGTACTTCTCAATCTGTGATAGAGGTAGCCAAAGTTTGGATTTCGACAATTCGGAGGTTGTCACCTAGCGTCATTCCGTTATAACGGAAGTAACGGAGGCGACTGGGGAAGAAAGTTTATTTGCTTAGGAGATAAAGGATCTCTTTTAGGAAACGACGTTATCCTAGTTAAAGGATAATAGGAATTATATGCCCAAGTGGAAAGTCCAGGGGCAAAAATGTAATTTCTGCTCAGGGCAAAAGAAGCCGCCCAGCATGAGAGGGAAGCAAAAGAGGCCGCACGGCCAGAAGTCTAATTTTTCCAGATTATTTAAAATCAGATTCGAACGGGCATTTGGCATTATTGCCGCCCATCTGTTTCCGAGGAAGAGAGAGGAGGGAGAGAATTTCTTCAAAAATCCTTCAATCCCTTGCTTCTACTGATCTAGATGGATCCGGAGGGGAATCCCATGCCAAGGCAAGCGAGGAGGAACATCTCCGAGGCCGCTCGAAGGAGAAGGAGAGAACTTGTACTTACGGAGAGGAAGTATGACTTCCTTACGCCTCCATCGGAGCTTTATCCCGGTAGAAGGGAGCACAAGTCGACGAACCCTCAATCGGTTGGGGTAAGCATTCTTAATTTGCTCAATTCTGTCGATTTTGATTGAATTTTGATTGATTTTAGGGCTTGGCCCGAGTTTTAGAAATTTTCTCGAATTTTCCAAGGATTTTTGGATGATTTTGAAATCTTGATGATTAACCTATGAGGCTAAGAAGATGAAGGAATATGCGTGTGCAATTTATTTGACAAAAATAATGGGAATGACCCACTTTTTTTCGAAAATAAAGTAATAATTGTCTAAAATGTGACGGAGTTCTTGCATGTGCTAAAACTAGGTCAATTCTGGATCATAGATGAGAAAACGGGGTTTTGGACGATGAAAATGATTCATGCATGCCATTTTGAAAAAATTATTAATACTTATGTGCAAATAATTTTGAAAATTGGAATTTTGTGCTTAGGAGAGCAATGTGCTTGACATGATGTGTTTCAAGTGATGAAAGACATGTTTTCTATGCAAAGGATGCTAGAAATTTTTTCTATGAATGCTTTTCTTTTGAAAATATGTGCACCTTTTGAATATATGCATGCTTTTGAAATGAGATGAAGGACTGACACATTTTTTGCTGTGCTTGTCTATAGGAGAACAAGTCTAGGGGACCCTCTGAGATTGCAGTGAGGCTATGGGAGAGGATGCCTGATTTTGAGAAGGATGGGGCGAACCCTAAGCAGCTAGTGAGGGCTACCGGTCTGGATTTATTCGTTGAGGCCATCGGCAGGGGTATTCACATTACCTCCAAGAGCAAGGGCTTGATCCAGGCCCTCTCGGAGTTCTGGTGGGACACCACCCACAGCTTTCACCTTAGCTGGGGGGAGCTGACAGTGACGCCCGCAGACTTTACTGCTATCACGGGCTTACAGTTCACCGGGAGGCCTGTGACTTGGAGGGACCATATCACTGCTGAGGATTTCAGAGCTTTAGTTGGGTTTGATCTTATTCCTAAGGGGCTCGGGATGGAGACTAGGAACGTCGAGGTGGCAGTCCAGAACTGCATGCAGGGATTTGCTGCTAATGAGGTGACTGCCCACCAGCTTGCTAGAGCTTTTCTGTGGTTGATGCTGTCAGTCACCATCTTTACCAATTCCGGGACTTTAGCCATGCTGGGCCTTCTAGACTCCTTGGAGGATTTTGATGGGATTGGGACGGTCTCTTGGGGCGAGGCCGGATTGGCGGAGCTTTACTTCTCCCTGGACATGTATAGCCGGAATAAGGCCGCCTTGATGGACTGCATCTCCTTTGCTCTTGAGGTATTCTCACCTTCTTTTCTTTCTCTTTTCCTTTCTGTCTTGAGATTTTATGAAAGAAAATGACCCTTTTATGTTTTGAACATGCAGGTCTGGTTTTGTGAGGTGATTGGGTTCTTTCCGTGGAACCAACAGAGCGATGTTACCATTTTTCCCGCTATGATCCGCTGGAGGGGAGATGCTAGGGATAAGTTCACCGGGAAGACCCGGATCACCTTTGATTATAAGATGGTGAGACCAATTATTAACAAGGATGGGCATGACGGAGTGGACTTCTACCCTTGGGGGAGGTATCCGGAGATTCTGCTAGGGGATGCCGTGGAGGCGACTAGGCAGAGGAGGTGGTTGACCGGGCTGACATGTGATGTCATCTATCTGGGGGACCCTTTTTCCAGGCAGCATGGATATGTCCCTCCATTGGATGCCATTACTCCTCATGATCCTCCAGCACGGATGCTGCAGCCCAGGGATTGGCCGGCGGATGAGATAGCGAGATATCAGGCAGGCGTGGCCGCTGAGGAGTATTTTGATCTGGATACCCCATATGCTGTCTTTGTGGAGCAGCGATTGAGGACGCCACAGAAGCTAGTGAAGCTGGCTGTCACTCAGGGATATGGGGAGGTCGAGCCTTCTGACCCGCCGATGCCTCCTGCTCATCTTTCTTATGCGGTCCACGGAGTACCAAGGAGGTTGAGGATACCTGTCCTCGATACGAGGGATCCCCAGTATACTCTACCACCGGACAGCACTGTGAGTACACTTTTAGGGTCTTTTCCCTTTTCAGATTTCTTTGCTTTCTGCAATTTTGAGATTTTTCTGAGATATTCTTCTCTTTTTCTCAGGTTCCAGCTCGCACTTATGACGGCTTGGTCAGGCAGAATAGGGGCTGGAAAGATGTGTGTCGGTCCCTCTTGAAGAAGCTGGCTTGCACTTCAAAGGCTGTAGCGAATGTGCAGGAGCCCGTGCGCAAAAGGAGGCACATCGGGGGAACGGCATCCACCTCATCAGCCTCAGAGTACTCTTCTAGTGCCATGCCTCGGGGACGGGGACCCAATGCCGACATTCTGGAGCATTTAGCTGAGTATGAGCATGAAAATGTCCATCTTTCTGATGTGAGCGACAGCGAGGACTTGATGAGGGAGACGAGCGTCTACGAGCTAAGTAGCGACGAGGAGGAAGGATCGGAGGCCTAGGAGGTCCTATTGGTTGATCTAGGAATGAAAACAAACAATGAACAGTTTTATGCACAATTTGTCTATTTTTTGCTTTATTTGGGCGCCGATGGGGCAAAAACAATGTAATACTGTTTTATTTGCTTTTCTATTTTATGCTTTATGAATTTGCATATTGCTTGAGCCTCGGGGCAGTTTTTTGCTTGGAATTGGGGCTGAATCTGGGCCAAAATGATTTATGATGGTATAAAACTGCTTGGATGGCCTTTGGACATGCTTTGGGACAGGTTTTTGTTGAGAAAGTGGGGTGAAAACTCCTCTTGGGCAGCAACTTAGGTTGCTGCAGATTGCTTTCCACATCAGGCAAATGAAGCCGTGCGGACTGGTCTCTGGAGCAAAAGAGGTCGTGCGGCTCACAGTTCTGTCTGGACTGGTCTTTTTCAGAATAAAATCAAGGCTTGGCCATTTCATTTCATTTTCAACTTAGACTTGTCCCAACTGTTCCCAGAGCACATATTTGACCTAAAGACATCAACTTTGATCATCTTGCAATGGAGAAGCCCATCAGATTGCAAAGGGGGAAAAGAGACCATTTTCTGTCCGACCTTCAATCTTGGGTGAGATATAACTTTCAATCTCACAAGGGGCTGTTCGATACCACCTTCAAGATCATGTCTTTATGGCATTTGAGGGATCTCTCGCCCGATTGAGACCTTTTGAGAGCAGCAACAAGGTTTTGGGACGTCCGTAGACACGTTTACTGCTTTTCTTACAACGAGATTGTCCCAACGCATGAAGACTTCCGAGCCTTGATTGGGGGTCCGGAAATTGAGGCTATATCGATTCCTCTGATCGAAGACGTGTCGGTGGGGGCAAAGTTGGCATCTTTTCTGCAGATATCTCTGGTAGAGGCTGAGGGGATGATGATAGCTCCAGATAGGATTGACCTTTCTGATATCCCGGGCCGGATTGGGTCTCCGGATATGGCTACGACCACGGTGGCTATGGATGCCTTTATCCTTTGCATATTCTCATCTCTGTTTACTGCTGAGTCCATGGGGATCTGTCATGGTGGTCTCTTGGACATGGTCAAGGATTGCAGGGCTGGGAAGGACATTGTCCCACTGGTTTTGGGTGAGACCGTTCATGGCATTGATAGGATGGCTAGGGGAGACCATTTCATGAGGTCTGGGAGCCCTGCCGTGTTGACTTTATGGCTACAAGAGAGGCTTGGGGCTTTGCTAGGGGCTTTGCCGACTCAGTTCCCTTGGGTGATTTCTTGGAGGGGTTCGCCTAGGCAGCAGGACCAGGGTGACTGGGAGCTGATGATGCCTAGGTTATCCACTTTGGACATTCACTGGTGGGTACCTCACTGGAGGTTGCAGACCCGGAGGACATTTCAGGAGTCCTATGTGGTGAGGGTTCCAGAGTTTTCTCGGTCATCCTTCTACATACCCTGCTTAGTATCCAGGCAGTTCGGGG
The DNA here is from genome assembly GCA_022495995.1 of Adenophora triphylla var. japonica. Lineage (NCBI taxonomy): Eukaryota > Viridiplantae > Streptophyta > Magnoliopsida > Asterales > Campanulaceae > Adenophora > Adenophora triphylla. The sequence continues at coordinate 218,837 of JAFEMH010000970.1, read as the reverse complement.
CCTTGCAGGAGCCGTTGGGCGATTGGGAGGACATTCGCACCATGGAGGTGGTGTCTTTGGACATGAGGGATCCAGCCAGCTTCTCATTCTTCTCGAGGGCTTGGACATATGCTGCTTTTCCACCCAGGGCCATTCTCAAGAGCAGGAAGAGTACCATCTTGACCACGGCATACTTGGACTGGTATGAGAGGGAGATGGGAGCGACTCAGGTCATTTTGGGAGAGAGACGTCAGGCTTTATTGGGGGCTGACTGTGACTCGAGTAGGACTCTGAGGGAGACTGAAGCTAAGGCGAGTCGCCATAACCAGTCGGGTGACCTTATGGAGGCTCGATATAAGAGGCTTTCTGAAGTCGCTCCCTTGACTGAGGCTCAGAGGGAGGAAGTGCGGACTCGTGCCAGGGTTGAGAGGGCACTTATTGACATGGGTCTGATGGAGGCTCCAGTGAGGATACCGGAGATCGGGATGAGGGAGACTGACATCATAGAGAAAAAGAGAAAGAACACTCGACGGGGTCGAGGTAAAGGAAAGAAGACCAAAGAAGACGCAGTGAATGACGACCAACAAGTCTTTTTTTAGGATTCCCTTATTGCCATTTTGCAAACACAGTAGTTTATTAGGCATTTTATTGTATTTTAGATTCTTGTAGTAGGTTAGCAGAGCCAAGAGTAGATCGTGCTTGAACTCATCAAGAAGTTTTTAACTTGTAAAGAACAAGGATATTATCTTAGAAATTAATCAAAACACAATTTCATGGAAATTTCAAATGTCTTATTGATTGCTCAGGACCCGTTTTATGAAAACTTGAATGCCCTTTTTTTTATTGTTTAGACCGAACCATATATGGCTGCCTACGTTCCCCTTTTACAAGAAAGACTAAGGGGCTCAGGTCTTCGTAGTTCATTCTGGTGAACTTTTGAAAAAACTTTTTTTATGTGCAGCCCCGTTTTTTGCCTAGACCGCCCTTTTTGGGTTTTCAGCCTAGCTAGGCATTACTCTTTTTGCACTAAGATTTTTTTTATCTTTTTTTTTATATATTTATATATATATATATATATATATATATATATATATATATATTTTTTTTTTTTTTATTTTTTAGACATAATATCTTCGGAGCTTATCACCGTTGACTGGGTGGACAAAGGGATTGCCGTCCAGGTCTGCAAGCTTCATGGCTCCTCCCGATAGTATCTTCTGCACCACATACGGGCCGATCCAAATGGGTTCCCATTTTCCTAGGGGCTTTACTTTCAACACTAAGTCACCCTCTTTGATGTCCCTGGCCTTGACCTTCTTGTCGAATGCTCTGGCCATTCGCCTGTGGTAGGCTCGGGTGTGCTCCATGGCTTTGAGCCTTCTTTCATCGAGCAGGGCCAACTCATCATGCCGGCTACGTAGCCATTCTACTTCGTTGACACTGTTTTCCAGGAGGACCCTTAACGACGGGATTTCCAACTCCACTGGTAACACTGCTTCCATCCCGTAGGTTAGGGCAAAGGGAGTTTCTCCCGTGGCTGTTCTGACAGACGTTCTGTAGCCCCATAGTGCCAGGTACAGCTTCTCAGGCCAGTCACTACCACGGGTGGCCATTTTCCGGATGATCCGTTTGAGCATCTTGTTAGCTGCTTCCACGGCTCTGTTAGTCTGAGGTCTGTATGGGGATGACTTGTGGCGAGTGATTCTGAATTCTAACAGCAACCTACCGCAGTCCCCTTCAAAGTGTGACCCATTATCAGAAATGATCTCATTGGGCACCCTATATCTACACATTATGTTTTCCTTGACAAACTGGGCCACCTTCTTGGAAGTTAGGACCTTGTAGGACTTGGCCTCTACCCACTTGGTGAAGTAGTCGACTGCTACTAACACGAATTCATGCCCATTGCTTCTGTAGGGCTATCTTCCCTATCACGTCAATACCCCAAGTTGCAAATGGCCAAGGAGTCGTCATGCAGTACAGGTCATGAGGCGGGAGATGGTTGAGGTTGGCAAACCGTTGGCATTTGTCGCACGCTCGGACATGCTGGACACAGTCTGTCTCTATGGAAATCCAGTAGTAACCCATTCTGAGGATCACTTGCATCAGAGCTCTAGCATTCATATGAGGACCGCAGGGACCATTGTGGACTTCGGTCATCAACTCTCTGGCCCTTTCTTGAGTGACGCATAAGAGGAGTGGTCCTTGGTACCACTTCTTGTACAGGTTGCCTCCTAAAATGACATAATGGGAGGCCAACCTTTTCAGGGCTTACAAGCTCTTGGCTTTGACACCTTCTTTTGGTCTACCTTCTTCGTCTCTGAAAGATGACTCTCCATCTTTGAGGAACTGGTAAATCTGACTGTACCAGGGTTCCTTGATAGGCTCGGGTCCCAGGTCTAATTCACAACAGAAAGCTGGGGCTTCTCTTCTACCCACTCTGAAGGGTTTTATGGCTTTTCCCTCGGGGATCTCTACCAGTGAGGCTAGAGTAGCTAGGGCATCTGCGAATCTATTCTTTTTCCTTGGCAAGTAGTGGAAAGTCACTTCTCTGAACTGTCCAGTCAACTCCTCCATATAGGCGTGATACCGCTGAAGATTAGGGTCCACGGTCTTCCATTTGTTGGAGACCTGGTTGATGATCAGGGCTGAGTCTCCATAAACTTCGAGCTCCTTGACATTCCTTTCTAAGGCAGCCTCCAAACCAGCAATGCAAGCTTCGTACTCGGCGACATTGTTCGTGGCAGGGAAGTTCAGCTTGAGGGCTATGGGCGTGTGCTCATCTTTTGGATCGACCAATAGCATCCCTACGCCATTTCCTCTTTTGTTAGCAGCTCCATCAAAGAATAGCTTCCATCGGTTCTCAGGCTCAACTACGAAGATCCCGTCATCTGGGAATTGGGGTTTAGGCCCGCAGTCCTCATTACTGGGGAAGTTTGCCAGATGGTCTGACAACGCTTGACCTTTGATGGCCTTTCTGGTCACATAGTTGATGTCGTACTCTGCTAAGAAGAAGGACCACTTTGCTAGACGCATCGAGAGGGAAGGCTTATCGAAGATGTACTTGATGGGGTCCATTTTTGAGACCAAGTTCACAGGGTGGGCTTGCATGTAGTGTTTCAGCTTACCGACTACCCAGACCAGTCCTGCACAAGTCTTTTCACATGCTGAGTAATTGAGCTCACTTCCTTGTAGCTTTCGGCTGACAAAGTAAATGGCATTCTCTACCCGAGAGTCTTTCTTTTCCTGAGCAAGCATAGCCCCAACTGCCGTATCAGTGACAGTGAGATAGAGCAGAAGAGGATTCTGTCTATGTAGGGGGCATAGCACCGGAGGATGTACTAAGTACGCCTTGATCTGGTCAAAGGCATCCTGGCATTCCTCGGTCCATTCTGTGTCTTCATTCTTCTTCATGAGCTTGAAGATGGGCTCGCACATAGTGGTCAACTGATTGACGAAACGGCTGATGTTCTGCAGTTTGCCCATAAAGCTTTTGACTTCTGTCTGGGTTCGAGGTGGCCTCATGTCCATTATGGCTTTGATCTTTCGGGGGTCGACTTCGATACCTCGTTCCGTGACCATATAACTAAGCACTTTTCCCCTTGTCACTCCGAAGGTGCATTTGGCAGGGTCTAGTTTCATGGAATGTTGTCTCAGCCTCTCGAAGAACTTTCGCAGGTCAACAAAGTGTTGTCCATTCTCGCCTTTGGAGTGGATTATCATGTCGTCGACGTAGACTTCAATCTCCTTGTGGATCATGTCATGAAAAAGCGCGATCGCTGCCCTTTGGTAAGTAGCCCCGGCATTCTTAAGCCCAAATGGCATCACTGTATAGCAGTAAGTTCCCCACGGTGTGGTGAAGGCAGTCTTTTCTTGGTCTTCCTCGGCCATCTTGATCTGGTTGTAGCCTGCAAAGCCATCAATGAAGGATTTGACTTCGTAGTTGGCAGTGGAGTCCACCAGGATGTCTATGTTTGGCAAGGGGTAGTCATCTTTGGGGCTGGCCTTGTTCAGATCTCAGAAATCTACACAGCAGCGCACCTTCCCATTGTCCTTAGTTACGGTCACAATATTGGACAACCATGTTGGGTATTCGATGACTCTGATGAATCCTACCCGCAGTAGCTTCTCAATTTCTTCTTTGACCTGTAGAGACCATTATGGCTTGATCTTTCTCAGTTTTTGCTTTACTGGCTTAGCATCTGGTGCTAGAGGGATTCTGTGCTCTACTATCGAACTGTCTAGCCCCGACATATCCCTGTATGACCATGCAAAGACGTCCATGTATTCTCTGAGCAGATCGATCAGTCTGTCCCATTCAACCCCCTGGAAGAAGTTTCCAATCTGTGTCTCTTTAGGTTCCTCGGCAGTACCCAAGTTCACACTTGTCAAAACCTCCTCGGTAGCTTGGGCCCGGTTTTCCTCTTTTTCTGCAACCTGCTTAAAGATTTCTTGGATGTATTGTTCATTAAGTGTGTTTGCATCTTGTTCAAATGATTCATTATTAACTGTTGTTAAGTTTTGAGTTAATTTAGCATTTGTTAAGTTGGCGATAAGAGGATACTCAGAAAGATCTGTCATTTCATTCAAAGCAAGGGGAAAGATGACATTGATTACATGTTCATAATCCTCAGGCGTGAGGCCTTCGGATGACTCAGAGGACTGGAATTCAAAGATTCCTGACTCGACTGACTCTGGACCCTACTGACTCTGGACCCTATACTACTTATTGACTCAAAGGTGCTTGACGCGGGTTGGATTGGGATTTCACTTCTTCCTGTTGTTACCCTGGGGAGTAACAATCTTGTCAGCGTTCTTCAGAAAGTTGGAAACTTCGAACTGATTGAAAACTTGCCGAAAATCATTGATAGGCCGGTACCGCGGAAAGATGGTGAGGGGAGCTAGAGTAGCTTGATGCAATCTTTCAGCGAGCTCGTCTGTGACAATTGGACTCATTGACTGGAGTGTCTGGTTCATTTTGTCAACACATTACTGATAAGTCATCTTCTCCTTTCCAATCTTCGATATCATAACCTTGTCAGTGTAGCCGACAGGAGGGTTGGCCTGAATGATGCTGATGAAGTCTTCTTCACGAGAGATTTTGATCCTTCCTTGATTGGCCACATATTCGATAGGCTTTCTGTATCCTGCTTCTAAATCCGCTAGCTTCTCATTGAATTTCACGATGGCAACAAATTCGGAACTTTCTGCTTCAAGAGGGTCACTAATCACAGGGGTATCAGGCTGGACTGTGCTTTGAATGATGGGTTCCTTGGCAGGCTCTTTGGCATAACTGACGTAGTAGTCAAACTTGCCTGAAGGCTCCCCTAAAGTTCCCACGCTCTTGTCCCCGGCTTCATACCTTTCCTTTAATTTCTACTGCATGGACTTCTTCTTCTTTCTTGAAGGAGCGTCTTCATTAATCCATTCTTGATACTCATATTCCAGACAGTCCTCACAATCGCATACATTATACCAGATGTGAGGCCTAGGTTGAACTGGGATGGCCTCTCCGACTACTTGGTCATTACCATTGTTGATTGCCATGTTGGCCATTTTGACACTGGAAAGCTAACAAAACTGAGGATTCTGGCGAACTGTCTGAGAATTCTGCGCTAACAAGTCGCTGACCCGGTGTTCTCACCCACTTCTTTCTCGCTGCGAGAAAGGGATAGGAGAGGTTTAGACTCGGGGTAGGTGTTTAGGTTGAAGGCTCAAGCAATATGCAAATTAAGAATCTTTCGGTTTACTTAAAAAAGTGTCTTTTATTAATTTCTATTTGGTTGGAAAAGGGGGTTTGCCCTTCTTTTTCGCAAATACTCTAGATCCTGGATCAGTGGGTTCCGTCACTACGTCTATAAGCCCCTCGTATTCCACCTGTATTTTGACCTCCCAGGGTGGACAGCCCCGGGCGAGGGTCCTATAGGGCACGCGGATCCCAAAGACTTAGAGAGAAGAACGCTCCTAACGGGTCTAGCGGGTCATAGGAACTTTTAACGCACGAGCGATGCGAATTATAGTCAAGGCAATACCGGGAAAGTCTCGTCTTTCAGCCTTAACAGAATTTCGCTTGCGCGAATGACGTTTTGACTTTTCGGTAATGTCCGAGAAGATAATAGGCATGGGTCGGGCAGTAAAAGTCAGATGACACAATGTCACATTGAACTTCGTTGCATACGCAGTGCGTGAGTCAAAATCGAAGTCAATGCCGGGTCAAGATCTTGCCAATTTTTCCTTGTCAGAATTTTGGCAGAATTTCGCTTGAGCGAAAGATCTTTGGCATGGACTCGGTCTCGACTCTTACGCATTCCGTGCGGGTCAAGGTCAAAATCAATTCCGGAGTCAAGATTCTACCAATTTTTCCTTGTCGGAATTTTGGCAGAGTTCCGCTTGCGCGAAAGATCTTGACTTCCGTTATGAACTAAGGCTTGACCTTTACGGGGATATGCAATTGGGCTATATGACACGGACTAGACCAAAAACAAACCAAAAAGTCACAGTTTTTTGAAACGTGTGACACGGACTGTGCATTGGTCGATACTGGCTGCCATGGGGAGTTTGGGGTGATTCCGTGCGCGCCCGGGAGCATCGTAAGGCTGTCCGTGACTGCAACTGAACAACCACCCCGGGTTTGAAGGACGTGCGTGCAAAGTGTACAGGATATATAAGGTGCGCGTAGTGTGCGGTCTCCTAAAAAATGTTCCTTTTTGAGTTAAAGCAGAGATTTTCAGAAATGTGTTTTAAAGGAATGATTTTTCGGGACGGGGAAAATGCAACAGTTAAGGCACATAAATTTTCTGGGAGCCCTGGTCCGTCTTGGGACTGAATAGCCCCAAGCTGCCAAGACTGCCAGATTAACCTCAATTTGTCCTGGTAGAATTGCCAATGAGGCCGCCCGGTCAGAATCCAGGGAGGATTAAGCCGTACGGCTGCATTGATCAATTTTCCAGGTTCCACTCATTTGTAGTTTATTTCCCGAAAATTTTTAGGCACCTTTTAGCCTTGAGAAGGCTTTCTTGTTCAGCTTACAAAGTATGCACAATTCCCAAGATGCAAATGATGCAATGCAAGGCAAAGAAAGCAAGCACGATTAACGGAATCCGTGATGGGAGTCTAACCCGCTCAAAGGGAAAAGCTTTCTTTTATTTTTTCCAAATTTTTTTTCGAAAGGGGATACCGGTACGTGGGATTGTTATACCACCTTTTATCCCATGCCCCGGGTTAGGGAGCGATACAGGAAGGTTAGTGGTTTCCACCTATATACCGGATATCATTTATTTTGAAAATGAAAGCTTTTCTCCTTTGGGTATATTCCCCAGCGGAGTCGCCAAACTGTGAATGTGTGCCCAAATTTAATTTTTGTGTTTTTAGTTTGGATTCACGCGAGTTTGAAAACATCCGATTTAATTTGAAAAACGGAGTCGCCACACCATTTTGATTTCCTCAAAACTTTGAAAAAAAGGTTTTTAGGGTTCGGAGGTTAAGTTACCCCTTGGGAAGAACGGATCGTCGTTCACCCAAGGTTCCTTGCCGTAGCAAGTCTCCCTAGATTCCATTTATCGTGCTTGCTTGCGTGCTTTCTTGTGTGCATGTGTTGAAAAGAGGGGGGGAGGGAATGTTCCAAGTTGTCTTCCGGACGTACAAACCATTTAGTTGGTTGTCACTCGGGATTCCTTGGATTTTTATATGTTCGGGACTTTGATCCCGTCCTCATCTTGGACTTGTGATCATCGCTTTTTGACCTTGGGTCTTGCGTGATCGAGAGAAGGACTCTCTTTTATAGTCCAAAATGAGGTTCTTTAGAAAGGAGTGTCCTTAGCCCATCAATCCTACACCTTGAGACGATTGAGCTTGTCTAGGGACTACTATGCTCGTCTCAAGTGATAATCGGAGATATAGGGTTCAAGGTTTATCCCTTTCTAAAGATATTGTGGCACCTTTAATGGAAGAAACGATGTAAAGATAGGACCTTTACACCGGTTCGTTCCAAAGGATACCAATGGAGACATGGGGAAATGCATGTTTTAGGATAAAAATGACATTTTTAGTGAAAAGATGACATTTTTGGGTGCAAGGGATGCTCTTTGATTGCAAAGGATGCTTTTTATGTAAAGAAGTGATCTTTATGCAAATGATGCATCTTTATGAGGAAAAATAGTATTTATTATGCAAAAGATGCGTAAAGATGTCTTTTTTTGAAAGCAAAGGATGCTACTTTGATGGTAAATAGATGATTTTTAATGCAAAGGATGCATCTTTATGCATGAAAATGGGTTTTAGGTGCAAAGGATGCACCTTTAATGTAAAGAAATGATTTTTATATGCAAATGATGCGTTTTTATTGTAAAGAAATGATTTTTAGGTGCAAAGGATGCACCTTAGATGCAAAGATTACATTTTTATGAGCAAATGATGCTATTTCATGCAAAGGATGCAAAGGGGAATGGGGGTATGATTTATAATGAATAAAGATAGGATCTTTAACAACAAATACCAAGTCCCAAGCAAGATAATAGCAATATGTAAATGCAAGGAGCAATTATATCACATAAACAAGCATAATGCAAGGTAAGGGGGTGAGAGGTTACCAATGGTGGTGACCTCTTCTTCTTTGGAGTTTGCCTAGTGGATGAACCAACTTTTGGAGGCTTCAAGGAGGAGGGAGGTGGCTCTTGGCACTCTTCAACTTCCTGGATTTTCGCAGCAGTGCTTGAATAGAGTTTTTTGGTGCTGAATGTGGTATATTGTCTGTAAAATGAGTAGAAGAGGGCTCTATTTATAGGCAGTCTGGAAGGAGCGAATGAAGCCGTGCGGCCAGGAGTTCTCTCCTAATGCAGCCGTGCGGCATTATCCTGTATGACTCAGCATGTTTCTGCCATGGATTCTTCATTTGTTTCGAGAGTTTTGCTGAGAATTTCGAAGGAGAGGCAAGCATACTTTCTTGAGCGGCTCAAGACGTGTATGAGACACCATATGAGGCACAATAAACGGGCTTTCGAGGTGAGATTTTGACTCTGCTCGGTTTGGTCCTTTAAGGAGTTAGTTCCTGATTGGGAGTTATTGCGGGCTGCCGCAAGGTTCAGGGATGTTAGGAGGCACGTGTATAGCTTCTCCTATAATGAGATTATGCCCACCTTTGAGGATTTTTGGGCTTTGATTCGTGGACCGGAGGTGGAGGCCATCTCGCTTCCTTTGATCGGAGGTGCGACCGTGAGCGTGAAGCTCGCATGCTTTCTTCGGACTTCGTTGGAAGAAAAGCAAGGTATGACTTTTGATTTTGGTCATATTTGTGAATGTGTGCCCCAAATTTTGTGTATTGGAAATTCACGCGAGTTTGAAGACATCCGGTTTAATTTGAAAAACGGAGTCGCCACGCCATTTTGATTACCTCAAAACTTTGAAAAAAAGGTTTTATGGGTTCGGAGGTTAAGTTACCCCTTGGAAAGAACGGATCGTCGTTCACCCAAGGTGCCTTGCCGGAGCAAGTCTCCCAAGATTTCATTAATCGTGCTTGCTTGCGTGCTTTCTTGTGTGCATGTGTTTGAAAATAGGGGGGGAATGTCCCAAGTTGTCTTCCGGACGTACAAACCATTTATTGGTTGTCGCTCGGGATTTCTTGGAATTTTATGTATTCGGGATTATGATCCCGTCCTCATCTTGGACTTGTGATCATCGCATTTTTAACCTCGGGACTTTGCATGATCGAGAGAATGACTCTCTTTATAGTCAAAGATGAGGTTCTTTAGGAAGGAATGTCCTTAGCCCATCAATCCTACACTTTAAGATGGTCGAGCTCATATAGATGCTTCATACTCGTCTTAAGTGATAATCGGAGATATCGGGTTCAAGGTTATCCCTTTCTAAAGAGATTATGAAATCTTTATGGAAGAAACGATGTAATAGGATCTTCACACCGGTCCGTTCCGAGGTTGCTAATGGGGACGTGGGGGAATGCATGTAAAAATGACATTTTAGTAAAAAGATGACATTTTGGGTTGCAAAGGATGCTTTTGATTGTAAAATGGTGCTTTTTAATTTAAAGAAATGATTTTTATGCAAAGGATGCAACTTTATGGAAAAAATAGCATTTGAGGTACAAATGATGCATAAAGATGTTATTTTGAAAGCAAAAGATGCATTTTTATGTATGAAAATGAGTTTTTGGGTGCAAAGGATGCATCTTTAATGTGAAAAGAGATTTTGAATGCAAAGGATGCAATTTTTATGCAAAAAGAATGATTTTAATGCATGAAAATGGGCTTTAGGTGCAAAGGATGCACCTTTATGTATGAAAATGGTATTTTAATGAAAAGATGTCATTTTATGTATGAAGAGACTATCTAAATTGCAGATAGACATCAGATTATAGCATGATGAGGGTTAAAATCAGATTACAGTTTGAAAATATGAAGTTTCTGCAAACTGGCCATGTTTGTCGCGTGACATAGGCTGCCTATGTCGCGTGACATAACTAGCCACTTTGCAGAGACATTCCAGCTGGGATTTGCAGAGGTATCAAGGCACCAATATGGCCAAGTTACTTCATAAACAGATCTCAGAGAGCAAGTTTGTCAATGGTGAACACTTCAAGAGGGTGTGGATATGCGGGATCCACACTCATCTCGAGTGTTCATGCAAAACCAAGTCAAACTGGAGCCTTTACATGAAATGATATGGGAATGGATATGAATCTAAGCAATATAACACTAAAGCATGCACCTTTAATCAGAATACAACATTATTAACGCATTTAGCATAGAGATTTCACATATAATGAAGATAGGGGAAGGAAAAGGGTAGAAAATCGTTACCCTTGAAGACCACGACTCCCTATATCAAGTTAGATATAGGAGCCTTCAAACAGCAACCTCCGGGGACTGAGATCGAGCCTTGGTTCAATGAGAACCTTTGTTTCTTGATGTGTGTGGGAAGTGTGTGTGTGTATTGGTTGAATGGTGGGTGATTTGGAAGATTAGTGTGTGTTTTAGGGGGTATGTGAGGAGAGGCAATGCTTCTGGGCGTATTCCCTATAGAGGGGTACTGAGGGGTGAAGGAGAGGTGCCCAAAATGAGAGGTGAAGGCCTCTATTTATAGGCTTCCTGCATGGGCTTATTATGTCGCACGACATAACAAGCCATAACTGTTTTCCTTCAAGAAACATGCAAGGTGGCAAGCTTCTAGAAGTCTTCATGGCCTATTATGTCGCACGACATAAGTAGCCACTTCCAGATTCTTCTAGAAACATGCAAGGTGGCAAGCTTCTAGAAGTCTTCATGGCCTATTATGTCGCACGACATAAGTAGCCACTTCCAGATTCTTCTAGAAACATGCAAGGTGGCAGTCTTCTAGAAGGGAATTCCTCATAAAATAAAAATGTGTTTCTTTGGCTCCAAGCAGTCCCTTCTCCCCTTAGGTGGTTTGGAACAGTTCTGGAATTGTTCCGGAACTCTAGGAAAATCCGGGGGATTGCCGGAAAAATTACCGGAATTGCCGGGAAAATTAACCGGAAGGCATGAGCCAGATTTGAGTACTTACAGAAGCCCCTCGGCAACGTCACTTGCAGGGCGAGTGGGGTTGTCGATAGAAAAGGATCTGATCTGGCGAATGCCGAGACGGATTGGGTGACCAAATTGGTCGAGTGGCTGGACCTTTTATGAAAGGCTACCTACGTATCCCGGATGGGAATTAAGCCAAAATCGTAGTTCGGAATCCACCGGGGAAAGGGGCCGTCATATGTGACAAATTGGCTGAACCTACAAGAGGCTACCTACGCATCCCGGAGGAATCAAGCCAGGTCATAGTTCGAGCTTTTAGTGAGTTGAAATGTTATTCCTTCATCATGGAATAACGGAGATCGAAAGAGTGAGCGAAATGTTATTCCTTTATCTTGGAATAACTGAGATCGCGAGAGAGGTTGAAATGTTATTCCTTTATCTTGGAATAACGGAGATCGAAAGAGAGAGCAAAATGTTATTCCTTTATCTTGGAATAACTGAGATCGCGAGAGAGGTCGAAATGTTATTCCTTCATCTTGGAATAACGGAGATCGAAAGAGATATCGAAATGTTATTCCTTCAACTTGGAATAACTGAGATCGAAAGAGATATCGAAATGTTATTCCTTCAACTTGGAATAACGGAGATCGAAAGAGATATCGAAATGTTATTCCTTCAACTTGGAATAACGGATATCGAAAGAGAGCGAAATGTTATTCCTTCAATCTGGAATAACGGAGATCGCGATAGAGGTCGAAATGTTATTCCTTCACCTTGGAATAACGGAGATCGAAAGAGATATCGAAATGTTATTCCTTCAACTTGGAATAACGGAGATCGCGAAAAAGGTCGATATGTTATTCCTTCACAAAAGAGCGAAATGTTATTCCTTCAATCTGGAATAACGGAGATCGCGAGAAAGGTCGAAATGTTATTCCTTCATCTTGGAATAACGGAGATCGAAAAAGAGCGAAATGTTATTCCTTCACCTTGGAATAACGGAGATCGCGAAAAAGGTCGAAATGTTATTCCTTCACCTTGGAATAACGGAGATCGAAAGAGAGCGAAATGTTATTCCTTCACCTTGGAATAACGGAGATCGCGATAGAGGTCGAAATGTTATTCCTTCATCTTGGAATAACGGAGATCGAAAGAGAGCGAAATGTTATTCCTTCACCTTGGAATAACGGAGATCGCGAAAAAGGTCGAAATGTTATTCCTTCACCTTGGAATAACGGAGATTGAAAAAGAGCGAAATGTTATTCCTTCAATCTGGAATAACGGAGATCGAAAAAGAGCGAAATGTTATTCCTTCAATCTGGAATAACGGAGATCGCGAAAAAGGTCGAAATGTTATTCCTTCATCTTGGAATAACGGAGATCGAAATAGAGCGAAATGTTATTCCTTCATCATGGAATAACGGAGATCGCGATAGAGGTCGAAATGTTATTCCTTCATCTTGGAATAATGGAGATTGAAAAAGAGCGAAATGTTATTCCTTCAATCTGGAATAACGGAGATCGAAAAAGAGAGAAATGTTATTCCTTCAATCTGGAATAACGGAGATCGCGAAAAAGGTCGAAATGTTATTCCTTCATCTTGGAATAACGGAGATCGAAAAAGAGCGAAATGTTATTCCTTCATCATGGAATAACGGAGATCGCGATAGAGGTCGAAATGCTATTCCTTCACCTTGGAATAACGGAGATTCGAAAAAGAGCGAAATGTTATTCCTTCACCTTGGAATAACGGAGATCACGAGAAAGAATGGATTTTGTAAAAAAAGTAGGAAGGACTTAATAATTTTTGTAAAGAAAAGTGGGACGTACCCGGATAATTTTTGTAAAGAAAAGTGGGACGTACCCGAATAATTTTTTGTAAAGAAAGGTGGGACGTACCCGATAATTTTGTAAAGAAAGTGTGAAGGACCCTAGGGTTTTTCTAATTATGTTGAGAAATGGAATTGAGAATCCTAGGGACAAAATAATAAAACGAACCCCAGGGGTAAATTTGTAAAATAGGCCACAGGGCATTACGTCACTATCGAGGAGACAGAGGTAACTAAAGTTTGGAAAAACTTGAGCGTACTTCTCAATCTGTGATAGAGGTAGCTAAAGTTGGATTTTTGACAATTAGGAAACTGTCGCCTGGCGTTATCTCATTATAAAGGAAATAACGGAGGCGCTTTTTTGGGAGAAAATGTTATCATTAGCAATTGGCACGTTACTTGAGCCTAGGGGTGATTTTTTTTTTTTTTTTTTTTTTTATTTTTTTATTTTTTTTTTCTTCTTGGAAACATGGTAGGGACTGGGTCTGGATGTACATATGGAATGTGTTTGGAAATTGTTTAAGACGGGTTTCAAGCATGTGGGGTCGTATCCCTTGGGTGCGGACTGAACTGCTGTTGTTGCTGAGATGTTGTCAACGTGGACTAGAATTCCTTCTTGGGATGAGACGGGGTTTAAACCTCGGGTCTTGATTAAGGTCCTTTTCTTAAACTCTGGCGCTTGAAGCGGATGCTGACAGGCTTTTATAACCAAAGCAGATGTTGAAGTGACCAAACCTCTCTTCTAGGGATGGATGCAACTTATCGGAGCCCCGGTCTGAGGAAGAACTTTCTGCAAAGCCCCATGAAAGGTCCTTTCACTGGCAAAGCCCCGGTTGGATGAACTGAGCAGGCGAAGTCTTAGGTTTTGAAGAAGTGACTTTAATGAAGCCCCAATCTAATGACCTAGCGAAAATCCCAATATGATTGGTACTACGGAAGTAATCCTGAGGTTGATCCGACCAAGACTGAATCCATCTAGGGACCTAGTGAAGAACCCAATGTGAACCCCAAAAATGGCTAAAGAAGCCCCAGTTTAAAGGAATGCTTTGACAAAGTTTCGAGGCAGCCCTAATGCGAATTGTGGTAGAAGAGGGAAAACCTATCCTTTCGTACTTACTTTCTTATTTCCTTTAGTCGCTCAGTCAACCTTAAGGAGATGTGGACGAAGAGAAGAATTTATACATGCAGGGGCATATTTTTCGAAAGGTGGGAATAGATCCCGATTTTGTGTTATTCCGATGGCCTTATTCGATGTAGGCACAAAACTCGCTTTGGGTTTGACTCTTTTGGGAGAGTATAAGCGTAGAAAGGTTTGTAAAAGTGTATGGAAGCCCCTGCTGACAGAAAATCAGTGTTTAGCACTATTTTTCCTAAGAAGTAGAAAAGGAAGACTTGTCAAGACATCTGAAAACTTGTTTTATTTACAATGATCACGAGGTTGCTTAAAACCCTTTATTGATGTTCGGGTTATTCAACCATTAATCTCGATATGAAGAAAAATATTCTTATTAATCATGAGGAGAAAGTCAACCAGTGTCGCGGATCAAGGTTGGCTGGTGTGAAAGAAAGGTTTGTGTATAGGGAGGTCATTAATGAGACCGGGTTTTCTGGAATCTGACTGTGTCTATGGGAGAGGCCATTTGATGAGACCGGGTTTTCTGGAACTTGGATATGCTTATGGAAGAGGCCACTGATGAGACCGAATTTTTGGGAATTTGAATGTGTTTATGACCGGACCATTTCTGGTTGCCTACGTTCCCCTCATTGTGAGGAGCTCAGGTCGCCGTAGTTCGGCTTTGGCCGGACTACTTCAGGCTTTGGGATTTGTGGTTCCTTTAGTGAAAAGGCTTAGGATGAGATAAGGCGTGGGCCTCGGGATGATTCCTTGACCAAGTCACTCTTGGACGGCTGCTTCTGATTGCTTCCTCTTTCATTGGGGAAGAAGAATTTACACGTGCCTACAGGCTTATGAAATTTTTCTGGCTTTGCTTCGACCGCCCGATCGACAACTTTCATTCTCTGAGCTTTGATCTTGCCTGTCCGTCAAGCTTTTAATGGGCGGTGCTGGGACCTTGGCCTCATCATTTTTTCTCTTTTTTTTTTTATATGTGCAACCCTGTTTTTTTGCCTAGACTGCCCCCTTTTTGGGATTTTCAGCCTAGCTGGGCATTACTCTTTTTGCACTATATTTTTTTTTATTTTTATTTTTTTTTATATGTGCAACCCTGTCTTTTGCCTAGACTGCCCTTTTTTGGGATTTTCAGTCTAGCTGGGCATTACTCTTTTTGCACTGCATTTTTTTTATTTTCTGAAGCACTTGAGGGCCAAGGCGAGCCCCTGCTTGAATTTTCTTTGACATCCTTGAGGTCGAAGGCAGGCTCCTAGGTCGTTATCGACATGGGGTCAATCTTTCGAAGCTGAGTGGCCTTTTGTTATCCCTTGATGTTGCTGCCGTCGTTGACTTGGTCAAAATGAAGGTGGGGGCATGATTTGGAAAGTGTATGGCTTGATGGAGGCCTTTTGTGGGGTAAGGAAAGTGTATGGCTTAATGGCATTAGTTGACTTTGTCACACGGATTAATTAGAATGTTAATTATTTCAAGAGATTATTTGTTGAGTAATGCAAGTGATCATATAAAATAAAACCATTTCATTAAATGTAATGTAGGTGTGCAAATAATGTCTTAAGTCTAGCAAGAAAAGAAGAAGACTCTTTTATAGAAAATTAAAGATTAATTACAATGTCCGTGGAGGACTTGATTGAAAAAGAAAAGTACTAGAACCTACGAAGGTTGACTGAGAGACTATATATATATAATTTTTTTATCTCACTTAAGGATAAGTAAACCCTAGTCTAGCTACTCTTCGCTGGTTGGACTGCCAAGGAACTTGAGCTTTCCTTCGTAGATCAGCCACTGAATTTCTTTCTTCAGATCCAAACACTTGTCTGTCACGTGACCATAATGCTTGTGGTACTCACAGAACTTGGTTCTGTCAACTCTTCCTGGGTTTCTCGGCTTATAATTCTCGAGTGGTGTGAGAAGGCCTCGTTTCACCAAATCGCCAAAAATTTTGCTCATGGGCATCCCAAAATCATGCTGACGTTTCTGACCTTGCACCCCCTGAATTGACCTCTTACCATAACTTTCTGTTTTTGGCCCACGGAGGTTCTCGAGCTTCCCATCTTCTATCAACTTCTGGATCTCATGCCTCAAATAGCTGCAATCATCAGTGTCGTGCCCAGGGTATTGATGGAAAAGACAATGCTTAGACTCATCTAACTGAACGTTGGGGTTCTTGGGCTTCCAATTCTCCAGTGGCTTTATCAGCTTTTCTTTCATCAGCTCTTCCAACATCTTGCTTAAAGGCGTATCCATATTGCGGAGTTTTCGGGAGACATTGTTGTTCTCAAGACTCAGATTTCCATTGTCCAGTTGGTTCCATTGTTGGATTTGGCTGAAGGAGGCTACGACACTCTTTCCTTTGTGAGGAACTGGTGCTGATATGGGTACGGTTGCTGTTTGGTGCTGGTGGCATTGGGTTATGCTTGTTGGAGTCATTTCCTTGCCTGGTTCGACGTCTGGGGTCAAGGGAGTATTGATACTCATCATGAAGTCAAACTTCTCTTGCATTTGTTTCACTTGTTCCATCAATATTGCCACATGGGGGTCAACGGGGACTCTCGAGTTACCGGCACTCGCAACAGGACTCTTATCAGTAGAGGGAACCACAGTAGCAAACTGGTGAAACTGACGGCTGGATTCATTAAGTCTGGTAGGTGACAGCTGAAAACTTGAATCATCCTTTGGCAACTCATGATTGCATTCAGGTGGGTATAGGGGCTTCAGAACATAGCCACATAACTCAAACTGATTATGTGAAGCTGGAATATAGACTGGCATGTATTGCTGAAACTGAGGGATAGGCGGGGTGAAGCCCAATCCGTTCTGAGGAGCTGAGGGCGATGGAGCCCTGATGAGCTGGGATGTTGGAAAGGACTGAGGAGGAGTGGTCCTTGGCAAGGGATCGTATGCGGATGGAGGAAGGTATTGGTTGTAGGATGGAAGGTCTTGGTTATAGGATGAAGGGACTGAGATCACTGTTTCTGAAGTCTCATCTTCGACTATCACCAGAGAACCGTTCGACTCAACTGTTACCTGAATTCCATGACGACGGAGTGCGTCGATAAGCATGGCTTGCTGTTCCTCAAGAACCTTATGGGCATTTTCCAAAGCCAGGATTAACTCTTCCTTCCTAACCATCTGATTTCCTGCACCCTCACTGTTTTCTGTCAAATCTGCCATTCTGACTTTTTGATGATTCTGCCTAAGGTTTTACGCAGACCGAAAAGCCGGCGACGGTATTCTCGCACACTTCTTTCTCGCTGCGGGAAAGGGACAGGCAAGGTTTAGACTCGGGGATAAGGTAAGGTTTAGACTCGAAGGTAGGTAAGATTTAGACTCGGAGGTAGGTAAGATTTAGACTTGGAGGTAAGTGTTTAGGCTAAAGGCTCAAGTAACATGCACTTATCGCTTAAGTTTTACTCAAAATACATTTTCTCCTAATCCTAATTGATCGGAAAAGATGAGACCTTGAAAGGTCAAGATTAGAAATTGGAGATCGGACCGAGGAGGTCTCGATTAGGGATATGACCATGAAAGGTCAGGACAGAAAATCGGAAATCGGACCGAGGAGGTCTCGATTAGGGATTTGACCATGAAAGGTCGGGAGATGAAAGATCGGAAATCAGACCGAGGAGGTCTCGATTAGGGATATGACCATGAAAGGTCAAGACAGAAAATCAAAAATCGGACCGAGGAGGTCTCGATTAGGGATATGACCATGAAAGGTCGGGACATGGAAAATCGGAAATCGGACCGAGGAGGTCTCGATTAGGGATATCAGAGATAGGAAAATGCAATTATGATTACATTAATTGCTCAAGTTTACTTAAAATCATGTCTTTTATTAATTCCTATTTGGTTGGAAAAAGGGGGGTTTGCCCTTTTTTTTCGCAACTACTCTAGATCCTGGATCAGTGGGTTCCGTCACTACGTCTATAAGCCCCTCGTATTCCACCTGTATTTCGACCTCCCAGGGTGGAAAGCCCCGGGCGAGGGTCCTATAGGGCACGCGGATCCCATCGACCGAGAGTAAAGAACACTCCTAACGGGTCTAGCAGGTCATAGGAACTTTCAACGCACGAGCGATGCGAATTATGGTCAAGGCAATACCGGGAAAGTCTCGTCTTTCAGCCTTGATAGAATTTCGGCAGAATTTCGCTTGCGCGATTGACGTTTCGACTTTTCGGTAATGTCCGAGAAGATAATAGGCATGGGTCGGGCGGTAAAAGCCGGATGACACAGTGTCACATTGAACTTCGTTGCATACGCCGGGCGTGAGTTAGAATCGAAGTCAATGCCGGGTCAAGATCTTGCCAATTTTTCCTTGTCGGAATTTTGGCAGAGCTTCGCTTGAACGAAAGATCTTTTGATTTGTTGGCAAAGACTCGGTCTTGACTCTTACGCATTCCGTGTGGGTCAAGGTCAAAGTCAATGTCGGAGTCAAGATCCTACCAATTTTTCCTTGTCGGAATTTTGGCAGAGTTCCGCTTGAGCGAAAATCTTGGCTTCCGTTATGAACTAAGGCTTGGCCTTTACGAGGGTATGCAACTGGGCTATATGACACGGACTAGACCAAAAACCAACCAAAAGTCACGGTTTTTTGAAACGTGTGACACGGACTGTGCATTGGTCGACATTGGCTGCCATGGGGAGGTTGGAATGATTCCGTGCGCGCCCGGGAGCATCGTAAGGCTGTCCGTGACTGCAGCTGGAACCACTCCGGGTTTGAAGGACGTGCGTGCAAAGTGTACAGGATATATCAGGTGTACGTAGTGTGCGGTCTCCTAAAAATGTTCCTTTTTGAGTTAAAACAGAGATTTTCATAAATGTGTTTTAAAGGAATGATTTTCGGGACGGGGAAAATGCAGCACGTAAGCACGTAAATTTTAAGGAGCCCGATCGATCATGGAGTGAGTAGCCCCAAGCCGCTAGGGTGCCCAGATTAACCATGATTTTTCCTGGTGGAATTGCCACTGAGGTCGCCCGGTCAGAATCCAAGGAGGATTGAGCCGTACGACTGCATGGATCAATTTTCCAGGTTCCACTCCTTTGCTATTTTCCGGGTTTTTTCCCGTTCAAAGTATGCACAGATTCCAAGATGCAAATGATGCAATGAAAGGTAAAGAAAGCAAGCAAGATTAATGAAATCAGCGACGGGAGTCTAACCCGCTCAAAGGGAAAAGCTTTCTTTTATTTTAAAATTTTTTTTTTCGAAAAGGGATACTGATACGTGGGATTGTTAAACCACCAGTTATCCCAACTCCCAAATCAGGGAGTGATACAGGAAGGTTAAGTGGTTTCTACCTATATACCGAGTATCGATTTTTTATTTTGAAAATAAAAGCTTTTCTCCTTTGGGATTTTCCCCAGCGGAGTCGCCAAACTGTGAATGTGTGCCCCAAATTTTATGTATTGGAAATTCATGCGAGTTTGAAGACATCCGGTTTAATTTGAAAAACGGAGTCGCCACGCCATTTTGATTACCTCAAAACTTTGAAAAAAAGGTTTTATGGGTTCGGAGGTTAAGTTACCCCTTGGGAAGAACGGATCGTCGTTCACCCAAGGTGCCTTGCCGGAGCAAGTCTCCCAAGATTTCATTAATCGTGCTTGCTTGCGTGCTTTCTTGTGTGCATGTGTTTGAAAATAGGGGGGGGGAATGTCCCAAGTTGTCTTCCGGACGTACAAACCATTTATTGGTTGTCGTTCGGGATTTCTTGGAATTTTATGTATTCGGGATTATGATCCCGTCCTCATCTTGGACTTGTGATCATCGCATTTTTAACCTCGGGACTTTGCATGATCGAGAGAATGACTCTCTTTATAGTCAAAGATGAGGTTCTTTAGGAAGGAATGTCCTTAGCCCATCAATCCTACACTTTAAGACGGTCGAGCTCATATAGATGCTTCATACTCGTCTTAAGTGATAATCGGAGATATCGGGTTCAAGGTTATCCCTTTCTAAATAGATTATGAAACCTTTATGGAAGAAACGATGTAAAGATAGGATCTTCACACCGGTCCGTTCCGAGGTTGCTAATGGGGATGTGGGGGAATGCATGTAAAAATGACATTTTAGTAAAAAGATGACATTTTGGGTTGCAAAGGATGCTTTTGATTGTAAAATGGTGCTTTTTAATTTAAAGAAATGATTTTTATGCAAAGGATGCAACTTTATGGAAAAAATAGCATTTGAGGTACAAATGATGCATAAAGATGTTATTTTGAAAGCAAAAGATGCATTTTTATGTATGAAAATGTGTTTTTGGGTGCAAAGGATGCATCTTTAATGTGAAAAGAGATTTTGAATGCAAAGGATGCAATTTTTATGCAAAAAGAATGATTTTAATGCATGAAAATGGGCATTAGGTGCAAAGGATGCACCTTTATGTATGAAAATGGTATTTTAATGAAAAGATGTCATTTTATGTATGAAGAGACTATCTAAATTGCAGATAGACATCAGATTATAGCATGATGAGGGTTAAAATCAGATTATAGCTTGAAAATATGAAGTTTCTGCAAACTGGCCATGTTTGTCGCGTGACATAGGCTGCCTATGTCGCGTGACATAACTAGCCACTTTGCAGAGACCTTCCAGCTGGGATTTGCAGAGGTATCAAGGCACCAATATGGCCAAGTTACTTCATAAACAGATCTCAGAGAGCAAGTTTGTCAATGGTGAACACTTCAAGAGGGTGTGGATATGCGGGATCCACACTCATCTTGAGTGTTCATGCAAAACCAAGTCAAACCGGAGCCTTTACATGAAATGATATGGGAATGGATATGAATCTAAGCAATATTAACACATTTAGCATAGAGATTTCACATATAATGAAGATAGGGGAAGGAAAAGGGTAGAAAATCGTTACCCTTGAAGACCACGACTCCCTATATCAAGTTAGATATAGGAGCCTTCAAACAGCAACCTCCGGGGACTGAGATCGAGCCTTGGTTCAATGAGAACCTTTGTTTCTTGATGTGTGTGGGAAGTGTGTGTGTGTATTGGTTGAATGGTGGGTGATTTGGAGGATTAGTGTGTGTTTTAGGGGGTATGTGAGGAGAGGCAATGCTTCTGGGCGTATTCCCTATAGAGGGGTACTGAGGGGTGAAGGAGAGGTGCCCAAAATGAGAGGTGAAGGCCTCTATTTATAGGTTGCCTGCATGGGCTTATTATGTCGCACGACATAACAAGCCATAACTGTTTTCCTTCTAGAAACATGCAAGGTGGCAAGCTTCTAGAAGTCTTCATGGCCTATTTTGTCGCACGACATAAGTAGACACTTCCAGATTCTTCTAGAAACATGCAAGGTGGCAAGCTTCTAGAAGTCTTCATGGCCTATTATGTAGCACGACATAAGTAGCCACTTCCAGATTCTTCTAAAAACATGCAAGGTGGCAGTCTTCTAGAAGGGAATTCCTTATAAAATAAAAACGTGTTTCTTTGGCTCCAAGCAGTCCCTTCTCCCCATAGGTGGTTTGGAACAGTTTTGGAATTGTTCCGGAACTCTAGGAAAATCCGGGGGATTGCCGGAAAAATTACCGGAATTGCCGGGAAAATTAACCGGAAGGCATGAGCCAGATTTGGGTACTTACAATATTGACATTTCTGCGCTGCCTGAGCGATTTATGGGTGATGACGAGAGTGACGTCTCGTGGGATGCATTTGCTTTGTGCGTGATAGCAACGCTTTTCATGGTCAGCTCCCTTGGGGTATGTGACGGCGCTTTATTGGATGTGGTAGGGCACTGCCGATCCGGTGAGGATATTGCTCCATTGGTTCTGGGGGAAACCCTTCACGGCATTGATCGCCTGGCGACAGGGGATAGGTTTTGTGAGAGGGGGAAGCCCCATTTTGCTCACCTTGTGGTTGCTAGATAGCCTTCAAGCCATGCCCGAGTCTCCGGTGTCTTTTAGTCCGTGGACATTTTCTCAGCGGCCTCTTGTCTTGGATAAGGGTCCGTCTGCCTGGGAGAGATGGATGCCACAGATTGGTACGCATCAAATCCATTGGTGGGTTCCTCACTAGGGGATTGGGACTAGGAGGGCCTTTCAGGAAGGTACCTATGTTGTCAGAGTTCAAGGTTTGTCTTGGTCCTCTTTCTATATTCCGTCGCATGTTTCCAGGAAGTTCAGAATGAGGCAGGAGCCTTTACTGGGCTGGGATGACTTCACCACTGTGGAGGTAGCTTCTCTCTACCTGGCAGATCCAGATGTCTTTCTATATTTTCTGAGGGTATGGAAGTATTTTGCTTTCCCTCCTGTGGTGCTCCATCGACGTCGGGAGAGTGTTGTGTTAACCACCGAGTACCTGGATTGGTACGAGCAGCATGTCGGGCAGTCCCAAGTGGTTTTGGGGAGCAGGCGTGAAGCGATTCAGGGGCAAGGTTTCCGTCTCAACTACAACCTTAGAAGTGCAGAAGCCTGGTCTAACCCTCAAAATGTGACGGGAGACACTTTATTTGACTATGAGACTAGAGTTGACCGACTGATGGAGAGAGATCCCCTTTTGCAGACTCGCAGGGAGGAGATTCGGGCCGAGGCACGGATGAATGAAGCTTTGCGAGCTGCTGGATTGTTTGACTATACGTGGAGGACTCCTAATCTCGGAATGAGAGAGACAGAGTTGGCTCGCGAAAGAAGACTCGCCGGGGACGAGGGAAGAATGGCGAGGGGACAAGCGCGGGTGGCACAGAATGACCTCCTAAGTATCCATCCATTGCATTGCTGACACATTATTTGTTAAATGTATTAAGCTGTCTTTTAGCATGTTGTGAGCTTGAGAGTAGACCGTGCTTGTACTCATCAAGAAATGTTGTAACCGTTAGTGATTTGTGATTTACTTTTAAAGCTTTGTTGAGACGGAAGATCTCTTGCTTGCTTTTTGTTTGAGCCTTGGCGGCGTCCATCTTTGGACCTTTCTGTTGTATTTGGTGGACTGAAGCAGATTGAGCCTTGACAACATCCATTTTTGGATTTTGCATTTGGATTGATCTGAGCCTTGGTGGCATCCAAAATTTTGTTTTTTTATGTGTTTTTAGATCGAACCAATTAAGGCTGCCTACGTTCCCCCCGGACTGAGGGGCTCATGTGGGGACCCCGACCCGAAACCTTAGCTCGTGCCCCTAACGGGAGGGTCCCCTTACTATTTAAAAACCACCTGAATATTAAAAACTTTAACTTAACTTGAAAATAAAACAACTTTAACATTTACATTATAAAACTAACTTTAAACATCTCCACTTGGAGGGAAGTTAGAAACAAACTTTGAAAGTAGACAACAAGTTTTAGTTACAAAAGATCACAAATGTAAAGTTGAACCAAAGTTGTTTATATACAAACTCCACAAAGGAGCTACACCAAAATACAACCTCCCATCACTAGCATACACATACCCTGACAACCCAAAAGACACGTCCAAACTCCTTTTCGTCCTCACTGGGCTGGACCTCCTGTCTCAGTGCGATCTAAAACATTAAAGGGAGAAGGGTGAGAATAAATCTCAATAAGCTATTATGAATGCAATAAGATGCCAAGTAAAATGCAACACATAACAAGGTGCACATAACACATTGATAAAGCGGTAAACACATTACATTTACCTTAGTTTACCTTTCCCGTCTGAACAATAAGTTGCACAGTAAACCTCCACTCACTTGTGAACTACTTAGGCAAATTCACATCTTATAAGACACATTTTTCAGAGAACCATATAAAATACTAGCTATCTGTAAGGCTTTTGGCTCAATACAGAAGCTATAACCCCAATCTGTGGCCACAGAAGGGGACAGTCACAGGTATAATGTAATCCGATCACCTTATGGAACAATTTCCATAATTGATCGTATTCCATTATACCCCTAAAGATCAGCTGATTGAAACACATTCAAGCACATAATAGTTACTTGAAAAGAAATCCACCAAAGGAATAACAAAATAACAACATGGTATTCATACTCATGTTTAAACCAATACAATAGTGCATCATATATTTCATACACTATTTGAATCACAAACCATGAATATGTAATCATGTTAGGGCACAATGTATAACCAACAAGCCCTACATGTTCAATATACAACAATGAGTAACCTCTATAAAGGTTCAAGATCAAATTACCAAGTTTGAATAACTTTGGTTAAGTTGCAAATCAAGCCTTTCAACCATATTCCGAACAATATTTAAACCCCTTCCTCAAATCTATTTTGACCAAGTAAGACACCATTGGATAGCTAAAGTGTTGTACTTTAAGTATAGTCAAAGAGGGTTCAATTATATACTAGGTAGATTAGGTTTCTAAGGCTTGAAAAATGGTTCAGAGTCAACAGGGCAGGGCAGGGCACGACTCATGCCACCTTAACACCCCCTCTGATTCAGTCGTCCAATACGTGGCACGACCAAGCACGACAGCAAGGCATGATTCGTGCCATAGGGCACGACTCGTGCCCTTTTACCGGAAATCAGAAACTGAGCTGAAAACATCAGCAACCAAATTCCAATTGTTATATACCAAATTCCTCTATTTTTAAAGTCACCAAACAAGTACCAAACTTCACTACTATTCTTACCAAACCATTTCTATACTTATTCAATCACAATTACAATATACCAAAATCATTTCAAACCTTCTAACTCAAGAAAAATGGGTAAACTTTCCATGCACGTATATTTACCAACTAATTCCACCTTCATTTTCACTTTACACTAACCTTTCAACTTATACAACCATACTATCACCTAACCTAACTTTCACTCCTTCAATTACCATTCCAACTCAACTAAAATTGTTCCAAAAATATCAAACAACAATTAAACAACTACAATATCAACCTTAGCATGGAATGAACAATAATTTGAAGGAAATCATAATAACTTACCAGAATAATTTGAAAATAATAAAATCGTTTTCCGGCTAGATGCGATCCCCTCGACTCCACAAACGATAATTCGCGAACGGATCAAGAAACGAAAAGGAATTGAATTTGTTATGAATTTAGGGAAGAAAGGTTAGGGTTTGGTTTTCATGGAAAGGATGAAGGCAAATGTTTAAGCTGATGAAAATAATGAAGCTTCCTTTGTTAAACTCCATGGATAAATATCACAATTCCCACTAAAGCTCCTCCATGGTCTTAGACTAATACAACTAACACCCCTAGAATTCCACTATTACACTAAAGCACCTCAACACTTTCCAACTTAATATTTAAAATTTCAATTATTATAAATTCACTACAACATTTCATATTTGTTTCAATTAGACCCTAAATAATTAGAATTAATTTATTAACATCCTTTAATTCACACAAGTTATCAAAGTATAAAATTGAACACATAAAACTTAACAAATAGCATGAAAGGCATAAAATGAGATGCTAAACCCCCAACCCCACGTGCTCAACATGTGCTAAAATGGTGCCTAGGATTAGGGTCATGACACTCACTCCCCCTTAAATAAAATTCGCCTCGAATTTTAAATGGACTTACTTGCACGCTCAAACAATCAAGGATATTTTTCCCGCATTTCCAACTCTAGCTCCCAAGTAGCTTCCTCGATGGTATGATTCTTCCATAGGATCTTCACTACCGGGATACTCTTAGTTCGCAACTCTCTAACTTGAAACTATAAGAATCTCAACGGCTCTTCTACATATGACATATCTGCTTGAATATCTTCGGGAGGAGAAGTCACGATGTGAGAAGGGTCATAGCAATACTTCCTTAACATTGAAACATGAAACACGTCATGAAGAGATGAAAGGAATGGAGCCAACGCCAACCGATAAGCCAACTCACCAATCTTTTCCAAAATCTCAAACGCACCAACAAATCTCGGAGCCAACTTACCCTTATTACCAAACCTTTTAATCCCAGTCCTTGGAGAGATCTTCAAAAATATGAAGTCACCCACTTGAAATGATAAGTCTCGTCTTCTATTGTCGGCATAGCTTTTTTGTCTACTCTGAGCCGTCTTCAATCTATCTCGGATCGCTTTGATCTTCTCCGTTGAATCTCTAACCAGATCCCCCAAAGCCTCGCTTCACCAACCTCGTCCCTACACATTGGAGATCTACACTTTCTTCCATACAACGCCTCATATGGAGCCATCTCGATACTAGATTGATAGTTGTTGTTGTAAGCAAACTCAAATAACGGTAAGTGATCTTCCCAAGACAAGTGAAAATCCATCACACAAGCTCGTAACATATCCTCAAGAATCTGAATGGTTCTCTCGGTCAGCCCATCGGTTTGAGGATGAAACGCCGTGCTAAAACTCAACTTAGAACCCAAAGCTTCATGCAACACCTTCCAAAATCTAGAGGTGAATCTCGGATCTCTATCAGAAACAATGCTAACCGGAACTCCGTGAAGTCTAACCATCTCTCGCATATAAAGTTGAGCTAACCTCTCCATCGAATACTTTATTGACATCATTAGAAAATGAGCCAAATTTGTCAATCTGTCAACGATCACCCACATGGCATCCATCTTCTTCGCGGTCGGAGGCAAACTGGTCACACAATCCATCGAGATTCCTTCCCATTTCCACTTCGGAATATCTAACGGTTGAAGTATCCCCGCCAATCTCCAATGCTCGGCCTTGATTTGTTAACAAGTCAAACATTTAGATACAAAATCCAGAATCTCTCTCTTCATCCCATTCCACCAATAACCTCGCTTCAAATCTTGGTACATCTTCGTACTTCCCGGATGAATAGCAAACTTTGATTTGGGGCCATCCTCTAAAACTCGCCTTTTGATCTCCGGTGAAGAAGGAATGCAAATTCTGCCTTGAAAGGTTAAAATTCCAACTCTATTCAATGCGAATTCCCCGGTCTTTCCATCTTGCACTTGCCCCAAAATTTTCTTCAAATTCGGATCACTTTGTTGAGCTTCCAAAAGATCTCCATACAAAGTAGGGACTGCTCGGACATTCGCAAATATCATTTCACTTCTCGACTCTCGGGACCTCAAGGTTGATAAATAAGCCTTTCGGCTAATCGCATCCACTACCACGTTCGCCTTTCCCGGATGATATGATATAACACAGTCATAATCCTTCAAGAGCTCCAACCATCTCCTTTGTCGATTATTCAACTCTTTCTGGGTAAACAGATATTTCAAACTCTTGTGATCGGTAAAAATCTCAAATCTCGCCCCATATAAATAGTGCTTCCAATTATGTAACGTAAATACAATCGCATCCAACTCCATGTCGTGGGTAGGATAATTCTGTTCCACCGATGATAACTTTCTCGAGGCATACGCAATCACTTTCCCATTTTGCATAAGAACACATCCCAATCCTTCTTTCGAGGCGTCACTGAAAATCACAAAGTTCTCGCAACCATCTGGAAGGGTAAGAACTGGAGCTGTCGTCAACCTCTTCTTCAACTCAAAAAAGCTTGCTTCACACTTTGAATCCCACACAAATGGTATATCCTTCCGCGTCAATCTTGTCAATGGAGTTGCAATTCTAGAAAATCCATCAATGAACCTTCGGTAGTACCCCGCCAACCCGAGAAAACTACAAACCTCAGTCACAGTTGAAGGCTGCTTCCAATTGACTACGGCTTCAATCTTAGAAGGATCCACGGAAATCCCCAAACTTGATACCACATGACCCAAGAAAGAAATTTGTTCAAGCCAAAACTCGCACTTGCTAAACTTGGCAAACAGCTGCTTCTCACGAAGAATAGATAAGACGATTCTCAAGTGCTTCTCATGATCTTCCCGGGATTTGGAGTAGACAAGAATATCATCAATGAAAACCACAACAAAACTATCAAGATAGGGCTTGAAGATCCGGTTCATCATATCCATGAATACCGCCGGTGCATTAGTCAATCCGAAAGGCATAACCACAAACTCATAATGACCATATCTCATCCTGAAGGCTGTCTTTGAGATGTCATCCAGTCGAATCTTCAACTGATGGTATCCGCTACACAAATCAAGTTTGGAGTAGATCACGGAACCTTGAAGTTGATCGAACAAGTCATCAATATGCGTAAGAGGGTACTTATTCTTGATAGTTGCTTGGTTCAACAATCTGTAGTCTATACACAATCTCAACGTGCCATCCTTCTTCCGAACAAACAAAATAGGTGCTCCCCAGGGTGACACACTTGGACGAATGAAACCCCGATCTAAAAATTCTTGCAACTGAGTCCTCGACTCTTTCAAATCAGCCGGAGCCATTCTGTTGGGTGCTTTAGATATAGGTGAGGTACCGGGCACTAAATCAATGCAAAACTCTACTTCCCTATCTGGAGGCATAGAGTACTCAGTTGAAAACACATCACCAAACTCATTCACAACCGGGACATGAGATAACTCGGGGGATTTCTTACTTGAATCTAACTCATAGGCCAAGTACCCCTCACACTCCTTAGACAACATATTTCTAGCCTTTAAAGCAAAGATAACATGAATACCAAACAAAGATTTATCAGCATCAAACACAAATGTAGGCACATCAGGCATAGCAAAGGAGACTCGCTTCCTACGACAGTCTACCAAAGCATGACAACTACTTAACCAATCCATACTAAGAATGTCATCAAAATCACGGATTTGTAACTCTACCAAATCCACTAGCAATACATGCCCACATATATTCACATCACACCCATGATAAACCAAAGAAGATGCGAGACACTCTCCCATAGGAGTAGAGACCTCCAGCACATAAGGCATAATTTCAGGCAATTTATGCAATGCAAATGCAAAATGAGATGCCACAAAAGAATGGGAAGATTCAGGATCTATAAGGATGCGGGCCTTAACTCCTAAGATAGAGACGATACCTCTAATGACGGCATTGGGATCTACCTCCCCACGCCCCAAGGAAAACACTCACCCTTGCACTGTATCCTTTGGTTTCCCTTCGTTGTCTCTTTTCACTCCACCTCTTTGTCCACCTTGACCGGTACTTGATGCTTGCCCCCGTTGTAGCTTAGGAAAGTTCTTCCTGAAATGACATGCTGCTCCACATTCAAGGCATTTGCAACACCTATCCTTTGAATGTCCCATTTTCTTGCAAAAGCCACAAACCATCTCAAATTGACTTAAAGTCGGATGAGTTGTCGAAGCCGCCACATTTCCTCCTCTCACTACCCCCGGGGCTGAAGACCTTTGTTGCCCTCTACTCTGACCTGAACCTTGACCTTGGAATCTCGGTTTACTTCCACTTCCACCTTCAGATTTACCCCGATGCTCTTCAATATCGTTCTCAATCCGGTATGCTCTATTTACTGCCGCTTGGAAGTCGGTGAAGTCATGCATCAAAAGATGCTTTCTGAACTCCAATCTCAAACCTTTCATGAACCGTTAGACTCTCCTCTCTTCTTCTGGTACCAAATTAGGACAATATCTTGCCAACGCTGTAAACTTCGCAGAATACTAGGCCAATGTCATCGTCCCTTGTTCAAGCCTCAAGAATTCGTCCTCCTTCTTGTCCTGTGTAACCATCGGAATGAAATGATCTCTGAACTTACATGTAAAGTTATCCCATGTCTGAGGCGTGTGGTCACGGTCCCAACTATCCTTCACACTATGCCACCAATGCTCGGTGGGTCCTTCCAGTTTGAAAACAGCACACCTCACCTTTTCTTCATCCGGACTCTCCATCGCTGTGAATATCTTGTTCATAGCCTCAAGCCACCGTTCTGCCTTCAACGGATCTGGATCCCTATTATAACTCGGTGGAGCCATGTTAAAAAACTTCTCCGATCCATGCCCGTGTCGACCCTCCTGATGATGGTGTGATTGACCTTGAGCTGCCATGTTTTGCAAAAAGACTCAAAACATGTTCATTATCTCCGCATTTGGATTTCCACCTCCCCCGGCATTACCCTCATTCTCCGGTGCTCTGTGCTGATTATCTTCGTTTCCCGCCATTGAACAAACTCCTTCATCAAACACCCATCGTCAGTTATCACACACTCCCCCTTAATCTAGACATCTACCCTTGAAATCTAAACTGAGCTCTGATACCAACTGTGGGGATCCCGACCCGGAACCTTAGCTTGTGCCCTGAGCGGGAGGGTCCCCTTACTATTTATAAACCACCTGAATTTTAAAAACTTTAACTTAACTTGAAAAGAAAACAACTTTAACATTTACATTATAAAACACAAACTCCATAAAGGAGCTACAACAAAATAAAACCTCCCATCACTAGCATACATATACCCTGACAACCCAAAAGACACGTCCAAACTCCTTTCCGTCTGTAGCGTTGTGAGAAAAATTTTATCTTTTTGAGTCGCCACCTATATTATACGTTTGGAAACATAGGAAAACCATTTTGAAAGAGATTTGGGTTCGGGGCTTAGGTTATGGAATGGGTAGGTCAAGGAGCATCCATTCCACCCAATCCGGAGATCGGTCTTGCTAAAGAAAAGAGAGGTTTTCAATCTTTACAATATATATATATAATTAAAGAAAACAAGCAAACCCTAATCAATTTCTTGATTAGGAATGTCGGATTGTATGCTTCGAGATCGCCTTCATCGATTGAAGGGAATCTAGGCCAATCCTTTTGATGGGATTACACCACTCTAAAAGCCAATAGAGAGAGATTGAGAAGAAGAGAGTAAAAGTATAGGAATTTACCTAGCGTTTGGGGAGTGTTTGATTTAGAACGTAGTTCTAAGATGTCTTTTCGGTCGAGAAGTGATTTGGGCAGAGTTTCGACTCAATATGAGAGTCAAATCTTGATGCAGACAGAGCTTTGCCTCAATCCTTGATTCGGGTTTGGATGTTTGTTGATCAACAAGGTTGATAAACAAACTTTAAGTGATTTTAGGGAGGTTTTGTGAGTGATTGGAAGGAATCTTTCGTGGAGAGAAACCAACAAATTGTGTGTGTTGTGTGGAATTCTGGACCTCTGAAACAGTGGAAGTCACCAAGTATTTATAGGGGTTTAAGAGGTAGAGGTGGAGAGGTAAAACACTCCTAGGAAGCTTCCAGAACTCAAATTCTATTGGATGACCGGATGGGATAAGATTTTATCAAGAAAAGAGTTTGAAACGGAGAAGGAGAGTGATTTCTGCACATCCTGTCGAGGGGATATCTCGCGCGAGACACGCTATTCTGCGCGAGATAACCAGTCATTTGACTATTTTGTCCTCTTCAGTTTATTCCGTTAGTCAGTTAGGTCCAAAACTAATGAGGTTAGTTAGAAACTTAACGAAACATGACGAAACTGATATGCTTTCATCAAAACATAAAAGAGAGACGAAGAGTAGTGTAATCATGAATTTATTGGTTCAGAATGGGGTGTCTACAAAGCCCCTCAGCGACAAGACTTATGGAAGAAGTCATGTCGTCGATAGAAAGACATCATTCTGAACATTGGGATGGTCGTGCCGCACGGCTGCCTACGTATATCTAAGAGAGAATCAGACCAAACGTAGTTCGACTCCAAAACACTAAAAAGGCTATTTTAGGTATTTTGAAAAGCATTTTTGAAAATCAATTTTGAAAGAGAGAAAGGTAAGATCGCACTGAGGAATCAAGGACTTGACCCAATTCTGATGATACCTAGTTTGTTGATGAAGTTATTGAAGTGCGCCGCCCGAGGTTACTGACGTTGCCATTATTGCCGAGGTCGCGGACTTGAAGTTTGCTGCCGTCACAGACTTTGAAGTTGTCGCCGAGGTCACGGACTTGAAGTTTCTTTGCCGTCGCGAGACTTTGAAGTTGTCGCCGAGGTCACGGACTTGAAGTTTCTTGCCGTCGCGAGACTTTCTTGGTGTCGCCGAGGTCACGAACTTGAAGTTTGCTGCCATCACAAACTTTGAAGTTGTTTCCGAGGTCACGGACTTGAAGTTTTCTGCCGTCACAGACTTTGTTGATGTTTCCGATGTCACGGACTTGAAGTTCTCTGAGACTTTGCTGATGTTGCCGAGGTCACGGACTTGAAGTTGTCGGTTGAGATGAAGGTTCTGTCGGCCCCTGTAATGCAAGGATATATGCATGCGGATCTCGGATAGACTCGAAAGATTCTTACATTTCTGTACCTGTCAGCACATAAAGATTCCAAGTAGATTTTCCAGATTTTAGTTGTTCAATTGGACTTACGTGGTGGTGCTCACGTCTGTTCGTGTAAATGGCCCGTTGGTCATTTTGGTGGTGAGTTTATGTATGAGTATATGATATATGGAGATGTAGGGACATTTGTATGGACTTATATTTGAGAGGGGTAAATTGTATGAGTGAACTTGTGTTTGACAAGTTGGGACCAAATCAGGTTTTGCAGAATCTGTTGCTAGTTAGCGAGGCTGTATTGTTGTAGAATTTCATTCGATGAGTATCCTTGGGTGAACACATCTAGGTCTGTTGAGAATCTTCATTCTTACTTCTCCTTGAGTCGTGTCTCTAGGAGGCAAACGACTACACATCTGTCGACTGTCGTAATGGCTTTATGTCCAAGGCCCTTTGGTGTCTCAAGCCCCAAGTTGCTTGCAAGTGGTAGATGACTTTGTGAACAGGCTTGTGAAGCTGTTCTCTTGATTTGAAGGTGATTGAAGAAGACTCTCCTTGTTGATTTGATTTGAAGAGGATCGAAAGATGTTCGACGAAGAAGGTTGAAGAATATTCTCCCTTTGACCTTTGATTTTTTTTTTCTTAGTGACGCACCCTGGTTTTTGCCTAGACCGCCCTTTCGGGTTTTCAATCTAGCGGGCATCTCTTTTGCGCCTATTCCCTTTTTTTTTTTTGTGCTCTAACTTTTGCCTAGGCCGCTCTTTACGAGTTTTCAACCTAGCGAGCCATTTTTTTTTTTGAAAAGTAGTATGTTAACTCGAAGAGAACTCAGAGGAGAGAATCTTATTGAGAAGAGAGAGATGAGATCTCAAGTCAGTTGAGGAGAGACGGACTCTATTCTTTGGAAGGTGATCCAAGCATTGATTCTTTGAAGAAGTGTATTCTCTAATGATAAGAGTGAGAAGCAAAGAGGAAAGCTTCTAATGCAGATTTGATTATTTAGAAGAGTTGAAGTAGAGATTGACTGGGGGAGGAAAGGTTAGGAAGCCCCA
Source organism: Adenophora triphylla var. japonica (assembly GCA_022495995.1). Classification (NCBI taxonomy): domain Eukaryota; kingdom Viridiplantae; phylum Streptophyta; class Magnoliopsida; order Asterales; family Campanulaceae; genus Adenophora; species Adenophora triphylla. The sequence continues at coordinate 185,367 of JAFEMH010000970.1, read as the reverse complement.
GTTTTGATGCTTGAATTTCAAGATTGTGTACGAGAGTGGCTAACAGGAAGCCCCTAGACTCAACAAGAAAATCTTCTTGGCTCGAAGATCTAGAAAAGTTGTTCTACCTTTTAATGAACCATGCGTCATCTAGAAATTTATAAATAAGTTTGAGAAGAAAGCCAATCATTAGTATGACTTAAGGGTAAACATTTTTTGATACTGAAAGTCTTCTTCACTTGATGTAAGAGGATGTTGAGTAATCTTTATTTCTTTTGTTGGTATCACTTGACTCCTTTTCTTTGTGGGAGAGTCCTTCATTCATTTGAGGTTTCACCTTTATTGTGGGGGTGATGAAAGCTTGAGAGTTTTTCTTTCGTTTTTTTTTTTTTTTTTTTTTTTTTTTTTTTTTTTTTTTTTTTTTGTACTCTCAAATCTTTGAATTGAGAAGCCCCACTCTTTTTGGAATGAAGGTTGATAGCAGTGCCTTTGGCTTTCTTTGCTTGTTGATCTTTGACTTTCAGTAGGGGTAATGTTTAGCCCTTAAGCTTCCTAAGAATAACTTTCTTCTTAAACTCGCTTAGAAGTCTCTATTTTTTACGATGATTTAGGGAATGGAAGGTCCATTATATTTGCATGAATAAACTCATGAGGTAAGACAGCTTTAGGGAAAGTGTTTAGGAAAAATGACTTTGATTAATTGAGAAATTTAAGAACAGACTCGATAGTTTAGATGACACAAACTAGAGGAGGTGAGAAGTACTAGAAAGACAGAATGACCCTTCGAGTTCATACTTGGAAATTTAAAACCTAATCTACTTCTATCAAAGGAGAAAAGGGAGAGGATAGTGGTAGCCCCAAAGTGGTAAGTGTAGATTTCTTCTCGGAGCTTCATCTTCTTCATGGATTATGAGGGAGAGGATTGGTGATGATGTTGGGACATTCTAGCTCTCTATTGTCAAAGAGGTCTTGGATGATGTCCTTCAAGTGGTGGCAAGTGTTGGTGTCGTGGCCGCTGAAGTTGTGGTACTTGCAGAATAAGTGATGAGCGTGATTAGGACCCATATCCTTAGGAGGACCACCTTCCCTTGGTTTGATCTTTTCATTCTTGACAAGCACATCGAAGAGTTCTTCTTGAGAGATTCCTTCAATTTTGTCATAGTGCATCTTTTTCTTTTCGGGAGGAGGAACAGCAGAATACTTGCCGGTATTGGGGCGGTTGAATGCAATAGCGTTGACTGAAGCATCCTTACTTGTGGTAGGTTTGTTGAAGTAGAAAGTGCTTTCCTTCTTTCTACTTTTTAGGAATTCATTGATCCTAATCCCGGACTCATGGAGTTCATTGAAGCTAGGAAAGTAATTACCGGCGAGCTTCTCTTAAAATTCATCACGGAGGCATTGGAGGAAGATGTGGATTTGCTATTTGAGAGTAGGTTTTTCAATAATTTCAGTAAGTTTGAGCCTCCATCTTCTAGCAAATTCAGCAAAAGACTCATTTGTATGTTGCATGGTTTGTTCAAGATCCCTCCTAGTGGGGCGGTAAGTGGAGTTGTCTTCAAACTTCCTTTGGAAGACTAAACATGCAGAAGACCAATCAAGCCTTGTAGTCATATGAAGATACATGTACCAATCCCTTGCAGCACCCTCCAAAGTTTGAGGAATGCATTGGACCAAGATTGTGTTATCAACGCCCATTGGAAGCATAGCCTAAGTGCAGGTTTCAACATGAGCTCGAGGACAGGTAGTACCATTAAACTTCACAATATTGGGTGTCTTGTACTTGCGAGGAAACTTGGTGATGGATTGTTGAAAAGCATCGGGGTCAAATGGGACGAAAGATCCCTTTGAAGTGTCAAGGGTTGCAAGTTTCTTCTCAAGGTAGTTCTTAGTAACATGGTCACCAAGTTTAGTAGTTTCACCACTGCCTTCTTTCTTGGTTTTAGTACCCTTGGATATATGTCCCTTATCATCGGAGGAGGATGAGGAATGGATGAATCAGATTCTTCCTCTTTCTTTCTTGACTTTTTGGTTTTTCTACTCTTTTTGGTGTAGGATTCCTCTTCATCGGAGGAGGATTCTTCTTTCTACTTTTGTTTTCTTCCTTTCTTGACTTTCATATCGTGGAGATCTTGCATGAGGGCGGTCATTTGGGCATTTTGTTTCTCAATTTTCTTACTTTGTTCATCCATCTTAAGCAGGGCTTGTATGAGTTGGGTCTTAGCTTCGTTGATTTTGACCTCGGTGACAGAAGGAGAAGCAGACATCGTGTCGAGCTTTGGCCAAGAACCTAGACGTGTAGCAACCGTGTTAAACCATTGATCGAGTCCCAACAAGTCGATTGATTAGGGTGAATGAAGGCTTGAAGGTTTTAGCCAAAACACGAAAAGACCGAACACTTGTCTCGAACGAGACAAGTAGTCTCGCGCGAGACAACACCTCAAGAAGTCACAATTTCTGATTTTAGTCCTAATTTTTGTCGGACGGAAAATCCGTTTTGGGGGTTTCTAACATTCGAAAACCAAACCTAAGGACCGAGGGGTCGAATTCATCTCAAGTAACATCGAGTTTCGTGCAATAAATTTGATGAGAAATTTTTCTCTTTTTTAGGGGCAAATCCGAAGGGAGAATTATAGGGACATTTTCGAAGGGACAATTTCGAAGCGACAATTTATTGATTTATTTTTCATGGATTATTGCACAAAACAAGATCTTGACAAGGGATTACAAGGATTCCAAGATCAAACCGACCGGTCACGGAGTGTCTTAAAAAGTCAATCTACATGATATGTGGCGATGCAGGGCTGGAAGGCTAGACTCCCCGCGATAAGACAATCTAGATGGATTGAATACGTGGAGTGGGATGATCCAACTTCGGAGATACCGGCGACTAGGTGGTTACCGTAATTCGTCCTTAGTGTGGGTCCCGGATTTATAGAGGGTATGTAATGCAATGACAGATATAGCATGAGTGTGCGTGTGTGAGAGTCAATCTAGGTGATAGATAAAATAGAGATTTTTTTAAAAAAAAAAAAACAAAAGAAAACAAGCAATGACCGCACCAAGTGGTTGCCTACGTTTCTTCCAAATTAGGAAGACTCAGGCCGTCGTAGTTCCACTTAAAGAGAGAGAGAGAGAGAATTAAATTAATTAATTACAAAGCCCGAGTCAACCGATGATCGGTAAAGAATTAAAATAAATCCAATCTCATGCAAGTATATAGTTTAAGTAATTAAAATTATTCTACCCTGCAAAATAAAGTTAATACAAGCATGATAGAAATAATAATTTATTTTGACTTTTCTGAATTTTTAAAACTTTTCTGTAAAGTTTTTGTTTTTGGTTTTTTTTTTAGATTGTTTTTTTTTTCAATATGGTCAAACTAGGTAAAGAAGAGTCAACCAAGGTCCTTTTTTTCGCTTTTGTGTCAGTCAACTTCCAAGTCCATTGATCTAACCCTTTTCCTTTATCATGCCGCCGCCAAACAAAGGATTTTTACCGAATGTTAGTCTCGCGCGGGACTACCTTGTCCCGTACTGGACAAGCAGTCGGACATCAATTTTTTTTGACGAAAACAGTACAGAAAAATCAGAAAAAATCCAGAAAAATCAATTTTTTGCAGGAAATTAAAAAGATTGATAATACTCAATTGTAACGCACGTCTAACCCTTTTAATTAATTGTCCCCAGCGGAGCCGCCAAAACTGTAGCGTTGATATTTTTTATTGAATAACAAAGTCCCCACTTATTATTTATTTAGGAAGACAATAAGAAAAACCTTTTGATGATTTAAGAGATTTGAGGGTTCGGGGGTTATGTTATGGAATGGGAAGGTTGAGGAGCACCCATTCCACCCAATCCGAAAATCGGTCTTGCCAATTGAGTATTATCAATCAAATCAATTAATAATTAAAGAAGAACAAGCAAACCCTAATTAATTTCTTAATTAGAAATGTCGGGTTGTATGCTCCGAGATCGCCTCCATGAATCGAAGGGACTCTAGGCTAACCCTTTTGATGGGGTTACTGTGGGGACCCCGACCCGGAACCTTAGCTCGTGCCCCGAGCGGGAGGGTCCCCTTACTATCTAAAACCACTTGAATTTTTAAAAACATTAACTTCACTTGAAAAGGAAACAAACTTTAACATTACTGTTATAAAACTAACTTTAAACCTCTCCACTTGGAGGAAAATTATAACAAACTTTGAAAGATAGACAACATGTTTTAGTTACAAAAGATCCCAAATAAAAAGTTGAACCAAAGTTGTTTATATACAAACTCCACAAAGGAGCTACACCAAAATACATTTACAAATCCCAACCTAGACATACACATACCCAGACAACCCAAAAGACACGTCTAAACTCCTTTCCATCCTCACTGGGCTGGACCTCCTGTCTCAGTGCGATCTAAAACATTAAAGGGAGAAGGATGAGAATAAATCTCAATAAGCTATTGTGAATGCAACAATATGCCAAGTAAAATGCAACAGATAACAAGGTGCATATAACACATTGGTAAAGCGGTAAACACATTACGTTACCTTGTTTTACCTTTCCCGTCTGAACAATAAGTGGTACAACGTTGGGAGTAAAACTCCACTCATTTGTGAACTGCTTAGGCATATTCACATCTTATAAGACCCATTTTTAAGGGAACCATATAAGATACTAGCAATCTGTAAGGCTTTTGGCTCAATACAGAAGCTATAACCCCAGTCTGTGGCCATAGAAGGGGACAGTCACAGGTATAATGTAATCCGATCACATTATAGAACAATTTCCATAATTGATCGTATTCTATTATACCCCTAAAAATTAGCTGATTGAAACACATTCAAGCACATAATAGTTACTTGAAAAGAAATCCATAAAAGGGATAACAAAATAACAACATGGTATTCATACTCGTGTTTAAACCAATACAATAGTGCAACATACATTTCATACACTATTTGAATCATAAACCATGGATATGTAATCAAGTAAGGGCACAATGCATAACCAACAAGCCCTACATGTTCAATATATAACAATTAATAACCTCTATAAAGGTTCAAGATCAAATTACCAAGTTTGAATAACTTTGGTTAAGTTGAAAATCAAGCCTACCAACCATTTTCCGAACAATATTTAAAACCCCTTCCTCAAATTAATTTTGACCAAGTAAGACACCATTGGATAGCTAAAGTTTTGTACTTTAATTATAGTCAAAGATTCATGTGTCAGAAACAAGGTCAACATTTTGTTGTGTTTCCCAGTTTACTTTATTGTATCAAATTCAAAACAGTAACAATTCTATCATGAAAATTGTTTTAATTGTGTAAAAAAATGTCTTTTAGTTGTTGAATCCTCTACTGGTACTTTAATTATAGTCAAAGATTCATGTGTCAGAAACAAGGTCAACATTTTGTTGTGTTTCCCAGTTTACGTTATTGTGAATTTCCCCCCTATCTCAGGCTTTTACAAAAGTGAAACATCAACTAATGGCTCCAGGAAAATTTGCTCAAGTACCAACCTCAATGGCAAAACTTCATGTAGTAATTAAAGAAAAAAATGTTGGTTTCCCTACATCAAGTGCAGATGGCAGCCCCAAGAAAAATGAGCCTCAAATTCATGGTAAATACAAAATCCTTTGGTTTATATATATGTTGAGTTCATACAGGATCCAGGATCCTATACTTCAGAATGCTTATGTTTTTAGTTGATTTGTGTTATATATATGTTCATATCGTGTGAATATCATTAAAAAGATGTTTGTAATATACTCACAAATGTAATATGTGTCTGAGTCATTCCTAGAAATCAAGTAGTCCATTATTAGAATTTTGATACCAGTTACTATGCAATCTCAGGGATAATTCATATGGAAATATGCTTAACTGATACATTGATGATATATTGTTAGAGGTGCTGGTTCTTGTTAATAAATCTTTTCTATCATTGTTTATAAATTTGTGCTTATTATAGCAATTGTAATTTACTCTTATCTCTAGACTTTGGTAAAGATTTTTTAAATTTCTGAAATTGAGAGAGTGGGAGCCAGAGTGTTTTGGGGGTTGGGGTGGGGTTATTAGTTGTTACCCATGAAATTCATCACCCTTGGCACCTTGGGGTAATACTGTCTGTAAATCGTTTTAGTTTTATACTACATTTTGAACTGGCATTCAAGCTCCCCCCATAAATTCAGAACAATGTCATTGGAAGTGATTTTATCCTAATTTTCACTACGATACACATGCCTGTATTTGCGGAGGTCCCAGTTCATATTTTGGCTAGAGATGGCCCATGGTCCCAGCTACCAAGTTATGTGGATGCCACGCCAGTATATGGGCAAGAAACTGGTAGCATAAATGTGTGCCTATGTTGCTAGTCATGATCACTTAAAACTGGTGGAAGTTGTTAATATATGGTCTCAAACACTGAAACAGTTCTAGCACAGTTTTAACGACAACACCGGCAAGCACCATTTCATGTTTTAGGTAAAAGAGATGGAAATACCTTTTCTTATGCTGTGTGTTTAAGTTAGATGGAACTCTTGAAGCAACCTATAGATATTATTGGCTGTCATGAGGTGGACTGTGGGACTGTATTAGCAAAATATTTGATTTCTCTGACAGCTTCATAGTGTGCTGGAACCTCACTTTACTTTTAAATATTTGTAGAAGAGGGGCCTTAGTAAATTCCAGTACTGAGAAGTTGACAGCCTTAGGGTTAGGGAAGCTAGTTTGAGTAGCCTAATTTTCCATACCACTTCAATAATTAATCGTTGAAAGGAAGTATAATAGCAACTAGGACGGATTTCATAACAATCGATTAATATTAGCATGCATTTCATAATGACTAATATTCTTAGGTAGGTCAAATTTACAAGCCTCAATTGAAATTATTTTGAAATTTTTTACAATGAAAACATTGGTAGCTAGGTAAAACCAGACACTTTTTTTAGATGCTCCGAAAGAAATACGTCAGAGTGTCAGCATTACAATTCTTGTGTTAAGTCGTTGATGGTTTATTACAGTAGTTCGCAGAGGCCATATACAGCTAAATTGAAAAGCGACAATCTAATAACCATCTACAAATTAAATTAACGAACAACTAGAACTTGAAGTTCTAACTTTATTTTATTTGCTTTGTTAGCAACACGAGGGAAAATAAAAGGAAAAGGATTAGACAGATATATGAAAGCTTATGGAAAGATTCCTGTGCACATCCCTGAATCAAAGGGAAGACCTATTAACAGAATAACTTTTGCTAAGTTTTCGAGTGAGCTTGGTATAATTGCACGTAAAAACATTTCGGTTGGAAAAACATCATACAAGAAACTTGGTAACGACGAGAAGGCTCTTCTTTATGAGCGCATCAAGTAGTTTTTTAGATCTTTTGTTTGATATACACATATTTTTATTTATGAAGATCTTGATGCCATCTTGTACATTGCAGGATAAGTTTAATTTGCTCGATGATGGACCACACATGAAGAGGTGCATCGATACTATTCTTGGTAGTCGTTTCAGGGACCACATTTGTAGGCTACACAAAAAGTGGGAAAAATGATTAAACATGGTAAATTTTATGCCGAAGCCCGCCAAAATCCTCCTGAAGGGGTAGCAGAAGATGATTGAATGATTCGTTGTGGTAGGTGGGAGAACGAAGAGTATCAGGTATATCTTTTTTGCAACTTTCTCTTTTATTTATAAGGGAGATGACCGGATGTCCCTTGCTTATAATTCTACATGCAGATTAAATGTGCCAAAAACAAAGAAAATCGAGCCAATAATGAATTGAACCATGTGATGGGTTCTATGTCTTATGTGATTGCCCGTAATGAAATGGTATCATTTTCTCTTATTTTGCAATCATGTCTTCATTCTTTGTATGAAATACTACTTTAATTGGAATTTGAATTGGAATTGGAATTACAGGGTAATCCTAATCGCGTAGAATTTTATGGAAAATGTTATGGCGGCCCTGAAATGAAGGATTTTAAGACAAAACTAGCTGAGCAGAATTATGTACGGTCAACATATGTTTATAATTTATTTTGTTCTTCACTATTTTAACTTCTTTATTAAGTTAATACTTAGTATTTAAAGATATTTATATTTCCAGAAAGAAAGATATGGAAGATGTTAAGGAAACGTATCCTGAAATGCCACCGGATGAAGTTGCTGATGTTGTCCTTGGAAAGAGGTCTGGACGTATACCTGGGCTTGGCTTTGGTCCTAGACCAGAGAAGTCCAGCTCAGTTCGAGATGCCTCATTGGAGTCTCTTGTGATGTCACAACAAGAGGAGTTAAAATCTCAACAAGAGCGGTTAAAATCTCACGACGACAAGATTAAATAATTAGAAGAGATGGTAGTTAAACTGGTGAATGATTCTTCAACTAACGGTCAGTATGTTCACCTCTTTATTTATGAGTCCTCTTTGGTTGTTTCATATGCTCTAGTTTAATTAGAGATCATTTTGGAGTTCACTGTATATATTTTATTATTTAGTGTTTATTGTTTGGATTTGTGGAAGAACTATATACTCAATTTTTTCTCTTTTTGTGTATCATATAGGTGCAGGTAAATTCTAGTGTGGCTACGTTGAACGAAGTCTACGCAGCAAAATATTGTAAGTTTTATATGTTATATAGCGTGAATGTTATTGCTCATTATGATCTCCTCCATGAAATTTTAATAACTTATTATCTATTTTTAATATTGCAGCTTATCTTTATTATTCTGTACAGTATTTGGCTAGAGCTACTACGTAATTACTTATGGAAAGAAAATTTATATAGTTGACATTGAATTGGGAAGATTTGAGATAGTAAAGATATGTTTTTGTCGCTTCAACTAGTGAAGATTTGAGATAGTGAAGATATGTTTTTGTCGCTTCAACTGAGATATTAGAGACACGTATTTTTTTGCCTTCGCTATTTGGGGATGTACCGATGTTCGGTCGAAACCTAACGGTTTATTTTATATCCGCAAGCGCACGGGCTATTGTAATATAGCGGGTGCAAGTACGAGTCGATCCTACAGAGACAGGGTTTACTTAAGGGATATTTTTGTCTTTAGAAAATATAAAAAGGATTGGGGGGTAGATAAAATTTGTTTTTAGAATAATAGAGAGAGCATAGACAGAAAATACTTTAATTGAATTCTTATAAAACGAAGCATTCTCGGGATTGGAAATCATACACATAATCTTATTCATCAAATTGTCATTGTCTTAGAAATAAAAGGTTTTCATAAAAAGCAAGGATGGTATGTTAGGCCTACGCTATTTCGGGCTAGGACAATAGCGTTTGTATTCTTCACTAATTATGTTCTAACTGTTTGAGAAATCCGTTTATGTTTGACCCCGCCCTGTCACAAACGGGCATTCCGGCTTATCTCTAGCTGACCATAATTAGTAAGAATCCATTAAGGACGGAAGTTCAACATACTTTCCATTAAAAGAACATCCCTAGGCCATTGAACTACTCTCGTGATCAATGAACCTAGTTTCTTTATATGGTTCCGTCAATTGAGATTCTCCGCTAGGTACTTCTCTCAATTGACTGAATCATACAAATTGGATATCGCCAATAAGTAAGGCATTTAGAGAATAATATAAAGAAATTGTTTTAGATGAAGAAAGAAGACAAGACTAATCATTTTTTAGATGATGAATAAGCATGTTTTTGAGTTTCCAACCCCAAGAATATGGGGGATTACTCACAAGCCATTTATAATATAAAAGCAATTAAAATAAGAGATTGAGTAAGAGAGACTTATGATGGACAAATGCTGGAAATAATGCTTCACTTTTATTGATCTTCTTCCAAAGTAACTTCAAGAACAAAGTAATGACTTGATCTTCAAATCTCCTTGGAAATTGTTATCACAAGTATTTTGTGTTTTCTATCTATCAAATATCAGTATTTCTCTCTAATGATCCTCCTTAAGACTGATCTCTAGGGTCCTATTTATAAAAAGGAGGGAACTCTTCAATCGGGTGCAACCAAAAGGTGCCTTTACGTCGCGATCACGTTTTGCACGGCCGTGTCAAGGAAGTTGCACGGCCGTGTGACCCTTGGCGCCGATTTGAATTTAAGTCTTGACACCTTGCACGGCCGCTCCTAAATAAGCCGCACGGCCGCTCCGCTGATGACACGGGCGCTCCTTCTTCAAGACACGGCCACTCCATATTTTAGGGCCAAAAATGGCCTGAAAAATGCCAAGTGCACGGCCGCTCCATCTCTTGCCACGGCCGCTCTGTACGAATTTTAACTTTGTGTTCTTGATTTGGTTGGTGCTCTCCCATGTCTTTTGCCTTGAAGTGTCCAAGTATCCTTTTGATAAAAATGAACCTAAAACTTGTCTAAAAAGGCAAGAAATATACCAAAAGCGTAAAATCTAGAAAATAAGGAAAAGAAACTAAAAAGTATAAGAAATGAAATGAAAAATGATGTTTTATGCCATAAAAAGTATATAAAAATAAGGATAAATGACTATATAATAGTCACTTATCAAACTCCCCCACACTTAAACCTTTGCTTGTCCCCAAGCAAACTTATAATGAAATATGGGGAGGGAGAAAAATTATGATTGATCCCTCGAAATAAAGTAGCAAGCCCTTGAATGCCTTGTAGATAATGCCTTTTATCTATCCAATCATATTTTGAATATCTTTAAAAATTTTATTTTGGGAAGAAGTATTTTAGGGATATTTTAAAGAGATAAAATGCAAGACAATAACCTAGTATAGCATATATAGAATTTTGATCAAGTAAAGCATGCTAGAAGGAAGAATTTTCTTGGTAGAAAAAGCCATCACTTTTTAGAGTGATTTTTTAGAAAAGATGAATTTTATTTCTTTAAGATGTACAAGAAAAGGTATAGACATTTATTCACAATTTAGAAGTTCCGAAGAATTGCATTACATTCTTGAATCACAAGGGTGAAGAATGGGTGATGGTAGTGGAAAAATCTCGTCAAAGTCAAACAAATTTATCTTTATTTTTGTACGTGTTATATTTTTGCAAAAGACCTAAGTTATTCTTGATCCTTTCAAGTAGGAGACATTGTGGTCGCGAGCCCCATGTTCCTAATACTTAGATCAAGAATACTTTTGGATATTATTCCCGTTTTGGCAAGGAAGCATCGTCGCAGCGAACGCCGTGCCCCGAGTTACTTAGGAGATAATTTTCTTTTTGCTTTTGGTGACCATTGTCACTCTTTTATTAATAAGATAAAAGTGTTTTACTTTGACTTGATTTGAAAATGGAAGGATGGAATTTATGAAAGGGTGTGATTCAAGAGATGCAAACAAAAAGGTGCTTCTAAAAAGGGAATAAATATCTAATAAAGATAAAGAATGTACAATCTTAAAGGAATATATTCAAAATTTGCATAAATGACCAAGTATATAAAAAGATTCCTTCTAATCAAATGCATTTTCCTTGATGAGACTCTATATTTTGCTATACAAACTTATGAGGCTTTCAATTATTTCCTAAAAATATCCTTATATTTTTCCTTTTATAGATTTCTAAGTTTATAGAAAATATGAGAGGAAAGATAAATAGGCATTATACTAGGGCAAATGGCAAGCATAAGAAATAATGATATGGATCATCATAGGGATTTTTATAAATACATTATATACTATTATACATGCATAAATGAAAATGCAACTAAGTTAAAAAGAGAAAAAAAAAAAAAAAAAAAAAAAATTATACTAGAAAGCAAGTAAATTAAAACTAGAAAGCAAATAGATAAATACCCCCCCCACACTTGAAGTGAACATTGTCCTCAATGTTTCAAGGACAAAGAGTAAAGAGATAAGCATGTGGTGGTAAACAAAATTATGATAAACAGCAATATAATCCATCGGTTTACTATTCCGATGATGCTTGTTTAAGGTCATAAGCTCGACCCCTTTCTATCAGTGACAATGGACGGTGAGTGGTATTGTAATGGTCTCTTATCCTTAACAACTCGCCATTCCTCCCCCTTTGGCGTGATTGAGCTCTTAAGATTGATGCAAACGCGACCTCCTGATGTGCCTTTTTTCTTAGGCCCCCTACCCTTTGATTTTTCAATTTTATTATGCTGCCTAGGGTGCATATTTTTCATACCATTATGATCTAAGGGCTTTTTAATTATTATTTTTGAGTCCTTGGATTGCAATTTTTCACCCTTTTTGCTATCATTCTCAGGAGTGTTGATTTCATGGCACGGTTTCTTGAGATTTAAGTCTTTAAATTCGACTTTCTTATTTCCAATGTTTAGAGAAAGAGTGCCATTCTTTACATCTATTACTGCACCAGCGGTGGCAAGAAAAGGTCTTCCTAGAATAATTGGAATTTGGTGATCTTCCTCCATCTCAAGGACTACAAAGTCGACCGGGATGATCAATTTCCCGATTTGGCAAGGGACATCTTCCATAATACCCATCGGGTATTTAATGGAACGGTCAGCAAGTTGGAGAGAAATAGTGGTGGGTTTCATTTCCCCCACACCTAGTTTCTTACCTATCGAAAACGGAATGAGGCTCACACTTGCCCCAAGATCTAACAAAGCATTATCAACATTATATTTACCTATTTTGCAATGAATAGAGAAAGTGCCGGGATCTTTTAATTTAGGAGGAAGTTCTCTTTGTAAAATGGCACTTACTTCTTCTGTCAAAGCGACAGTCTTATGCTCCTCAAGTTTCCTCTTATTTGCAAGAATATCCTTTAAGAACTTAGCATAGGACGGCATTTGTTGAAGGGCATCGGTAAAAGGTATGTTGATGTAAATAGACTTTAAAACTTCTAAAAATTTTGCAAATTGTTTATCAAGTTTGGCTCTTACCAACCTTTGGGGGTATGGTATTGGAGGGTCAAAATTTCTAGAAATCTTAAGGGATTCTGTCCCATTTTCAACATCTTCATTAGTCTCAACCAGCGGTGGGGTTGGACTAATGTTCTCCTTACTCGGTTTGATATTTTTCTTAGGAAGGGGATCTACAATTTCTTTTCCACTCCTAGTTTCTACCGCACTAACATGCTCATCGGGCCTTTGCGATTGACCGGGAAAACTCCCTTGTGGTCTATGCGAGGTGCCGACTTGTTGAGCTTGTTGATTTTCAAGCATTCTATTGTGGGCGGCTAAATTATCAAACCTAGCATTCAACGACTTTATGGATTCCCTTAACTCATTATTGGTCTTTTCTTGCTCATTCTTACTTTCAATCATAAAATCCATAATAAGATCCAATTTAGACTTAGGGGGAGGGAAAGCACTAGAATTGCCATTGAAATTCTTTTGTGTGAATCCCGGTGGTTGTGTAGAAGATTGCGGGTTTAAAATATTGTTATTCTTATAGGAAAAATTTGGGTGATTTCTCCACTCGGGATTGTATGTGTTTGAATACATACCACCCTTTTCCCCATAAGAATTAACAAAGTTTACTTGATCACTAGAAGTAGTGTCAAGCAATTCACAACATTCTGTACTATGTGAGTTTGACCCACATAGTTCACAAACAACATTAATGTTGGCCACGGGATTTACATTAAAGTTTTCAAACTTTTTAAGAAGCATATCAACTTTAGAAGATAAGGTAGTAATGACATCAATATTATACTTACCTGGAATCCCCTGCGGTTGTTCCTTCTCATTGAACCATTGATAGTGATTCAGGGCTATGCTTTCTATCAAGTCGTATGCTTCATCCACCGTCTTATTCATTAGTGCACCTCCTGCGGCGGCATCAATTGTCTCCCTTGTTCTATATGTGAGACCATTGTAGAAAGTGTGCACAATTAACCACTTTTCAAGCCCGTGGTGAGGGCACGTCCTTAGGAGATCTTTGAATCGCTCCCAAGCGTCATACAGTGATTCGCTTCCTGTTTGGCTAAAATTTGTAATCTTCGTCCGAATTTGAGCAGTCTTGCTCGGAGGGAAGAAACGTCCAAGGAATGCTTCTTGAATTTGGTCCCAAGTTGTAAAAGAGTTGGGTGGGACTGAAATTAACCACTGTTTCGCCTTATCCTTAAGAGAGAAAGGAAAAAGGCGCATCCGAATTGCTTCCGGGGTAACATTCTGAATACGTGTGGTATCACAGTATTCCAAGAATGTTTGGATGTGGAGATGAGGATCTTCGAAAGCAGTGCCGCTATATTGGTTATTCATAACCATAAGCAAAAGTCGCGGCTTTATCTCAAAGTGTGCCGCTTCGGCATTCGGCACAACAATAGGGGATCTAGTTCCCGGGGTACTTGGGTTAACAAAGTCCCGTAGGGTCCTAGCAGGTGTTTGCGGTTCTCCGTCCATGTGTTTTTGTAGAGTTTCTCTAAATCTTCTTAATCTTTCGTGAAAGCTTCTTTCGGGTTCCGGATCAAAGTTGTCAACGAATGTCCGAGACCGTTTCATAAACTACAAGAAAAACACTTGAAGAAAAATTAAACGTAACAAATTATAGGACGAGAAAGCAAAATATCAAAAATAAAATAAAAACTAAAAAATTTTGTAGTAAAGACAAAAATAAAAAGTAAACCGTTGTCCCCGGCAACGGCGCCAAAAACTTGTTCGGTCGAAACCTAACGGTTTATTTTATATCCGCAAGCGCACGGGCTATTGTAATATAGCGGGTGCAAGTACGAGTCGATCCCACAGAGACAGGGTTTACTTAAGGGATATTTTTGTCTTTAGAAAATATAAAAAGGATTGGGGGGTAGATAAAATTTGTTTTTAGAATAATAGAGAGAGCATAGACAGAAAATACTTTAATTGAATTCTTATAAAACGAAGCATTCTCGGGATTGGAAATCATACACATAATCTTATTCATCAAATTGTCATTGTCTTAGAAATAAAAGGTTTTCATAAAAAGCAAGGATGGTATGTTAGGCCTACGCTATTTCGGGCTAGGACAATAGCGTTTGTATTCTTCACTAATTATGTTCTAACTGTTTGAGAAATCCGTTTATGTTTGACCCCGCCCGTCACAAACGGGCATTCCGGCTTATCTCTAGCTGACCATAATTAGTAAGAATCCATTAAGGACGGAAGTTCAACATACTTTCCATTAAAAGAACATCCCTAGGCCATTGAACTACTCTCGTGATCAATGAACCTAGTTTCTTTATATGGTTCCGTCAATTGAGATTCTCCGCTAGGTACTTCTCTCAATTGGTGAATCATACAAATTGGATATCGCCAATAAGTAAGGCATTTAGAGAATAATATAAAGAAATTGTTTTAGATGAAGAAAGAAGACAAGACTAATCATTTTTTAGATGATGAATAAGCATGTTTTTGAGTTTCCAACCCCAAGAATATGGGGGATTACTCACAAGCCATTTATAATATAAAAGCAATTAAAATAAGAGATTGAGTAAGAGAGACTTATGATGGACAAATGCTGGAAATAATGCTTCACTTTTATTGATCTTCTTCCAAAGTAACTTCAAGAACAAAGTAATGACTTGATCTTCAAATCTCCTTGGAAATTGTTATCACAAGTATTTTGTGTTTTCTATCTATCAAATATCAGTATTTCTCTCTAATGATCCTCCTTAAGACTGATCTCTAGGGTCCTATTTATAAAAAGGAGGGAACTCTTCAATCGGGTGCAACCAAAAGGTGCCTTTACGTCAGCAGTCACGTTTTGCACGGCCGTGTCAAGGAAGTTGCACGGCCGTGTGACCCTTGGCGCCAGTTTTGAATTTAAGTCTTGACACTTCGCACGGCCGCTCCTAAATAAGCTGCACGGCCGCTCCGCCCGATGACACGGGCGCTCCTTCTTCAAGACACGGCCACTCCATATTTTAGGGCCAAAATGGCACGAAAAATGCCAAGTGCACGGCCGCTCCATCTCTGCTGCACGGCCGCTCTGTCTGAATTTTAACTTTGTGTGCTTGATTTGGTTGGTGCTCTCCCATGTCTTTTGCCTTGAAGTGTCCAAGTATCCTTTTGATAAAAATGAACCTAAAACTTGTCTAAAAAGGCAAGAAATATACCAAAAGCGTAAAATCTAGAAAATAAGGAAAAGAAACTAAAAAGTATAAGAAATGAAATGAAAAATGATGTTTTATGCCATAAAAAGTATATAAAAATAAGGATAAATGACTATATAATAGTCACTTATCAACCGACAATTTTAATGATAATTAATTATATTTTGATAACGTGTAGTATTTTGGTTTTATATAATATTTTCACATATATATTGTTTTTTCTTGGAGCAGCAATTAGATTAAAATTACATTTTGCAACAAAATATTTCCTAGTAAAAAAGATGGCTACGCTATGAAAATGTTTCGTAGTAAGACAGTAACATTCGGCGACGAAAATGTTTTGTAGTAGAAGAATGTATTTATAGCTATGAAAATGTTTCATAGCAAGACAGTTACATTCGGCGACAAAAATATTTTGTAGTAGAAGAATGTACTTATAGCTATGAAAATGTTTCATAGCAAGACAGTAACATTCGGCGACGAAAATATTTTGTAGTAGAAGAATGTATTTATAGCTATGAAAATGTTTCATAGCAAGACAGTAACATTCGGCGACGAAAATATTTTGTAGTACAAGACCGGATAATTTGGGACGAATTAATTCGTCGCTAAAAGAATTCATTTGGCTACGAAAAATACCCTTTAGCGACGATTTTATATTTTGTCGCAGAAACTATTTGGCGACGAAATTTATTTTTCGTAGCTAAAAAATATACCTACGACTACGAATATTATCTCGTCGCCAATACCTTTAGCGACGTCGCATAGGCGACGAAATTGCGACGAAAACAGGTTCGTCGCCAATACTCTTTAGCTACGAATCTTAACATTTTGCTACAAATTTTTTCGTAACAAAATCTCAATTGTTTTTGTAGTGTTAGTTTGTAACAATAATCAATTTATACTTTATATAGATAGTGGATATACTCCCTCCGTCCCATTAGTAATGGGAATTTTACTGTAGATACGGGAATTAAGGAAAAGTGAATTATAGTGGAGGAAATAGTGAATTATAATAGTGTTGTGAGTATTAAAATAATGTAGGAGAGAGAATGAGTGGGGGGAATAGTAAAGATTCCTTTCCATTTTAGGAAGTTTGTGGTTTGTAATGGGACGACCAAAAAGGAAAGTTTGTGGTTTGTAATGGGACGGAGGGAGTATTCATTTTCTACTTATGAATGAACTATACTAGAAAATTTTATTAGATTTTATAAATTGTTATTGATACATCAATTAACAATATTATTAATAATACTTTTCATAACTTTTTAAAAATAATTCATTATTTTTCATCAAAAAAAAAGGATTTTTTTTAGTGAATGAGTTGATTCAATTCTTTATATGCTCTCTCTGACCCAAATTGATAGTCTAGTTTGAGTTTTCAAACCTTTTAAGGTTATGTTTTGGAAATTTCTTGATTTTGAAACCTTTATTTTTGAAAAGGGATTAACTTTCTGGGACAATCAAAAAAGTGAAATGGAACTATCATTTTGGGACAAATGGTGTTTATATTTTATCTTTAACATCTTATTGGTTAGTAAAAAATACTAATAAAAATTACTATCTTCGTTCCTAAATGAATGTCTAAAATTTGTTTAAGAGATATTTTGAACATGTTTACTTCTTATACTATATATACCTAGAGACGCATACATATTCTTCTCCGGCACTTTCTGAACATTTAATTTAATTTAATTAGTATACAATGTAAAGCGAAAAAAATTGATTGAAAAAATTATATAGGGACAATGTTTTAAAAAAACGATATGATGTTCATTTTTGTATGAGTCGGTCTGCTGAGAAACGCGTTTCTCCGTCGCGTGTGGAGAAACGGGGCTATGTTTGTCGCGCGACATACTTAGCCAGTTTTTGGATATCATTTTCAAAGCTTATGGATATCCAGAAGCTTGAATATGGATATCCAGAAGCTTTGGAAAGGATATCCAGAAACCAAATATTTTTCTGGATATCCTTTCCAAAGCTTACGATATCCGTAAGCTTGAATATGGATATCCGAAGCTTTGGAAATGATATCCAGAAAAAAAATTTGGTTTCTGGATATCCTTTCCAAAGCTTCTGGATATCCATATTCAAGCTTCTGGATATCCATATTCAAGCTACTGGATATCCAGAAGCTTTGGAAAGGATATCCAGTTGTTGTGGCTAAGTATGTCGCGCGACAAACTAAGCCCCGTTTCTCCATACGCGACGGAGAAACGCGTTTCTCCCCAGATTTTGTGTTTTTGTATATATTTTTATTTAAAATAGATATTTATTTAGGAATGGGGGTAGTTATTTGGAGGAACGTTACAAATTGGATAAATTTAGGTGGTGTAAGTGCACTTTTATAACTTATATTTTGACGACTAACTGGATAAAGATTTAAATTGCAACAAAATTTATTTACAAAGTTTTTTACGCAATTATTATTTATACAAGGTTTAAATTGAAATGGATAATTTGTACAAGGTTTATTTGCAATTACCTCCTATGTAAATTATACTTTTCATATTATAATATATGTTACAATTGACTTTTCAATATTTTTTTTAAAAAAATAATATATTTTACTTGTTTGTATATTTCATTTATAATATATTACATCAATATAATAAGCACAAAATCTCAGGAAAAACATGTTTTACACTCGTTTAGTGTAAAATATTTTTTCAGAATGCACGGTGACATTTTTGTAAATTAGTGGAACTTAGTTTAAAAACGTGCAATGACATTTTTTTAAAATAATCGAAACTTATAAAAACTCACTACACTTTTCGACACTATAACCGACACTTTTCAATACTATAACCGACATTTTTAGCACTAGAACTGACATTATTTTCAACATTTTCATCGACACTATTTAACACTATAACTGACAATCATTAACACTACCACTAGTCCTGTTGAAATAAGTGTCGATTTGAATATTTATAAGTGCCATTTTGAGTATTTGACATTTATAATATTATGACTGACTCTTTATAATATTATTAATGATTAAGGCAAATTCGTTTTTTCATTCTCTTATTCTCAGGTTCTTATACTCTCTAAGATATCTTATTCTTACACTCGAGGGCCTGAGTTGGAGTAACATCCAACTTTGACCTTAATAGTGATTCCTTGTGTTGTGTTATAGGTACACACAAATATATCCTGCCAGATATCCTACGAACCGCTCTGACCCCAAAAGTCCAGGCGTCATCAGTGGTTCCATTGCCGAGAAAAATCGTAATTTTCTCCTAAATTTTTGTGTCAAAACACCCGTCGTGTTCAAAATACTCGCTGTCAAAAAAGCCTGTCTTTTTTAGCCCTTTTTCGACAAAATGTCTAAAACTCTTGAAAATGTCGGTCATTTGACAATCAATGAGGGTGACTAAGCTTCCCCTTCTAATATCAACCCTGTTAGGCCGAGCACCCCAGCCTTTCTCAGGTAAGGGGCCCGTTTTCAAAGCCTGAATAGCCTCTCCCCTACTCAAAAGGGTTTAAAGAGGCTGGCGAAGGAAGCCAGAGCCAAAAAAGCCCTCTTAATTACTGGCCCAAAAAATCCTATATAAGCTCCCATCACCTCCCCAAATACTCCTCTCACCCCCTAAATGATCCTCAAGAGACAAGAAACCCTGACCGCAAGGTCCAAACTGGTAGCTGAGGCCATGACCATCAATGACGCTCAGTTGGATTTAGTCGAGCTAGAGGCGAACGGCGGAATGCCCCTCCCAGCAGGGTCCCAAAGGTTCTCCCAACTAGTCCCCGCTAACTCGCTTGCTAGTCAAGCTAAGGGGAAAAATGGGCAGAACCAACCCTCAACCGCGACCAGGCGGCAAGGGAGTGTTGGTGTAATGCCCTAGGCTTTAGTTATGTTTAACTTAAAATTGTTATGTATCGTCTTTATCATTAAGCATATTATTTGATTATTATATATTTTGCATATTTATTGTAATAATCTCCGTTCCTAATTATTATGTGAATAATTAGTATAATTGTCAATGGATAATCATATGATGATTATTTGCATAGAGATGCACATTGAAATTATGGATACTTGTTAGAGAACAAGTGACTGGACTTGACCCGTATGAGATTTATGTCATGGTCAAATGTCATAATTAAATCTCATATGGTCACTTCATTTAGTCCCTAGACCTGAGATTATCATGACCATACATATGATGAAAGTCATGTTTGATTTTAGTCAAACGATATCTTAACACGATATTTATAAAGGCTATTTTTGGCATGATCAAATTCCTGATGGGAAGGATGATAAGTCAAGATGGAATTTTTCCCTCGAAAGAGAGATGTTTTGCTTGGGCCCCTCGATGAGTGATAATGATGGAAAGTGTGTGGCCACACCCCAATGAGATTGGATTATCATTATACTCAAGATCTAGAAAGCATTGAACAGATACAAGTTGACGTGACCATGACTTGTGTTCAATATAACATCGTGAGACAAAAGGAGAAATGGAAGAAATGATTGAGAGTTCCTGATATGGCTTGTTCTGTAGCGCGACACAACTGGCCATCTGGCATATTCTGTAGCGCGATATAACTGGCCATCTGGCTAGTTGTGTAGCGTGACACAACTAGCCACAGAGGCGGTTTACACTTGTTTCCTAATTTGATTAGGGCACAAACTCTAATACTAATGTAGTATAAATATGAGTCTGTAAACAGTCGAAATTGAGACGAATTTTCAAGAGAGAAAATCACCAAAAAGGTTTCTCAATATTTCTTCCATAGGTTTCTCAATACTACTAGAGGGTCTTCGCTCGTTTGACGATCAAGGCCTAGAGTTCCAATCCGAAGATAGAAAGGTTTTTGAAGATCGAAGATTGTGATTCAAAATCACACTGATAAATTGTTTGATAGCTCAAGACTGAAAAGCAATAAAGGTTGGTAAAATTCTATCTCATAGGAATTCAATTTAATCGTATAGAACGGATCTTAGGGCTTGGGTTTTTGTGTTAATTTGATGCTTAATTCCGCTGCGCATGGACCCATAAAACCCAACAGTGGTATCAGAGCCCCGTTCGTATGGTTAAGTTTGAATTAACATGCTAGAATTAAGATATAAATTTTTTATATGCTTATTGCATGTTTTTGTATGCGATAGAATTTTGATTGTTTATGTGAAACAATGTGTAAATCGTTTTCTGATTATGATGAATTAAATCTGCAAAAAGGGTTGTTTTATTGATTTAATTGCTTTATGATTGGAATTAATTGAAATTCGAAAAACTGCCAAACTGGCTACTCGAGTCGTGCGACAGAGTAGACCACGATTGAAAATCTGGTAGTTGGGCTATGGTATGTCACACGACAGAACATGGCCATGGTCAGTGTCTGGTCATGCGACATATATGTCTTCAGGAAGCTTCTGTCCCGTGACAGAATATGCCTGATCTGGGCAGTATCAGTTTTGTTGAATTTTCATGCTAATCTGTGAATATGTTTACAATCTGATATGTTCATGTCTTAATCTGGATGCTATAAATTTCTGAAAATTGATTTTATAGGGCTATGCTAGATTAATTCATTGTTTATGCATGCTTAATTATTTTAAATGTGTTTTTATTAATTGTTGCGATGCATGAATTATATGTTCTTAAGTGTTAAGAATTTTATTAGATGTTTATTGAAACATTGAATAATAATTTGTTAAATGTTTAGTTAAAACATTAAATATTGGTTTTCTGATTGTTTATGAGAAACAAGTCAGTTTACGCAAAATTTGAAGGAATCTGATTGTTTATGAGAAACAAGCCAGTTTACTAGTCTGATTGTTTATGAGAAACAAGTCAGTATACAAAGTATTGATTATGTTGCATTCAAATTGGTATTATAATTGTGCATGACTAGGAGAGTTTTGTCAAATGAAGATTTGGTACTTAAGCAGTCCTTGTGGCTCACCTATTTTCTTGAAAACTTACCTGGTGCACAGTTATTATTATCATTGTTGATATGCTTTGTTGATATGCTTATAATCTACTTTAAATAACCTTCATTTAACTTTTAAGTTCTTTATGCCAATCCATAATTAAAACACTTGAGAACAATCGGATAGTTTTGGGTGGGCTTGCCATAGCAAGGTGCTTTGATTCTATTCCGTTTGCGAGCAAGATGAGGAAATGGTGGTTCCTATACGTTTAAAGTGGATGAACTTAATTGGGTTATCAAAATGGTTTTGGACCCAAGACATAAGATGAGATTAAAATATGCTTAGACATATGATGTCTTGAATA
The DNA here is from genome assembly GCA_022495995.1 of Adenophora triphylla var. japonica. Lineage (NCBI taxonomy): Eukaryota > Viridiplantae > Streptophyta > Magnoliopsida > Asterales > Campanulaceae > Adenophora > Adenophora triphylla. The sequence goes on along the minus strand of JAFEMH010000970.1, from coordinate 163,161 downwards.
AATCTCATAAAAGATCTAAGAGTCATATACGATATGATTGATGTTTTCTACCTAATTAGTTTAATCTTGAGCGGTGCGCCATAGCGTACTTGAGATTAAATTAAAGTTGGATCTTAGCCCATTAAATGCATATTATGCTTATTTGCATTGGAAGGTGTATGATTTAGTGGGAGTATTTGTAAAATACATTATTTGCTTTTAAATGATAAATGTGTTGATATTGATATGTGTTCATATAATTTGTATATTTTGTTGTAGAAGTAGCATTACATAATGATAATTGCGATTCGTCCTTATGAAGGACAAAGTTCGAAAAGGAACGGTACAGATAATTCTGATTGGATCAGAAGCCTAAAGAATGGTTCTTAGGTAAATGTGTACGTTCTTGACGAATCCGTTCCTATTGAATCTAGTGCAAATGTTGCATATGGCAAATAAGGAAGCAACATTAGAAACATGCTGATGATTCTGACAATATTGCTTGACTTATAACTGCCACCATGTTTAAAGACTCTTATGAAGAACCTTGAACACATGGAAGTTACTTTTGTTCTAGCACACCGCACAAAGGAAATGTTCCAAGTGCAAGCTAGGCAAAAGATGTATGTTGTGGTGAAGGCTCTTAATTCATGAGATGAAAGAAGGAGCAATCCATAAGTTTGTTAATGGTTAACACAAGAAAGAGGTTCATAAAGGAAGGAAAAGTAGGTAAAGCAAAGGTTGCTAAACCTAGGACAAAAGTTGTCAAAGCTGAAGAGGCTAAACCCAAAGTGTCTCAAAAGGATGCAGTTTGCTACCATTGCAATGAGATTATTCATCGGAAGCAAAGTTGCAAGGCTTATTAGGAAGGCCTAAAAGGAGAAGAAGGGCAATATGATTGCTACTACTTCAAGTATCTATATGATAGATATTTTCCTTTCAAATTCTTGTTCTTGGGTATAAGATACCGGATATGAATCTCACATTTGTTTAAATGTGCAAGGAACAATGAATAGAAAGCTACTCAAAGACGGTAAATTAAACCCATGCGTGGGAATGAAGCAAGAGTTGCTGCATTGGCCATAAGGGATTTATGAAGTCAATTTACCTAGCAGACTAGTACTTGTTTTAAACAAGTATGCCTGCGTTCCGAATTTGAGTATGAGTGTTATTTCCATTTCTTATATGGATGATGAAGGATATAAATTTCTTATTGAGAATAAGAAGTTTTATATTTATTTAATGATATGCCTTATTGTATTGCATATGTCATTGAATGGTCTTCATATCCTTGAGGATGAGAAACAAAATAATATTGAAGATATCTATAATATAAATGGGAATTCTAAACCGAATAATATGAACAACGCATTCATATGGCATTGCCGGCTTGGTCAGATTAATAAGAAACATATATCTGAACTCCATTAACATGGACTTTTAGACTCATATGACGATGAATCATTTGAGGAATGTGGATCTTGTTTATTGAGATTATTGACCAAACCACCCTACACTAAGAGTAGTGTGAGGGCTAGTGACTTATTGGTCATTATACATGAGATGTATATGAACTATTAAGCAACATTGCTAGGGGGGGGATTTCGGTGTTTCATCACATTCACCGATGACTTATCTAGATATGACTATGTCGATCTGATGAAGTCCAAAGGTGAATCAATTGAGATGTTTCGAACATTTCAAGATGAAGTACAAAACAACTTGGCAAAACTATTAAGTACTTCGATTAGATCGAGGTGATTGATATTTGAGCCAAGAGTTTGACAATCATCTCAAAACTATGAAATCGTTTGAAAGTTGACTCCACCCGGAACACCACATTGTATGGTGTGTCTAAATGGAGGAATTGAACCTTGTACGACATGGTTCATTCGATGATGTGTCAATTAGACTTTCCTATTTCCTATTTCCTCTTGAGGATATGCATTAGAAATGATGCGGTTACACTGAATCGAGTCCTTACTAAATTGGTTCCTAAGGCCCCACATGAGATGTGGCATGGAAGAAAACTCAGTTTGTCTTTCATGAAGATTTGGGGTTGCGAATCTTATGAAAAGAGACTTGTCTCTTATAAGTTAGCACCAAATCTGACAAGGTTATTTTCGAAAATTAATCTTACAACCGCAAAGAGAACAAAACGTTTGTTGCTCTATACGATTCGTTTCTTGAGAAATAGTTTCTCAATAAAGAATCTAATGGGAGTAAAATTGGTCTTGAAAAGGTTCAAGAACTCGAAAATAATATGGAACCAAGAGTAGAGACGGAACCAAGTTCACAAAGAGTTGTGGAAATGGTTCAAGATGCACAAGTCCATCGTAGAATGGATAGGTTACGATCCAAAATCAAGAAATATTGATTTCTCGTATCGGAAAGTAATGAAGTTGAAGTCATTGAGAATGACGATCCTACTTCCTATCTTGAGGCGATGTCCACTCCTAGTTTGGATAAATGGTTAGGAACCATGGAATTCAAATTACAATCCATGTTTGATGATCAAGTTTGAAACTTGATTGAGCTACCTGAAGGTTTAAAAACTAATGGGATGCAAGAAGGTCTTCAAGACCGACATAGATGGGAAGGTGTGTACTTTCATGACTAAGGATTGTAGCAAAGAGATTTAGGCAAATTCATAGTATGACTATGATGGAACCCTTTTTCGCCAGTTACAATGTCGAAGTCTATTAGAATTTCAATTGCCATGATCGCATATTATGACTATATGATATGAAAAATGGATGTCAAACGACTTTCTTTAAACGGAAAGATTATTAAGGATGTATATAGTACACAACCCAAATAGTTTGTCGATCCAAGGAACTCTAATAAAGTATGCATGTTGCAAAGATCCATGAGATGGGTTGAAGCAAGCTTAAAGGAATTGGAATCTTCATTTTGATGAATAAGTCAAAGAGTTTGATTTCATCAAGTATGAAGATGAACCTTGTGTATACATGAAATTCAGTGGGAGCATAGTATTATTTCTATTGTTTTATTATAATGATATCTTACTCATTGGAAAAACGAAGTTCCAACACTTAAGACTGTCAAGTCTTGGTCAAGGAAAGGTTGTTTCAATGAAAGGTATGGGTGAAGCCACTTACATCCTTGGCATCAAGATCTATAGAGATAGATCTAGAAGGATAAATTGGTTTGAGTCAAAGTATTCACATTGACAAGGTTCTTAGAAGAGTCTAAGAAGAGTAGCTTGTCAATGGGTCATGGTATTTCTCTTAGAAATATTCATTGTCTTATGACAACTGATGAGCAAAAGGGAATGAATGAAGTTCCATATGCTGTGGCATTTGGATCAGTCATGTATGCCATGATTTACACTAGACCCGGCGTCTCATATGCTCTAAGCATGATGAGTCGATACCAATCTGATCCTGATGTAAACCATTGGATAGCAGTCAAGATGATCCTTAAGTACTTAAGAAGAACTAAGGATACGTTCTTGGTATTTGAAAGATTGGAAGTTAATCTTGTTGTAAGGGTTACATAGATGCTAGCTTCTAAACTGACAAAGTTATTTTAAAATCGCAATTAGGATTTGTGTTTATGCTTATTAGAGGTGCAGTTTTGATTGGAAGAGTTCCAAGCAGAAATTGTAGCCGATTCTACGACTAAGGCCAAATTTTAGCAACATATGATGTAGCTAAAAGGAGGCAGTTTGGATCAAAAGTTCGTTTAGTACTTTGAAAATGTTCCAAGTATCACTAATCGGTGAAACTTTTGTTGTGACAATTGTGGTGCCATTTGTGCAAACAATGGAACCAAGATCACAACAGTGATCCAAACACCCACTTAGACATTTTTTGAGGAATTCATAAAGAATGAGAAGACGTTAAGATATACAAAGTATCAACCGATGATGACATAAGGGATTCACTAACAAAGACCCTCGCACAGGCAGAAGCATGACGGTCTTGTTAGATCCATGAGTATTCGATACATAAATGGAGCCTAGTGCAAGTGAGAGACTGTTGGTGTAATGCCCTAGGCATTAGTTATGTTTAACTTAAAACCGTTATGTATCGTTTTTATCATTAAGCATATTATTTAATTATTATATATTTTGCATATTTATTGTAATAATCTCCGTTCCTAATTATTAAGTGAATAATTAGTATAATTTTCAATGGATAATCATATGATGATTATATGCATAGAGATGCACATTGAAATTATGGGTACTTGTTAGAGAACAAGTGACTGGACTTGACCCGTATGAGATTTATGTCATGGTCAAATGTCATAATTAAATCTCATATGGTCACTTCATTTAGTCCCTAGACCTGAGATTATCATGACCATACATATGATGAAAGTCATGTCTGATTTTAGTCAAACGATATCTTAACACGATATTTATAAAGGCTATCTTTGGCATGATCATATTCATGATGGGAAGGATGATAAGTCAAGATGGATTTGTCCCTTGAAAGAGAGATGTTTTGCTTGGGCCCCTAGATGAGTGATAATGATGGAATGTGTGTGGCCACACCCCAATGCGATTGGATTATCATTATACTCAAGATCGAGAAAGCATTGAACAGATACAAGTTGACGTGGACCATGACTTGTGTTCAATATAACATCGTGAGACAAAGGGAGAAATGGAAGAAATGATTGAGAGTTCCTGATATGGCTTGTTCTGTAACGCGACACAACTGGCCATCTGGCATGTTCTGTAGCGCGACACAACTGGCCATCTGGCTAGTTGTGTAGCGCGACACAACTAGCCACAGAGGCGGTTTACACTTGTTTCCTAATTTGATTAGGGCACAAACTCTAATACTAATGTAGTATAAATATGAGTCTGTAAACAGCCGAAATTGAGCCGAATTTTCAAGAGAGAAAATCACCAAAAAGGTTTCTCAATATTTCTTCCATAGGTTTAAGAATCTAGCAATTCTCAAGAACTGTTCTTGGTTCATTCTAACGTGTGGATACTACTAGAGGGTCTTCGCTCGTTTCACGATCAAGGCCTAGAGTTCCAATCCGAAGATAGAAAGGTTTTTGAAGATCGAAGATTGTGATTCAAAATCACACCGATAAATTGTTCGATAGCTCAAGACCGGAAAGCAATAAAGGTTGGTAAAATTCTATCTCATAGGAATTCAATTTAATCGTATAGAACGGATCTTAGGGCTTGGGTTTTTGTGTTAATTTGATGCTTAATTCCGATGCGCATGGACCCCTAAAACCCAACAGGGAGGAGGTTGTGGATGTTTATGATAGCGAGGAGAAAGGGGAGGAGGCCCAATCCAATCACCGTGCGATGTCCAAAGCCAGATACGTGGCTTACGCCAGGGGTAAGGCCGTGATTCCACGAGCTAAGAAGCCAAGGGTGGATGACCAGAACCCATAATTTGTCAAATTCACGCACCAAATGTGGGAAACCCACCAGAAAATGGCCCAGAAGTGTGGCCGCACTATGGATGCATTCAGTGACAAAATTGCCCGCTCACCCATTCAGTAGGGGAAACCCCCCAGATGGAAACATATGATGGCTCACAAAATGTCAAGAGCCATATGGGGCAGTTCGAAGGGAAGATGGCCCTATTCTCTTCGAATGAAGTTGTGATGTGCAAAGCCTTGGCCGCAACATTCACGGGCAAAGCATTATCTTAGATGCTGGCCTTCAAAACCTACAATCAGTTCAGGAACCTCTTCCTAAATGCATGACAGACCTGGTCCAAGTCAAGCAAGCTCCGACGGAGACCACGAAAAGCTACATCCCTCGGTTCAGAAAAGTGAGCGAGCAGATTGTAGATCTGGAAGAGGTTGGCATCCGGCTTTGTTTTGAGGGCGGTCTCTCCTCATCGTTCTTAAAAATGAACTTTGCCTCCAATAGGCCTAAAAGCGTGGAGGAGATGTACTAACGGGCATCTGCTATTGCCACTGCTGAGGAGCCAAGTGAGGCCGCTCCCCGCGGACTCACAAAGGAAAGAATCAGCCAGGTCCAAGAGACTGGACAGGGATCTGTTCGCGACAACAACCAAGGCGAAAACCGTAGCCATGGGACAGACAAGCTCAGGAAAATTACGGAAGAAACAATTTTCACTCCCCTTAATGATTCGCGAGTAGCTATCATGAGAACCATGGAACTTCCCCCTCCTCCACCCATGGGCAGAAAGCCGAATGAAAGGAGTCGGGCAAAATTCTGTGAGTTTCACAATGACCACGGTCATAATACTGAGGATTGCTTCCAGTTGAAAAGAATCATCCAACAGAAAATCAACAACGAGGAGTTACCGAAATGGATACAGGGCCACAATGCCAATACGGCCAATAATGCCAATAATAACCCTCGGGCACGAACACTACGTGGCCCTGAGAGGAAGGAGAGAGACAACGACAATGATGAGTTGGGTGATTATGAGATCTATTTCATTGGAAAAGAGGCTCCATCCAACAAACAGCTCTCCCTCCAGATCAGGACATTGGCGAAAGTTTTCTTGATCCCCCCCATGGCTCCGGAAGAAGAGCAAGAAATTGGGTTCAAAAGGAGTGAACTTGCCTCCACCCTTTTTCACTCTACTCAACCCCTCACCCTCCGCATGAAAATCAACCGAGCAAATATCGGCCGAGTTTTGATTGATACAGGTGCGGCTAGAGACATCCTCTACTACCATACTCTAGTAGGAATGAGGATGACCGAGGCCAACCTGACTCCTTATGCTGGTATGCTCGAAGGGTTTACTAATCATGCCTTCGGGTTAAAGGGGACGATGGAGTTTGAAGTAACTATTGGGGAAACCCATGCATAAGACATCCAAAATCACTTTTATGGTGGTTGATCTTCCTTCCCATTACAATGCTATACTCGGCGTAACCGCTCAGGCCGCATTGGGAATAGTTGCTTTCTTTCCCCACCAGAGGATCAAATTTAAAACTCCGGGCGGAGTTGCTATGATAAAAAACTAGCCTGGGAGATTCTTACGGATGGTGGAGGAAAAAAGGAAGGCAGAAAAAGGACATACTTCCTACACGCAGAAAGAGGGCGAGGACAAACAAAGAAAGGGTAAAGCCAAAGAGCTTACTCCGCCACCCGTACTAGTTGGCATGCTTTCTTTCCATTCCACAAAGGTGGAGCTCAAGACGAGCAGAAAAGCCAAGAAGTTGGGCACCATTGAAGGGGGATATATTGATCGGGGAATTTAGGGAAAAATAAACTGAGAGGTCATATATTCCATGGCCGCGCTGCCCGAGGCAAGGGCCAACCCCCCAGCCATTGTGATAGACTCCCTGCACAACCGTGAAATCAGGGACCTAAGACCTAACGATGAGCTTGAGGAAGTGGTAATCAATTTCCACTACCCCGAGCAAATAGTTAAGGTCGGGCTGGAAATTCACTCAGAGGAGAAGAGGATCTTGATAGAATTCCTCCGAAAAAATTGTGATGTGTTCGCATGGAGGGTGGAGGACATGCAGGGGATTAGCGAGGACGTGATCCTCCATAAAATTAATGATGAACCCACCTTCAAGAACATCCATCAGAAATTGAGGTACTTCTCTCCGGACAAGGAGGTAGCGATCAAAGAAGAGGTGGAAAAGTTTCTTAAGGCAGGTATAATTAAAGAAATCTCTTATCCTAAGTGGCTAGCAAACGTAGTCATGGTCAAAAAGGCCAATGACAAATGGAGGATGTGAGTTGATTTCACAGATCTCAACAAGGCATGCCCCAAAGATTGTTTCCATCTTCCTCGCAAAGACCGATTGGTAGACTCGATATCCGGACACCGAGTCCTGAGCTTCATTGATGCATATTCTGGTTATAATCAGATCAAAATGGCTCCCGAAGACGTCCCCTCAGTAGCTTTCATCGCTGCCGGCAAGACGTAATGCTATACAATGATGCCCTTTGGACTGAAAAATGCAGGAGCCACCTACCAACGGATGGTTAATATCGTCTTTAAAGACCAATTGGGCAAAAACCTTGAGGCCTACATTGATGATATGGTCATAAAGACGAGAGAAAACTCCCACGAGCTCGATGTAGAGGAAACTTTCTCTAACTTGCGCCGCAACAACATGAAATTAAACCCCCTGAAATGTGCATTTGGGGTCAAGGCGGGAAAGTTTCTCGGATTCATGGTCAATCACCGAGGAATTGAAGTTAATCCTGAAAAAATTCAAGCGATGTTGGACATGAAACCTCCTGCCTGCGTAAAAGATGTGCAAAAGCTAAATGGGCGCATCACCGCACTATGCTGCTTCATCTCGCGGTCAGCAGAGTGATGCCTCCCCTTATTCAAAACTCTAAAAGGAGGGAAGAAAGCTGACGAATTCGCGTGGAGCGAGGACTGCAGTCAATCTTTTGAAGAATTGAAGAGTTACCTCGGGTAGCCCCCTCTACTCAGCAGCCCGGTGCCCAGGGAAGAGCTTTTTCTGTTTTTAGCAGTTACTGATCTGGCAGTAGCTGATGTTCTGGTAAGGGAGGAAAATAACTCCCAAAAACCAGTTTATTATGTATCTAAGGCACTGTCCGCCGTAGAAGGGGGTTATCTAAATATAGAAAAATTAGCTTACGCCTTGCTTGTATCAACTCAAAAATTAAGAGCTTACTTTTTTGCACATCCTATAACTGTACTCACTGAGGCCCCGCTTAGAAAGGTTTTACATAAACCAGAGTCCTCGGGGAGAATGCTAGCTTGGTCTATAGAACTCACTGAGTTCCAGATCACCTACTCCCCGAGAAGGACAATCAAAGCACAGGCCTTAGCTGATTTTTGTGGCAAAATCGTCATTTAAGCTAGCGAACAGCGACCTGGGAAAGAGAAAGCGAACAGAGTCAGAAGAGGCCCAAGATAGCTCAAGTACAGAGATTATACAGCCCAAAGAGCGTCCCGAAGAAGTGTGAACTTCAATCGTGGATGGCTCTGCGAGCAAGTTAATGAGTGGAGCGGGCATACTCTTGATCGCACCGTGCAGGGAGAAATTCAAAAGAGCCTTGAGATTCAAGTTCGAAGCATCGAACAATCAGGCTGAGTATGAAGCGATTATAGCAGGCATGTAATTGGCCAGAGACTTGGGAGTCCAAAATATTGAGATAAATAGTGACTCTCAGCTCATAGTAAATCAAATAAAGGGGGAGTATGATACGATCAACCTAGTACTAACTCAGTACTGCGGTCTAGTCAAAACCCTTCTCAAAAATTTCACATACTATGAGCTGAACCAAGTTATGAGGGAGGACAACACAGAAGCTGACCTCCTTTCTAGAATAACCGATCAAGAGGTCATAGACTTAGAAACGGACTGCCAGATAGAATTCACAGAAAGACCTGCTATAGATCGAATTCAAATAAACAATATTGGAGATCAAGAAAGAGATTGGGTAGATGAAATCAAGGATTACATCGAGAAACAAGCCCTCCCCAAAGATCAAGCAAAGGCTAGAACCATAAAAAAGGTGTCCGCGTAATACCTCATCCTAGACGGAGTATTATTTCGACGATCATTCACCAAGCCTTTGCTAAGATGCGTCAAAACCCACATGGTCACCAATTTACTCTTTGAGGTCCATGAAGGAGTTTGTGGTGGACATCCTGGTGCTCGCACTCTCTTGGACAAAATCAAATTCCAAGGATTTTATTGGCCGAAGATGAGGAGAGATGCAGAAGTGTACGTAAGAAAATGTGACAAATGCCAACGGTTTGCGGACATTCCTAGACTACCATTAATCGAGCAGACTTTGGTTATACCATCATGGCCGTTTGATACGTGGGGGATTGATCTAATCGGACCGTTCCCAACTGCCCAAGGAGGTATTAAGTACGCCGTCGTGGCCGTGGATTATTTTATAAAATGGACAGAAGCAAAAGCTTTGGCCACCATCTCAGAAGAAAACATTATAAATTTTGTCCACGATCACATCTGGTGCAGATTTGGGGTTCCACGAGCAATAGTCTCGGACAATGGCAATCAGTTCTCTACAAAATTCACCGTTGAATGTGAGAGAATGAGAGTACAACATCACTAGTCCGCAGTGGCTTATCCCTAAGGGAACGACCAAGCTGAGACTGCAAACAAATTAGTCCTGTCCGCCCTAAAGAAAAACTTGGAAGGACGAGAAGAACGATGGCTGGACGAGCTCCAGACCGCGTTATAGGTTGTCCGCACTACGATCAGAAATTCAACAGGACAAACTCCTTTCTCACTTATGTATGGTCGGAGGCAATGGCTCCAATTGAGGTAGCCCTACCCTCGTACAGAGTTACATACTTCGATGAGTCTCAAAACAAGGCAAACAGAAGGTATGACTTGGACGATCTCGAAGAAAAGAGAATACGAGCAAATGAAAAAATGGTGAATTACAAGCAACAAGCGCAGAAGCATCATGATAAGAGAGTGAGTAAGAGAAGTTTTTCGGTTGGAGAATGGGTACTCAGAAACGTTGAGGTACAAGGGACCCAAGCTGATTTCCACAAGCTCTCCTCGAAATGGGAACGTCCGTACGAAGTTACCCAAGTAATCAAAGAGGGTACTTACATATTGCGGACAAAAGAAGGAAAAGACCTCAAGAACGCTTGGAATAGCGATCACCTTAGAAAGTATTTCTTTTAAAATCTTCGTAATATGTAAGGATGATAGAGGTAATGAATGTATGAGTATTGAACCAAATTTTTGTGCAAAATTAGTGTTAAGAGCTATTGTATCAATATTCCCACCAGCCTCAAAAGCTAAAGTGGATGCCCTCAAGCGAGTGCCAATGGGTAAAAGGGCCAACATATGAGCCCCTACTGTGATGTACCCAATTTTTTGCGCCTAAGCCCCGACAATGCTTTTTTTTTTGGATGTTTGAAAAATCTTTATCGGACTTTGAAAAATCAACGGAGTCGCCATGCCATTTTTAGTTTAAGGAGCCAAAACTTTGAAAAATGCCCAAAATTAGAGAAAATGAGTTCGAAGGTCACGTTACACTCCGGGAAGAACGTTTGGCGTTCACCCGGAATGCCTCGTATGACGAGTCTTCCAAACTTGAAACTTTTGTGTATGTGTGTGGGTGTGTGTTTTGAAAAAAGGGTTGACTAAAAGGGATTTTCTGGACATAAACTGAATATGAGGGACTAGACTGGAAAAAACAGTTTGAGAACAAGGACTGAACTGAAAATAACAGAAACTGGAAAATTGTTTGCAGATGACAATGTCATCCGCGTGGATGAGATCGTAGTGCAATCTTATCCGCGCGGATGGGGCTGCAGTGTCAATAGTTTTTACAGTTTCCAAATTAGTCACTGTAATTTCCTGAAACTTAACTGGATTTACAGGACTTAAATGGAAATATAACTGAAACCAGAAAATAAAGGAAATGTTTGGATTTTTGGCATCCATGTGTTGTCCTCTCTTTCCCTAGACTTTGATTAGTGGTCATAATGATGAATCCACTTAACCAAGCCTTCCCGGTGGTATATTAGGACTTGAAAAACATATCATTTGCAAAAGGGGAGGGGATTTGACATGAAAGTAAATTTAAACAAGGGATAGGTCAAGATGTATCAACTTTTAGAGGAAGATCTCTAAGGTGGTCATGAGGAAGACCATCCTTGAGACCTATACTTAAGTGTATCTCATACATCTTGTGTGACCTAGTTTGTGAGTCTAGATGATTTTCATCCAAGGAAAAGGTTCCAAGGTGAGCATCTTAGACTAGGGAGGGGGATTTGCAAGAAAATGAACAATTTAGACCATTTGGAGTGATCTTCCATGGAGATGAACTCTAAGATGACCACATCCTAGGTCAAGAACTAGAAATGTAAAGAGACATGGAAGTAAAAATGTGGACCATTTAGAAGTGATCATCTATGGAGATTAACTCCAAGATGACCATCTTCTAGGTCAAGTGAGCAAGTAACAAGTAAAGACTAGTTAATGAAAAAAGGGGACAAGGGAAATACATAATAAAAATGTGAATCCTTGTAGAGAATCATCCATGGAGATGAACTCCATGGAGATCCTCTTGAATCCTAGGACAAAGGGGGAGGGGAGATGAACAACAAAGTAAACAAACAAGGCTACATCATTTATATATGAAATGTATGCATGAATGAAGGAGATTTGAGTAAGGGGGTAAGGGTTTACCAATGTTTCTTGGGTTGGTGTTTAGGTTTTGAGAGATTTTAAGGGCTTAGGAGTGGTTTGGTAGTGGATTTGAGGTTGGATTTGGTGTTTAATTGGAGTTGTGGGGGTGTTTAAGGCTATTTTGAGGAGGGATTTCGGCTGAGTAACAGTAGGGAAAGGTGTTTGTTGCTGCTGAAAATGAAGGAGAAAGGATAAATTTATAAATTGGCCAAGGGTGCAATCTTATCCGCGTGGATAAGTTAGTCGGTGCAATCTTATCCGCGTGGATAAGATCATCGGTACAATCTCATCCGCGTGGATAAGATCGTCAGCATGCCTGAACTGCAGAAAAGCAGTTTTGGCTATTTCTTATTTGGTCAAAAAGGTGATTTTCCTTGGAAATGATGGATTCCAGCAAGGTCCTTGGCCATATTTTTATTCCTAAAAGGTCCTTCCTCATTCAAATTGTCAAAATAATGTCCAAAATGCCCCTAAATGACTATATATCATTAAATTGGGCTGCCGGAACATTAACGACCCATATTGGGGTACTTACAGTAGCTCCTCGGTGACGGTACTTCCAGGGGAAGTGGGGTCATCGACAAAAGTGAGGATCCCAATCTGGCAAACTTTTACCTAGATGGGTGACGAGGTGATCGAGACGGTCGGATGGCTGGACCCTTTTAAAGGATTCCTACGTATCCCAGGTGGGAATCAAGCCGGTCGTAGTTCATATCTTGTGAGGGAAAGGAGTGACCAAGGTGGTCAAACGAATGGACCTCCCCACCGCATTTTCATTGCCGAAGATAGACTCGACTAACGGAGGCAGTACCGAAGACGGACTCGACTAACGGAGGCATTGCCGAAGACAGACTCAACTAACGGAGGTGTTGACGAGGGTAGACTCGACTAACGGAGGCATTGCCGAAGATAAACTCGACTAACGGAGGAGTTACCGAAGGTAGACTCGACTAACGGAGGCATTGCCGAAGGTAGACTCGACTAACGGAGGCGTTGTCGAAGACAGACTCGACTAACGGAGGCGTTGCCAAAGGTAGACTCGACTAACGGAGGCGTTGCCAAAGATAGACTCGACTAAAGGAGGCGTTGCCGAAGGTAGACTCGACTAAAGGAGGCGTTACCAAAGACGGACTTGACTAACGGAGGCATTTCCGAAGGTAGACTTGACTAACGGAGGCGTTATCGAAGGTAGACTCGACTAACGGAGGCGTTGCCGAATGTAGACTCGACTAACGGAGGCATTGTTGAAGGTAGACTCAGCAAACGGAGGCGTTGCCGAAGGTAAACTCGACTAACGGAGGCATTGCTGAAGACGAACTCGACTAAAGGAGGAGTTGCCGAAGGTGGACTCGACTAACGGAGGTGTTGCCAAAGACGGACTCGATTAACGGAGGCATTGCCGAGGGTAGACTAGACTAATGGTGGTATTGCCAAAGGTAGGCTTGACTAACGAAGGCGTTGCTGAAGGTATTCTTGATTAACGGTAGCGTTGATGAAGGTAAACTCGACTAACGGAGGCGTTGCCGAAGACGGACTCGACTAACGGAGGCATTGCCGAAGGTAGACTTGACTAACGGAGGTGTTGCCGAAGGTAGACTCGACTAACGGAGGTGTTGCCGAAGGTATACTCGACTAACGGAGGCGTTGCCGAAGGTAAACTCGACTAACGGAGGCGTTGCCGAAGACGGACTCGACTAACGGATGCGTTGCCGAAGGTGGACTCGACTAACGGAGGCGTTGCCGAAGGCAGACTCGACTAACGGAGGCGTTATAGAAGGCAGACTCGACTAACGAAGGTTTTGCCGAAGGTAGACTCGACTAACGGAGGCGTTGCCGAAGGTAGACTCGACTAACGGAGGCGTTGCCGAAGGTAGACTCAACTAACGGAGGCGTTTCTGAAGGTAGACTCAACTAACGGAGGCATTGCCGAAGGTAGACTCGACTAACGGAGGCGTTACCGAAGGTAAACTCGACTAACGGAGGCGTTGCCAAAGACGGACTTGACTAATGGAGGCGTTGCCGAAGGTAGACTCGACTAACGGAGGCGTTACCGAAGGTAGACTCGACTAACGGAGGTGTCTATACCTGAGGGAGACTATTTGAAGACGTCTATGCCTGAGGGAGACTATTTGAAGGCATCTATACCAGAGGGAGACTATTTGAAGGCGTCTATACATGGGGGAGACTATTTGAAGGCATCTATACGTGGGGGAGAATATTTGAAGACGTCTATAAACGGAGGTGTTGCCTAAGGTAGACTCGACTAACGGAGGTGTTGCAGAAGGTAAACTCGACTAACGGAGGCGTTGCCGAAGACGGACTCGACTAACGGATGCGTTGTCGAAGGTGGACTCGACTAACGGAGGCGTTGCCGAAGATGGACTCGACTAACGATGGCATTGCAGAAGGTAGACTCGACTAACGAAGGTTTTGCCGAAGGTAGACTCGACTAACGGAGGCATTGCCAAAGGTAGACTCGACTAACGGAGGCATTGCCGAAGGTAAACTCGACTAACGGAGGCGTTACCGAAGGTAAACTCGACTAACGGAGGCGTTACCGAAGGTAAACTCGACTAACGGAGGCGTTGCCAAAGACGGACTCGACTAACGGAGGCATTGCCGAAGGTGGACTCGACTAACGGAGGCATTGCCGATGGTAGACTCGACTAACGGAGCGTTAACGAAGGTAGACTTGACTAACGGAGGTGTCTATACTTGAGGGAGACTATTTGAAGATGTCTATAGTTGAGGGAGACTATTTGAAGGCGTCTATACCAGAGGGAGACTATTTGAAGGCGTCTATACATGGGGGAGACTATTTGAAGGCATCTATACCTGGGGGAGACTATTTGAAGGTGTCTATAAATGGGGGAGACTCTTTGAAGGCGTCTATACCTGAGGGAGACTGTTTGAAGGCGTCTATACCTGGGGGAGACTGTTTGAAGGCGTCTATACCTGAGGGATACTATTTGATGGCGTCTATACCTAGGGGAGACTATTTGAAGGCGTCTATACCTGGGAGTGACTATTTGAAGACGTCTATACTTGGGGGAGACTATTTGAAGGCGTCTATACCTAGGTCAGACTATATGAAGGCATCTATACCTGAGGGAGACTATTTAAAGGCATTTATATCTGAGGGAGACTATTTGAAGGCGTCTAAACCTGAGGGAGACTATTAAAAGGTGTATGTACCTGGGGAGACTATTTGAAGGCATCTATCCCTGAGGGAGACTATTTGAAGGCGTCTATACCTGAGAGAGACTATTTGAAGGCATGTATACTTGGGGGAGACTATTTGAAGGCGTCTATACATGGGGGAGACTATTTGTAGGCGTCTATAACTGAGAGAGACTATTTGAAGGCTCCTATACCTGAGGGAGACTATTTGAAGGCGTCTATACCTGGGGGCGCACTTTATCACCGCATACTTGCTTTGTTGGAAATACTTTGTCGCTTAGATGTGGAAAAAATTTGGTCTTACGATGACTGCCGGGGAAAAGAGTGATCGTGTCGGTCAAGTGGCTGGAACTTTGGAAGGCTACCTACGTATCCTTAAGAGGAATCAAGCTTGTTTTAGTTCGGAGACTGCTGGGGATGGTCTTCTTTGCTGAGGGCGTACTTCATCACCGCAGACTTTATGGGTTGCTCAGGACGTACTTTGTCGTGTTTAAATACCGTAGACTTGCTAGGTTGCTGGGGATGTACTTTATCGCGTTTCAATACCATATACGTGCTAGGTTGTTGGGGACGTACTTTGTCATGTTTCAACACCGTGGACTTGCTAGGTTGCTGAGGACGTACTTTGTCGTATTTCAACACCATAGACATGCTAGGTTCCTGAGGACGTACTTTTTCGTGTTTCAACACCATAGACTTGCTAGGTTGCTGAGGATGCACTTTGTCGTGTTTCAACAACATAGACTTGCTAGGTTGCTGAGGACGTTCTTTGTCGTTGACATATCGCCGTTGACTTGTCATGTAGGAGACGGTTTTCGCTGTTGGCTTATTGCCATTGATTTGCCGTGTCGAGGACGGTCTTCATCGTTGATTAACCGTATAGAGGGTGGTCTTCGTTGAAGGGAATCGGGCTCCCGCCAAGTTTTGTTGGAGGAGACGAGCTTACGTTGAAGGCTGCGTCGATGGCGTGGGCTTCGGACGAAATAGGCGATCATGATAAAATCGATTGAGGGACGACTGACAATCTCACGTGCGTATAGAGGGAGACGTGAAGAGTTATCCCTCAAAACGAAAGTAGCCATGGAGAATTATCTCACAAAACAACAGCGGGCGTGGAGAATTATCTCACAAAATGGAAGTAGGTGTGGAGAAATATCTCACAAAATGGCAGCGGGCGTGGAGAATTATCTCACAAAACGGAAGTAGGTCCTTCGGGTTGTTCTAATGTACGAAGGGTGATCAACCTAATAGGGACAAGTATGGAGGTAATTCGACCTGAAGGAGAAGTTTGGTTGAGTTTGCATCTTGCTAGTGATCGTCGACCTTGTAGAAGTTGTTGAACTTGTATTCACCTTGAGACTTCTTGATGTGGAAGGCTTTGGGTTCGAAAAATGCAAGAACCAGGTTTGAAATGAGAGGGTCCTTGTTAAAAAGGCATCTAACACTTGGTAAAAGGGAAATCAAAGGAATGGTATCAATTTGGTAGAGAGGGACCCAAAGGCACTTTGGTCGAGTTGGCAATAATAAAAGCGTGACGTGCGGAAGAGATCTTCAGAATCTTCAAACGTGTTAGTTGTGACGATGATCCTTTGTAAATGAATCCTTGTACTAGCTAGGGTAGAGACAAATCAATATGGATGTATGCATAAAACCAAAATGATTCGCAATCGCTTAGGGTTGTTTCTATTGATTCATGTTTTTGTGCATGCTACATGAGCCCTGGGGAGATTTTTGTGGGGATGCATGGTGGGGAGAGGGTTTGTATGTGTTGTGGACTGTTTAGGACAAGTTTTAAGTAAGTGGGATGATATCCTTTGGTTGCAGATTGAACCACAGGTCGTTGATGAGGTCTTATTGTGGGTCAACAGTATCACACTACCAGAAACTGAGTCTTTACCGACGGAATGATCAGCGACGGAATCATTCTGTCGCTATATAGCGACGAAAATTATGCTATAGCGACGGAATAATTTTGGCGTAAACTTTACCGACGGAATTGAATTCCGTCGCTAAAAACAAATATTCCTCGAATATTCGTTTCATTACCGCCACTAGATTGGCGCCTGATTTACCGACAGAATATTCCGCCGCTAGTTCTTTCTCAGCGACAAAATTATTTCGTCAGTGAAAAGTTAATATTTTTTATTTTTTTTAAATAATCCAGCGACGGAATATTTCCGTCGGTGATAAATTAATTTTGTTTTTTATTTTTTTTATTTATTAGTGACGGAAATATTCCGTCGGTGATTATAACATTTAATTTTTAATTATTTTTAATTAATCAGTGATGGAATTCTTCCGTCGGTAGAAATTAAATATTTTTTAATTTTTTTTAAATAAACCAGCGACGGAATATTTCCGTCGGTGATAAATTAATTTTTTTATTTATAAGCGACGGAAATATTCCGCCGGTGATTATAACATTTAATTTTGAATTATTTTTAATTAATCAGCGACGGAATCATTCCGTCGGTAGAAATTAAATATTTTTTAATTTTTTTTAAATAAACCAGCGACGGAATATTTCCTTCGGTGATAAATTAATTTTTTTTTATTTTTTTTAATTTATCAGCGACGGATTTATTCCGTCGGTGATTATAGAATTTCATTTTTAATTATTTTTAATTAAATAGCGACGGAATTATTCCTTCGGTGATAAATAATTTTTATTTTTTTTTATTTATCAGCGACGAAAATATTCCGTCGGTGATTATAATATTTAATTTTTAATTATTTTTAGAACTAATTAACAAAATAACTAACTAAAAACATTAAAAAATTTAACTGGAAACGTTAAAAAATTGACTGGAATTCAAAAAAGTAACTGAAATTTTGAAAAACTAACTGAAAACGTTCAAAAACTAACTGGAAATGTTAAAAAACTGACTGAAATTCTAAAAAACTAACTGGAAACGTTAAAAAGCTGACTCGAATTTCAAAAAACTAACTGAAAACGTTAAAAAACTGATTGAAATTCTAAAAAACTAACTGAAAACGTTAAAAAATTGACTGAAATTCTAATAAACTAACTGGAAACGTTAAAAAACTGACTGAAATTCTAAAAAACTAACTGGAAACGTTAAAAAACTGAATGAAATTTCAAACGGTTATAATTATATGAGATTTGAGATTTAGGGTTTAGGGTTTAGGGGTTATGGTATAAGTATATGAGATTTAAGATTTAGGGTTTAGGGTTTTTGCTTAGGGTTTAGGGTTTAGGGGTATAGGGTTTAGGGCTTAGGGTTTAGGGTTTATGGTTTAGGGTTTAGGGTTTAGGGTTTAAGGTTTAGGGGTTAAGGTTTAGGGTTTAGGGGTTAGGGTTTAGAGGTTAGGGTTTAGGGATTAGGGTTTAAGTATATGAGATTTGAGATTTATGGTTTAGGGTTTTTGCATAGGGTTATAGTTTAGGGTTTAGGGGTTTAGGGGTATAGGGTTTAGGGTTTATAGTTTAGGGGTTAGGGTTTAGGATTTAGGGTTTATGGTTTAGGGGTTAAGGTTTAGGGTTTAGGGGTTAGGGTTTAGGGGTTAGGGTTTAGGATTTAGGGTTTAGGGGTTAGAGTTTAGGGTTTAGGGATATAATTTAAGGGTTGGGTTATAAGTATATGAGATTTGAGATTTAGGGTTTAGGGTTTACGCTTAGGGTTAGAGTTTAGGGTTTAGGGGTATAAGTAAATGATTTAGGGTTTAGGGGTTGGGGTAGATACTAGCGATAGTAGTGGTGGTAGTGGTAGTAGTAGTAGTGGTGGTAGTGTGGTAGTAGTGGTGGTAGTGTGGTAGTAGTGGTAGTAGTGGTAGTAGTGGTGGTAGTGGTAGTAGTAGTGGTGGTGGTAGTGTTGGTAGTAGTAGTAGTAATAGTAGTGGTGGTAGTGGTGGTAGTAGCGGTAGTAGTGGTAGTAGTGATTGTAGTGGTGATAGTGTTGGTGGTGGTGCATGGTGGTGGTGGTAGTAATGGTGGTAGTAGTAACAGTTGTGGTGGTATAGTAATGGTGGTAGTGGTTGTTATAGTAGTGGTGGAGTGGTGGTGGTGGTTGTTGTAGTGATTGTAGTGGTGATAGTGGTGGTGGTGCGTGGTGGTGGTGGTAGTAGTGGTGGTAGAAGTAATAGTTGTGGTGGTATAGTAATGGCGGTAGTGGTTGTGATAGTAGTGGTGGAGTGGTGGTGGTGGAGTGGTGGTGGTGGTAGTAGTGATTGTAGTGGTGGTAGTAGCGGCAGAATAATTATGTCGGTGTTAATTAAATTTTTTTAAATTTGTTTAGCTCTATTTTTATTTTATTTTAATTTATGATTTATTTATTTTTCAAAAATAATATTTATTGACTTATATTTATTTTTTTGAGAGTAATTTAAAATAATTTTATTTAAAATAATTTTCATGTTTTATATAAATAAAAATAATGATATTGATTAAATTAAAATTAATCAACATCAACGACGGAATAATTCCATCGCTAAATATTAATTCTAGCGGCGGAATTATAATTCCGTCGGTAGATTATTTTTTAGCGGCGGAATTATTCTGTCGCTGGTGTTAAATATAAATACACATTTTCCCTCTCTGAAATCGTTTACGCCCTAATTTCCCTCTCTCTCTCTTCCCGCTCTCTCTCTTCCCGGCGATCTCATCTCTCTCTCTCTTCCCTCGCTCTCACACCGCCGCTGTTCACCCTCTCCACACCGCCTTTAAGCTTCTCCGTCCACCCTCTCCACCATCTCCGTCTCGAGTTCTGCCGCAATCCTCACTTAACGGCTGGAAAAATCACACCGCCGTCCCTCAACTCCACCGCTACCGCCACCGCACCGCCGTGTTACTTCAAAGGTATGTAAACCCTCGATTACCTCTGTATTTGTTGTATTGGAAATCAATTTGTGATTTTTATTTGTGATTACAGCCGTTGAGTTCTGCTACCGCCACCGCACCGCCGTCTGAATGATATTTACAACCGCATTTTCTTCAATTTTTACTGAACTAAGTGTTTTAATTTCGGAATGATGTTTACAACTCAGTGAGTTTGATTAGTAAGAAATCGATCTGAAAAAACTGTTTGATGAACTAGAAAAGTGAAAATTTGAGTTTAGGTATGGAAACAGGGGTTTTAGTGTGTGAAGAAGTTAGGGGATATCATAATTCAACTGCATTTTCTTCAAATTTCTTAGTGAACTAAGTGTTCGGATAATGGGTTTGCAACTCAGTGAGTTTAATTAGTTAGAAATGTTGGGTTTTATGGGTCCATGCGCAGCGGAATAAGCATCTAAATAACACAAAACCCAAGCCCTAAGATCCGTTCTATACGATTAAATTGAATTCCTATGAGATAGAATTTACCAACCTTAATTGCTTTCCGGTCTTGAGCTATCGAACAATTTATTGGTGTGATTTTGAATCACAATCTTCGATCTTCAAAACCTTTCAATCTTCGTATTGGAACTCTAGGCCTTGATCGTCAAACGAGCGAAGACCCTCTATTGTTGTATCCACACGTAAGAATGAACCAAGAACGGTTCTTGTGAATTGCTAGATTCTTAAACCTATGGAAGAATATTGAGAAACCTTTTTGGTGATTTTCTTTCTTGAAAAATCGGCTCAATTTCGGCTGTTTACAGACTCATATTTATACTACTTTAGTATTTAGAGTTTGTGCCCTAATCAAATTAGGAAACAAGTGTAAACCGCCTCTGTGGATAGTTATGTCGCGTGACAAAGGTTGCCATATGGCTAGGTATGTCGCGTGACAAACGTTGCCATATGCAGGAACTCTCAATCATTCTTCCTTTGGTTTAACCAATTCATTCTAGTTGTGTGTGACCCAATAGGATTATATTATGTTGGCAATGAGTTTGATCATATCGACTCTCATAAGACATAAGCGGACTCTAGCAAGCCATTATGTCTACCCAAATAATATAACGTAAGAGTTCACGTTTCCAGTGGTACACTTCCATTTATCCCTTTGTCTCACGATGTTATATTGAACACAAGTCATGGTCCACGTCAACTTGTATCTGTTAAATGCTTTCTCGATCTTGAGTATAATGATATTCCAATCGCATTGGGTCTGGCCACACACTTTCCATCATTATCACTCATCGAGGGGCCCAAGCAAAACATCTCTCTTTCGAGGGACAAATTCCATCTTGACTTATCATCCTTCTCATCATGAATCCGATCATGCCAAAGATAGCCTTTATAAATATCGTGTTAAGATATCGTTTGACTAAAATCAAACATGACTTTCATCATATGTAAGGTCATGATAATCTCAGGTCTAGGGACTAAATGAAGTGACCAAATGAGATTTAATTATGATATTTGACCATGACATAAATCTCATACGGGTCAAGTCCAGTCACTTGTTCTCTAACAAGTACCCATAATTTCAATGTGCATCTCTATGCATATAATCATCATATGATTATCCATTGACAATTATACTAATTATTCTCTTAATAATCAGGGACGAAGATTATTACAATAAATATGCAAACTATATAATAATCAAATAATAAACATAAACGATAAAGATGATACATAACGGTTCTCAGTTAAACATAACTAAAGCCTAGGGCATTACACCAACAAGAAATTAATCTGAAAAAAAAACTGTTTGATGAACTTGAAAAAGTGAAAAATGAGGTTAGGTTTGGAAACAGGGGACTTAATTTGTGAAGTTACGAGATCATTATTATGTGTAACTGCCTTTTTTGATTTCATTGCTGCCAAGTGATTAATACTTGTTCCGCTATTCATTTTTTATTTTTTTTCGTTTGCTATAGTTTGATCTTGTATTTTAGGGCTTTGGTCAGGCTGGACTCAAATAGTATTGACGATATAGATCCTTGTTCAGTTTGATATATATTGAGACACATTGATAACTTTTAAATTTACAATCTTTTGGTTAAAGCTTTTAGAATAACAGCTGGTTTAATATTCTACAAGCTGATATTTGATAGCTTATTGCGATTATATATTTTGTTTATATTGCATGGAATGTCTAAGAACTAGTTTCTGAGCTGTGGTTTTGACTATTGGGATATGGAAAAGAAACGAATGCATCAACTGGGATGAGCTTAAAGTGTCAAATTTGCTTAGTGGTAAAAATGTTGTTAATCTAAACTTAAAGGGTGAGGGGGGGGGGGGTGAATGTCTCAATAATGTAACATATTCAACCGCAGACTACCTCACTGGTTCTGGATCCCATTTTGGGGCGATTGACGGCTTCGCGGACGGTGATGTATGTCCCCTACGTTTGAGCTCCTGATATCAATCCTGGCACCCTAGATGCACCTTATGTCGGATCTTGTGTAAAGTCAAAGGGGGAGGGGGTGAATGTCTAAAATTAGGAAGACTTGGATGGAAGTATTGTTAAAGAATTAGACTCCTAATCATTGTCTAAAATTAGGAAGAAAACTCTTAGTGGCACTTCTTATAGGGTATTGTGGTTGGTGGTTAACATCTTAAAATATAAACAAGATGAGAGCCTTTCTCCTCCACAGCTATCAAAATCCGTCCACTTTAACCAAGAAAGATAGAGCAAACAAGTTCTCGACTGTTTGAGCAAAGGATTTTCTGTTTAATAAGAGTTTTTCCAGTTTCACTGTCCGTATTGTATCTCAGGATCTCAAACATCACAGCCAAGTTTGTGACAGTGTCTGTTTTCTCTTCACTGGTGTTATACTGTTACCTTGTTTTTACTTGTGACCGTATAACACCAGTGAAGAGTAAAACAGGCACTGTCACAAACATGGCTGTGATGTTTGAGATCCTTAGAGAGAAGAGGACAGTGAAACTAGAAAAATTTCTTATTAAACAGAAAATCCTTTGCTCAAACAGTCGAGAACTTGTTTGCTCTGTCTTTCTTGGTCAAAGATGGGATAGGGTTTTGATAGTTGTGGATGAGAAAGACTCTCATCTTGTTTATAAATGTTAATTTAATTCATCATTGTAAAATTATATATTTTACAATAAAGAATTAAATATTAATATTTAAAATTATTCACAATAGTAATAATTTAAAAAATACAATAGCCGAAATTTCTTGATTTTCGATTATAAAGCAAGTAGACAAAGTGATATTTGCATTTCATATAATCGTGCATTTCGGGATGGGATAGGTTAATCAAACAGGCACTTAAAGGATAGAGTAGGTTTTGATTCCAGGTCAACAAGTGTTCAATTTCTGGTCCTAAAGAATTGTAAAATTTGAAACCTATATGACAATTAATTTGTATAAAGTTATATCTAGGGGCGTAAGTGGTTAGGTAGAGACACCATTATCCTTTAGTTTAGTTTGAACTAGAGCTCAAGATTTGTTGATACTATGAAGCCAACCCCAATTCTAAAGCTAATTTTAAATATTAAAAATTTAAAATTATTCACAATATTAATAGGTAAAAATCCCTACAGCCCCATTTTGAGTGAATAGCAACATCATCAATAAAGATTGAGACTTTAAGGCAACATGGAGCATTACAATGGAGAAATTGTTTTCCAAGAGTATCAATTTCAACAAGACATTCTTGAACTCTCACGCTTTCACCAAAAACAACACCGAAAACTTATTGATAGGAGGTATAGCATGCCACGCATCTGGTCTCTAAAAGATTGGAAGATTGATTGGGATCTGCTTCGAGCTGCTTCGTGCTTTTGGGATTCGGAGCGACATGTGTTCACCCTATCGTACAACGATCTGATGCCAATGATGGAGGATTTCTGAGCACTGACTGGTGTGGCTGAGTCGAGGAATGTGGCATTTCCGTGAGACAGACGATCAGTTACGGAGCAACTATCTGAATTCTTGGGACTATCAGCAGACTGGGTATCAGACATTGTCATGGACGATAGATTCATAGACTTGACTCATATAGCCAGATTGAGTCGGACCAGCCCCAGTCTGTTTGATGTATCCACTTCCTTAGATATATTCATGTTACTCATTCTGTCTGCGCACTACTTCTGCGGCTACATCGGAGTGTGTCCAGCTACGCTGTTAGAGATCATCAGGCAGCTGAGAGGTGATCGAGGAGTTGACATCCAGCATTTTCAATCTGGACAGGGAGCGATGGACATCATTCCACTGTTGCTAGCGGAGACATACCACGATATTGATAGATTAGCCGGAGGATCTGAGTACATGGGTTTAGGCAGCCCCAGATTACTATCATTGTGGCTGTATGAGAGATTGCGCTTGATCTCGCCACTGCCAGAGGGGCAGATGACATTACCTTGGACGACTAGACAGCGCAGGATATTGAGGGATGCCGCTACTGAGAGTTGGCATAGGAGGTTGGCCTTGGCCCGATATGAGACCGCAAACCTGTACTATTAGATTTCGGCATGGGGATTGCAGACTATGAGAGATATTCAGGATGAGTCAGTGATTGTCCGACTTCCGGGACTACATGTATCATCCTTTTGCATTCCATCTTTAGTGAGCAGACAGTACAGATACTCGCAGCAGACCATTCGGAATTTGAGAGAGCAGTTGATGACTAATACCATGCCGATGATTATGACTGAGCCTCAGACTACACAGTTCTTTGGCAGAGCATTTCTAGAGGGCTTTCTTTCGATACGACCACTACTCCGTCAGACTAGAGGTATCACATTTCTGACCACCGAGTATCTGATATGGTACGAGGAGCAGCAGGGTCCTGTACAGCTGATGATAGAGGCTCGACGCCGAGAGTGTTTGGGGGCAGACTATTCTTCCACTCGGACATTAAGAGAAATAGAGGCCAAGAGCAACCCTGATGAAATCACTGGCGACATTGCAGCAGATTATGAGAGATGGGAGCTTCAGAGAGCTGCTTTGAGAAATGATCCCGAAGTGATAGCTCGCAGAGAGGCCTTGAGGCAGGAAAGAGCAGTACTGAGAGCTACCAGACTGATTGATCCACCGGCTCACACGATACCTGAGCCAGGACTAGCTCAGGTTGACTTTTTTGACATACCTAGACCAAAGACCTCTCGGGGACCGAGGCAGAGGAAGAGTAGAGATTCGAGTTCGGGAGTGGGAACGAGTTCCTAGACACTTTAAGAAGATCTGTTAATATATTGTTAAATATGAGATAGAAGCTTTAAATTTATTTTAAGAAGATCTGTGTTGCTTTTAAGTTTGTAATTCAAATTTAGGGAATGGTAATACGTTAATTACATCTAAACTATTAATATATTATGAAATCAAATAATTATTAACATCCCAATTTTGTTTCATTCGCCGATTAAATTGAGTGTATGTATAATATATGGATTGCAATGCAGGAGTGATGTCTGTCAACGATGATCATAGTTGGATGTACAATCGGAAGTTGCCGAATCGAAGCGGTATCAATCCTAAGTTTATAAGAGGGTTGAAGGGGTTTATTGAATTTGCTAGATCAAATCCCAGTCACATGAATGGTGGTAAGATTAGGTTTCCATGCGCCAAGTGTTGTAATACCAAGTATCATGGCTTGATCGATACTCAGAAACATCTTTTGCGTAACGGGTTTGATGTTGGGTACAAACGGTGGACTCGTCATGGTGAGCAAATGATATTGCGCACAAATGTTGCGAATAATCCCCCCAGGAATATTCATGTACCTCCCGAACCCGAATCTATTATTCAGGACAATGAAGAACCACCTTTGAATATGGAAGATATGGTTAGGGATACAGCCGGTCCTGAATTCGATTGGTCAGAGAACCAATAGCAAGAACCAACCCCTACAACCAAGAAATTTATTGATTGTATGGACTCTACAAAAGAAAAGGTCTATCCAGGTTGCGAGACCAGTGTGTTGGAGGCTGTGGCTGAGATCCTTAACATAAAGCCTGATTGCAATATTAGCCAGTCTGCTTATAATCGTATCATGAAAGCAATTAAGCGGATGTTGCCAAAAGAGAATAAGATGGTTACAAACTTTTATGAGACAAAGAAGTTGGTTGGGCAGATTGGGCTATGTTATGAAAAGGTTGATGTGTGTAAGAATGACTGCATGCTATTCTACAAGGAAGATTCACAGAAGACAGAGTGTTCAATTTGCGGAGAAAGTAGATATAAGCCAAATCGGAGGGGTAGTTCAAAACACAAGAAAAACAAACTACATAAGCAGTTGCGTTACATGCCGTTGATTCCAAGACTACAATGCCTCTATATGTCTAAATCTACTGAGAAGCAATGCGTTGGCATAAGGAAAGTTTGCGTGAAGAGGGTGTGTTGATTCATCCCAGTGATGGGGAGGCATGGAAACACTTTGATAAGACTTATCCTGACTTTGCGTCTGAAGCATGAAATATACGGTTATGCATCTGCTCTGATGGTTTCAATCCGTTTGGTCCTGGGGCAAAAGCTTACTCTTGTTGGCCGGTTATAGCCACTGTCTACAATCTTCCCCCTGGTTGTGTATGAGTGATCCCTACATGTTCTTGTTGTTATTCATCCCCGGACCAAACAACCCTGGGAGGAACATTGATGTCTATCTCTGACCTTTGATGGACGAATTGAAACAACTTTGGGAGGATGGGGTCGAAACGTGGGATGCTTTCAAGCGAGAGAATTTCAGCATGAAGGTTGCGTTGATGTGGACAGTTAATGACTTCCCTGCATATGGGATGTTATTGGGTTGGAGCACCCACGGGAAGTTGGCATGTCCGTATTATATGAGTGACACAAAGTCTTTCACGCTCAAGCACTCTGGAAAACCATGTTGGTTCGATTTCCATAGACAATTTCTTCCGGAGGACCACCCATTCAGGACCCAGAAGAATGCATTTAAAAAGAACAAGAATGACCATGATGAGCCCCCGATTCGTTTTAGTAGTGACACGGTCTATGGGCAGGTATCTACATTGTCCTATCCTCGGTGGGGGAAAAAGTTTTCGAAGAGCAAAATACAAGGGTTTGGGACTTCCCATAACTGGACCAAGAGGAGTATATTTTGGGAGCTTCCATACTGGAAAACAAATCTCATTCGACATAACCTTGACGTGATGCACATTAAGAAGAATGTATTCGATAATGTTTTTAACACGTTGATGGATTTCAAGGCAACAACTAAAGACACAGAAAAATGTCGAATGGGCCTTAAGGAAATCTGTAAGCGGCCAACCATAGAGTTGGCATACGTCAATGGTAAACCAGCTAAATCGGTGGCTCAATACGTACTTACAAAGGAACACAAACTCCTCCTCCTGAAATGGCTCAAGGATTTAAATCTTCCAGATGGTTACGCGTCTAACATTGGTAACTGTGTCAATGTAGAGGAGGGGAAAGTGTAGGGTTTAAAGAGTCATGATTGCCACGTTTTGCTGGATAGACTACTTCCAATTGCTCTCAGGGAACTCTTGCCTGAAAATATCTGGGTGGCGTTAACAAAGTTAAGTGAGTTTTTCCGAGCGTTAACATCGACCACACTGCGTGTTGATCACATGAAAAAGCTTGAGGAGAGCATCGTAGTGACTTTGTGCAAGCTTGAGAAGATATTTCCTCCTTCATTCTTTGATTCTATGGAGCATTTATCGGTCCGCTTGGCATACGAAGCTAGAGTCGGTGGTCCAGTTCAATACAGATGGATGTATCCATTTGAGAGGTAATTGAATTTATTCTATTTCTAAATAATTTGAGCGTTAACAATATACCTTCTTTAACATTATTTATGTTTTAATCTACGAATGACTTTTAGGTATGTAGGCCAATTGAAAAGGAAGATGAGAATAGGGCCATGGTCGAGGCCTCAATATCAGAGGCTGTTATTATAGATGAGATTGTTGCCTTTGTCGGAACATATTTTCCTCATGTTGTTGATACGAGATTGACTAGGGTTGCCGCAATTACGATGGTGGTTGTTCGTCTAATGGAAACATCTCTGTATTTTTATCCCCTGGTCAGTTCCTCGACAAATGGGTTGGTACGCGTACGTTAACTGCTAAAGAGTTTTCCGCGGTCTCACTCTATGTTCTTCTTAACTGTGACGAGGTTGAGGATACATCAAGTAAGTCATTGATGTTATGTTTACGCCTCGTCGATTAAATTATGCATGTTTAATTACCTGCATATGAAATGCCTTGTTTAACACTATTGCAGAATGTTTGAAGATTTAGCTCAGGATTTATCTCCAGAACTCATCGCAACTAGGACAGACAGAGAATTTCCAAACTGGCTAAGGAGAATATGTAAATATTTCGTTTCATTCAATTTATTCTATACACTTTTCATAAACATTCAATCTTAAAATTGTATTAAATTGGTTACATATTGTCTTATAGATAGCTGAACATCTGGGTGATGCCAAAGCTGCGAGGTTAAGACATTTAGCAGGAACTCTGTACTTGAACGTTCATTTATACAACAGTTATTTTGTGAATGGCTATGTGTTTCATACCAAAGCTTATGGGGGCTCTAAATTAACGTGGAATAGTGGTGTGAATCTTAAAGGAAACCTTGATTATTATGGCATCCTGAAAGAAATAGTCGAGGTGGAGTATTTGGGTGGAAACAATGTTGTCTTGTTCAATTGTGATTGGCGAGATGTTGTGCGAGGTGTTAAGAAGCACGCCATATTTGACCTCTTCGATGGAAAGGACTCATCCAGACATAATGGCGACGACGTCTTCATCTTAGCATCTCAAGCACAACAGGGATACATGACTCCCTACCCTCATCGACGACCCGACGGATGGTGGGCTGTCTGGAAGACCAAGGCTAGGAGCATGATTGACAACCTACCCTCGTCAACAACTATAGAGTCGTCATTAGAAATACCCTATCAAGAGGATGAAATGCCAGTGCCACCTAATGTTTCATCAGCTAATCATCCATTAGATGATGTCACTCATATTTCTCAAAATGTTGATGAACCCGAGGAGGATTTCTTACCAGCGAATTTGCCACCTCCTCCGCCTTGTTCAGGTCATCTCGCGCACATTGAAATTGATGAATCAGAGGAAGGGGAAGAGGACGATGAACCAGAGTTTGATTCATTAGAGTCCGAAGACGAAGATGAAGAACTTGAGTTTTGTAGTAAATCAGAGTCCAGTGATGATGATGGGGGCGAAGATTAATAATAGTTTAAAGTTTTATATGTATTGTGAATGCTTTAGATTATTAGAACTTTAAAGTTTTATATGTATTGTGAATGCTTTATAATATTAATAGTTTAAAGTTTTATATGTATTGTGAATGCTTTAGATTATTAGAACTTTAAAGTTTTATATGTATTGTGAATGGTTTAGATTATTAAAATTTGTCAACGATTGTTTTAGTTTATTTGGTGAGTGTGCTCTGTCAAAAAATAACACGATGAATTGTATTAAAATTGAATTGAATTGAAATAATGTGACCGAGAAACATACCTCTTCCTCGTGACCTATGAGTCAACAACTTAATTGATACTCTGTGGGTAATCGATTTCCATGAATCGGAGACTAGTTTCCGATTACAACATAATCAGACATTGGTCTCCGATTCATGGAAAACGATTACCTGGAGAGTATCAATTAAGCTGTCGACTCGTAGGTCACGAGGACGAGGAAGATTTCTCGTACACATTATTTCAATTCAATTCAATTTAATTTTTAATCCAATCCATCGTGTTAATTTTTGTTTTTTCTTGAACATTTAATCTCAAGGAGCTATATGTATTGTGAATATATTGTTTCCTATTGTTAAAGTTGTATATTTTAATATTTTTAGTGTATTTAGATATGAGTTCTAGTAGAGCGGGCAGGAAGACACGCCCCGTGTACACATCTATTACTGGGACACAACCGTCCCGATCTAATACAGGTGCTATCGGTACTGATGATGTCGACCCTACACTTAGTAGTACCAGCTCCACCTCTGGGGCTGATACTACTCATAGTCCTACTCCTGTCAATTCTGAGGGGAGGACGTTTCTCCAGATATCGCCACATTATGTACAGTAAGTAACTCTCCATTAATTTCATATAAGTTGGTTCCTTTTTGTTTTATATATAATTCATTATTTAAGTTAAAATGTTATTGTATAAATATACTTGGCAGGTTTATAGATGCATACCCTACCCCCGGGACAAAGATTGGGCAGTATTGGCCGTCTCGGGTCATGCAAGAGTTTTGGCCCAATTGGAAATCATTGCCACGGGAGGAGAAGGAGAATGCTTGGGAGGAGTTTAAGGTAATGTGTTAAAGGTTTTTATTTAAAACTTAAATGTTATTTTGTTATTAAAATGTTATAATTGATAATGATTATACTCTTTTAGTTTTGTAATGTTATCATTATATGTTGTGGTTGAAATTTACATGGACGCCGGATAACGATGAGGCGTCGGTTAAATTTGTTTTCGAGAAACAATGTGCGAAGTTATTTCGGGATCATATTGATAACATATTTATCTATCCTTAATTAGTTTAATTAACAATGATTATACTCTTTTAATTTTATAATGTTATCATTATATGTTTACGAGATATTCATATTTTTTATAGGTATGACGAAGTCTAAATTTTATATTAAGCGGCTCGCGGCGGGATTACAGCCCTTGACACCTCCTTGGATGACCGAGGAGGTGTTTCGTAGCTTTTGCGAACATTGGTCGTCGGATGGGGCGATAGCTATCGTCGAACAGGCTCAGGAAAATAGAGCAGGCTCCTCGGGGTCGGCGACAAAGCATACGAAGGGGACGATACCAGTCGGCGAGCATCACTACTGTATGGTATGCATGTTAGTTTAAATGTAGTGTATGCATGCTTTGAAATCAGTTTATATGCGTATGTTAGCTAGGGAGCAATTTTGATGCTATGAAATCCATGGTTTTAGTTTAATTGACTTTGAAACCAAACAGGACGGTTGTATGCACATTGTTGGTGGGTGTTAGTGTAAATGATAAGAAATACATGGGGTGTTAGTTTAAATGTAGTGTATGCATGCTTTTAAATAAGTTTATGTACGTATGTTAGCTGTGAGCCATGTTGATGCTATGAAATCCATGGTTTTAGTGTAAATGTAGTGTATGTTTTCTTTTATAAGATTACCCCTAAATCCTAATGAAAGTAAATATTATACTCACAACTTTAGTGATTAAAGAGAACATTTTTTTATCACAAGGATAATATGGGAAGCTAAATGTTGCATTTATACCATTTCAAAATAATAATCTCGCTTCTTTTATTTATAGGAAAAGGAACATGGCCCGGATGTCAGTTTTTTGAATGTTTTCGTTAGCACCCATGTTCGACCTCCTACATCGCCCGATCAACCTCTGCAATGGGTTGACGATCGCTCTGCATTGGCCTTTGTAAGTAAACTATCATTAAATGACTTGATTTTGAATATGTAAATTTATTTATGTACATTGTGTATATGATTATATTTGTTTGTTTTATTTTGACAGAGTACATATCAAGCCGCCGTTGTTCCCGAAGGTACTCCTCCCGGCCAGCCCGTTCCTTTCGTGCCTGAAGTTTGGCGTTCGGTCACCTCGGATGGACATCCAAAGAGAGGAGACCGAGTATTAGGGATGGGGGATTATGGGCTGCAATGCCCATCGACGTCGATCGGCCATCGCGTGAATGTTTTCACGCCCGATCCTCGGTATGCTTCGAGGATCGACACTCTGGAGGCTCAGCTGGATGAGGAGAGAGGCGTGGCTGCAGAGGCTAGGGCACATCTTTCGGAGGCTTTGGAGGCTCAGACGCAGCGTCAGGAGGAGAGTGATCGGCGTCAGGCGGAGAGTGATCGGCGTCAGGCGGAGAATGATCAGAAATTTGCGATGTTGATGGCCCAGATGGAGAATCTGCAGAACCAGGGTAATAATTTCCAGCCTCCCCAATTCCCCCCGAGGTGATTTCGTACTATTTTATACATTTTTGTAGTAACATTTGTGATATTTATTTGTAATAACATTTTGGGTACTGGGATGTCCCCGCCCCGCCTCCCCACCGATTTGCTACCCGCGAGAGCCCCAGCCCCCCCTGATTTGGTACGGTGATATTTGGTTTTTAGTTTCGTACGGTGATATTTGGTTTTTAGATTTATAGTTTTAGTTTTATCAATTGAATAGTTATATCAGGTACAAAAAAATTGGTAAATTGATATTTTAAATTATTTTCGTCGGAAATTTCTGTCGCTGAAATAAAATTTTAATTAAATTAAATTAATTCAGCGACGAAAATTTTCGTCGCTGTATTAATTAATTTTAATTAAATTTTTATTCCAACGACGGAAATTTTTGCCGCTATTTCAATTTATTTTAATTTAATTTAATTTAATTTTTATTTTCACCGGCGAAATATTCTTTCGCTGAAATAAAAATTTATTTAAATTAAATTAAAATAGCAGCGGAAATTTCCGTCGCTGAATTAATTTAATTAAATTATTATTCGAGGGACAGAATATTCCGCCGGTGAAAATAAAAATTAATTAAATTATATTTTCCCAGCGACGGAAATTTCCGCCGCTGAATTAATTCAATTTAATTAAAGTTTTATTTCAGCGACGGAATATTCCGTTGCTGAAATAAAACTTTAATTAAATTGAATTAATTCAGCTGCGGAAATTTCTGTCGCTAATATCAAAAGATCACAGACGGAATATATTAATTCCGTCGGTAAAATCAAAAGTATAACGACGGAATTTGGTCCGTCAGACCACTGCGGCGGGATGATAGCGGCGGACCACCGACGGAATTTTTTCTTCGGTGGTGAACTTTAGCGACGAAATTTTGACTTTAGCGGCGGAAGCTAAAACATGTTTTTCTGGTAGTGTCATGCGGGCCTCAATTTTGATCTTGGGATGAAATTGAATTTGAACCCCGGGTCTCGATTGAAATTTCCCTCTCAATCTCAGACATTTGAAACTGATGCTGACAGGCTCTAGAATCAAAGTACGTTGGTATGAATAAACCCTCTTTTGCTTGGGTTAGTTGTGACTTGACAAAATTTTGGAGAATGACTTGGCGAAATGCTAATACGAGGAGATTCCCAGTTCTCAACCTCTGATGATGCAGGGAGTTGCCATATACCAAGTTCTAAAGCTGAAACTCCGAGATAATTGTTGAGGTGACTAGACCTTTCTTCTAAAGATATGTGTAACTTGGCAAAGCCCCATTCCGAGGAAATGACATGGCAAAAGCCACAAAAGCTTTCTCTAAATGACTTGATGAAGCCCCAGGTTCTACAAAGTGTCATGGCAGAAGTCCAATTAATGGTCTGACTGTAAAACTAACATACTGATGAAGTACCGAGCCGATCGATCAACGTGAGAGACCTAGAGGTGAAGTTGATGTAACCCCAGATTCATTGGAGCATTACGTCATGAAGTGAGAAACCCATCTTTTATAACGACTATCTAACTAGAATCCTTGAGGTGAAATTGACAACAACTAAGCAACTAGAATCCTCCCTTCGAAGGGTGTCTTCCATATGGGAACTTTTAGCCATAGTGGCACTTGGATTGTTCATGGCTTCAATCATATTTACCCTATGATTGATTTTAGGGAAGGGATTGTTGGCTGTGTTGGGCCCTTCGGGTATCTCAAACTTACCCTTTTTGATCAGATCTCACATCGCCCTTTTTCAGGAGCATGCAATTATTAGTAACGTGCCCATGATACTAGTGGAAAGCACAGTGCTTAGTTTTGTCCAAAGGGACATTGGGATCCCTGGGCTGATAGTTGTCCAAAGGTCTAATCAGACCTTCCTTCACAAGCCCCTGAAAGACTTCACTCATAGGCATTCTGAGATCTTCAAGCCTTAAACTCCGCGGCTTGGGCGCATCACCTTTCCTTGGCACGAAAGGAGTGGAATTGTTGCAATCCTGGCCCGCATAGTTAATTGCTTCCTTGCCTTTTGGGCAGGACAGGAGCTGGATTAGACGCAGAAGCTCGGTACCGATAAGTAGTAGCAGCGACTTGTTATTGGTCAAATTTTAGCCCCAGAACTGACCATTGCACATAGATCTGGATAGGGGAAGTTATTGAGGGATGTTCTCAGATGTGGCTTCAAGTATACTTGGAAAATATCCAACTGTTCTTCATCGGAAGGGGGAATTGCCATCTCACTCATCTTGAGGTTTTAATGCTTGTAAAAGTCCCCAATAGTCTCGTCAGGACATCGTACAGTCGTCTGTATGTCTTCCCAATTTGTTTCCCATTCCAAATTGGCTTTGTACTTCTAGGTAAAAGCATTAGTGATCTGTACCCGAGCAGCCTAGCCTCAGGCTTCAACCAGAAGAATCATTTTAGAGTGCCCATCTTTAAGGAGAGACTGGAGTAGTCATCTAACTGCTGATTCGCACGTCCTTTGACTTTCATGGCTAGGTTGTAAGTATCCAAGTAGGTCTTAGGACATGCAGTCTCATCAAACAATTCTAGATTGGGCATCACGAACATGTGAGGTAGAGGCACAATGGAGTTGGGATCTGTGGGTCGGAGAGCGGTCTTCTTCCATGTCAACTCAGCAATCTGTGCTTTTATTTACTTCAGCTATTCCATGAACCAAGATGAACCAACCAAGTTGAGAGTCCAATAGCGGAGACAAGATGGTCAGGCCGGTGGCAGAGCTGGAGAAAGGATACACCATGGGTGGCACCCTGGTGGAAGGGATGGCTGAACCTAGGACGTAAGTGTAAACCTTTCCTTGGCCTAAGTTGCCCTGAGGGGTATAAGTAGGACCCTGAGCATAAGGATTGAGCCCAAAGGCGTGTTGCTGATTCCCTGTCGGCAAGAAGGGTGGAGGCAAACCAGAGGTGGCTGGGTAGCCCAGGGCCAGGCTTAAAGTGTAGTTTAAAGGAGGGCTAAGAGACCTGATTATGAAATGCACTTTTGGTCGGGGTGGTGGTGTAAAAACCCGAAGGGTACTGTGGATAAGATGAGTTGGATGAGACGGGAATAGAGGTTTGCTGTCCCATGGAGGCAGTCATGAAGGGATCTTGTGAGACTTGTGCGGTGCCGGGGGCTGGCTGTCTTGAACTGGATTGTTGTTGAGGCATCCCAAACTGCTGGGGCAGAGAAGTTACAAACTGATCTGTAGTTGTCTTCCGTCCCAAATCCAACTGAGAAGTCATACCAAGCCGCTGTAACTGAGAAGCCCCTGACTGATTTGTACCAAACTGATGAGGCATATCAAACTGCTGCAACATACCGAGCTGACCCGACTGCGTTAAGGCATACCATACTGGCCTAAATCAGACTGAAGTCAATTCGTTCCCCCAAATGACTATCCCAGACCAAACTGTGAAGGTATACCAGAATGATGCTAAGAGGATGGCTGATTCATAGGTTAAGAGGAGTGTGGCCTGGTGGAGGTTCCATATAAGGAAGGTGGTGGCATTCGGCTGTAGTTTATCTGACCAAGAGAGGGATGGAGATCCTCTTCCTCTTCTATAGTGAGAGTCCCATCGGGGTTGAGGGCAATCGTTAAATGATCATCGAAACCTCATTCTGATTGGTACAAAGAGTTTTATGGACTCGAATTCCAATGTTAGCCATAAAATCATAATGAATCCCTTGTTCTGGTTAAAATTCCATCCTTGACCTTGGACATCAGAGTACTGCACTTGACAAGCCCATGACCAATATGGCGATTAGATATCCATTTGTTTGGCGAAGCCTTGGTCTGAAGAGATGTGTTGGCGAAGTCTCGATTTTAAAGAAGTGACTTGGTAAAGCTTTAGTCTCATGATTGTACATCTGACATGAGCAAAACTTCAACCTGATTGTATAGTGGTTTCGTAGCAAAGTAGAGGAACCAACGTGGACCCGGAATGACCAGAGAAGCCCCACTCTAAAGAAATGACTTGACGAAAGTCGCACCTTAAAGAGTCCAGTGCAGCTCTAATGCAAATTGAATTGTCATGTAGCAAAAGAGGCAACCCATCCTTCTATATTTACTTTATTATTTTCTTTAGTCAATTAGTCATCTGGAAGAAAATGTAAAAATAAGAAAATTTAGAAATATATACCTGCAGGGGCATATTTTCAAAAATTGGAGACGAATCCCTGATTTGTATTATTTGATGGCCTAATTTGATGAAGGCACAAAAGAACTCACTTTGGGTTCGACTCTTTTGTGAGAGCATAAGTGTAGAAAGGTTCGTAAAAGTGTATGGAAGCCTCTGCTGACAGAAAATCAGTGTTTAGCTCTTTTTTTACTATAATATAGAAAAAGAAAACTTGTCAAGACATCTGAAAACATGTTTTATTAAAAAATGATCACAAGATTGCTTAAGACCTTTTATTAGTGTTCGGGTTATTCAACCCCTAATCTTGATATGAACAAACATTTTGATTAATCATGAGGAGAAAGTCGACCAATACCAAGAGTCAAAGTTGGTGAATTTTGAAGAAATATTGTGTATAGGAGAGGCCATTGAGGAGACCGAATTCATGGAATTTGAATGTGTTTATGACCAGACCATTTCTGGTTGTCTGCATTCCCCTTAATATAAGGAGCTCAGGTCGCCGTAGTTCGGGCTTGGACTGTGTTTAGCTTTTGGAAAAGGTATGGATATTTATGGTCCCTTTGGTAAAAAGGCTCGGATATGGAGGTTGGATGATGAGGCACGGGCCTTGAGATGATTCCTTGACAAGTCATTTTTTGACGGCTACTTCCATGATTCCATTGCTTCTTGATCGTCGTCTTTTATCGGGGGAGAAAGAATTTGGATACAGCTTAAGGGCTTATTATATGCTTTTGCCTTTGCCTTAACTGCTCCCTTGTTATCAAAAACTTCCATTCTCCGAGCTTTAAATTTACTCATCTGTCAAGCTTCTAATTGGCAATGCAGAGTCCATGGCTTCATTTTTTTTTGAAGCTCCTGCTTGAACTTACTTTTTTTTTGAAGCTCCTGCTTGAACCCTTTTTTTTTTAATCACTTTGAGGACGAAGGCAAGCCCCTGCTTGAACTTTCTTAATGCCATGAGGGCGAAGGCAAGCCCGTAGGTTGTTGTTGACATGGGATCAATCTTTTAATGCTGAGTGACCTTTTGTTGTTCCTTGATGTTGTCGCCATCAATGACTTGGTCAAGGTGATGGTGGGGACATGTTTTGGAAAGTTTATTGTTTGATGAAGGCCTTTGTGAGGTTAGAAAAGTGTATAGGGAGGGAATTAGTTGAATTTCTCGCACCGATTAATTAAAATCTTAATCATTTCAAGAGATTATTTGTTGAGCAATGGGAGTGATCATTTAAAATAAAATCATTTCATTAAATGTAATGTAGGTGTGCAAATAATGTCTTGAGTCTAGCGAGGAAAGAAAAAAAAGACTTATATAAAAGTTAGACATTTAACTACTATGTCCAAAATGGACTAAAACAACAAGTGTCCAGGAAGGACTTAGGTGAAAGAGAAAAATACTAGAACCTACAAAGGTTGACTAAAAGACTGTTTTAACATTTTAATTTTATTTAAGGATGGGTAGCCCCTAGTCTAGCTACTCTTTGTTGTTGGACCACGCCTCTACCCTTCAGCATTGGAAGCAAATTCCTCATGAAGCTATGACAGATTATGCTCGCCTTGGGTGACTTCAGGAATTCCTTGCTTACCGGCCCTGACGGTCGCCTTATCTGCCATCAGATTATCATCATCCCATTTCCCCTTCGCATCAGTTGTGAACTTATCGGAGGGCGGGAGTTCAAAGCATTTCACCAAATTCGGCTTTGCCACGGTCACATGCTTGTTGCAGTCAAACCAGCTATTCTCAATATTTGTTGCGACTAAATCATCTAGCTTGCTAAGGGAAATGTCAAAGTCCATTGAACTCACAGCGCTTGAATCATAAAACTCAATCATGTTTACAATCGTGTTGTTTGGGAAATGATCATTGGCAGTGTTGAGATCACTGAGGCGCTCGAGTTTGCCCTCCTTAATTAACCCCTTAATTGCCTTTCTCAAAGCTATACAGTTGTCGGTTGTATGACCGTGATACTGGTGGAAAGCACAGTTCTTAGTGATGTCCAAAGGGATGTTGAAGTCCTTGGGCTAATAGTTTTTTATAGGTTCGAGGAGACCCTGCTTTACCAAGCCATTTAAAACTTTGCTCAAGGGCACACCCAAATCCTCAGGATGTGGTTTCTACCTTAGGGGGGAATAAACTCTTAGTGCTCTTTGATTCGAGCCTTGGTCATCGACTTGGTCACCATTCTGAACAGAGTTTGCCGGTTTTGGTCCATTGGGGCACTCAAGCTTGCCCGTTTCGATTAACCCTTGAACCGCTCTCTTCAAGGTTGTGCAGTTGTCGGTCGTGTATCCATAATGACTATGGAAGGTTCAATGCTTACTCATGTCAAGGGGTGCATTTGAGCTCCTTGGATGGTAGTCCCTGAGAGGCTCCAGAAGGCCTCGCTTTACTAAAGCCTTGAAAATTAAGCCCATGGGTATCCCAAAATCATCAAAATGTTTTCGCTGCCTTAGAGACCACTACTTCTTTGTTCCTTTTGGATGCCGTCAATTTTACACAATGCCTTCTTTCCTTTACTGGATGTTGCAGCCGTGTTGGAAGGGTAAGGTTTATAGCGGTGAGACATGTTGAGACCAGTAGTGTTTCCCTGTGCACGAACCCTTTTGATGTAACCATCGATGCAAGCATCGAGATTTGACTTTGTGTAAAACATCTTTTTGTCAGATACGCGAGATTGGTATGGTGAGATGGCTCGAGTCGAGCGATTGTCGATACTCTTGTTGATAGGATTTTCTGGTATTTTCTTAATTGGTTCTACCAATATTCCTTTAATAGGAACACTAGGAATGCACGACCCCGCCACAAGATTGGCATTAGCAAATGAAACCAGTGTAGGAAGTACCCTGGTGAGAGGAATGACAGTCTGAGCATTCAAAGCATGACCGTAACCCTCCTCATAAGTCAAACTTGAAGCATAAGAATATGGACCAAAGGATCGGGGGTGGTGAGACTTATAAGGGGCCTCATAAGGTCTGGCAGCTGCCGAAGATGAGGATATATGGCTCGTAATGGCTGGATACCAGGGAGTAGTGAGTGCGGATCCAAAAGGCTGCTGAAGATATGAGGTTTGAGGCACCGTAAAAGTAGGACTGAATGTGTCTTGACCACACTGAGGAGCGTGACTAGAAGGGTAATGTGTATATTGTACTTGATGAGTAGGGGCAGCTTGCATAACAGCCGGGTGAAGAATTGGATGAGAAGCATTTGACCTTGTCCGACTTCCCAACTGGAGGGGCAGGGTAGAGCTTGATGAAGTAGTGATAAAAGCCTGGTGGTGTGAGCATCATGATTGATTTTTGAGTCGCCACCTATATTATTGTTTGGAAAATATAGAAAAATCATTTTTTTTAAAGAGATTGGGTTCGGGGCTTATGTTATGGAATATGTAGGTCAAGGAGCATCCATTCCACCCAATCCGGAGATCGATCTTGCTAAAGAAAAGAGAGGTTTTCAAAAGGAAGAAGATTTTAAATTAAAATAAACAAAGATCCATTTAATGGGGTTAAACGGAATGTAGGATTGATTGCTTCGAGACCGTCCCCATGATTTAGGGAGGCTCTAGGACGATCCTAAATTCAATAGATTTATACCACTCTAACAATCAATTAGAAAGGGATTTAGGGGTTACCTTGCGTGAGGTGATTTGGGCAGAGTTTCGACTCAAGTTTAGAGTCAAATCTTGATACGGACAGAGCTTCGCCTTGGTCCTTGACTCGGATCTTGATTTTTGTTTATCAACAAGGTTGACAAACAAACTTTGAGGTGATTTTTAGAGTGATTTTGTAGGAATCTTTCAGGGAGAGAAACTAACAAAATGTGTGTGTGTTGTGAAATTTCGTGGTCCCTTGAACCTTGGAAGTCACCAAGTATTTATAGGGGTTGGAGAAGTGTTAAAGATGAGATCAAACACTTCAAGAAGCTTCCAGACTCCAAACTCTATTGGTTGGCCGGATGGATGAAGTTTTATCTCGAAAAGAGGTTGAAATCGATGAGGAAATTGTCATCTGCATGCTGCAGAGGGACAATATCTCGCGCGAGACACGCCATTCCGCCCGAGATATTGCTCATGTGGACAATTCTGTCCTTCCCTCGCTGTCTCGTAAGCAGTTTAATTCCAAACTAACGGTGGTTAGTCAAAACTTAACGAAACATGACGAAATGGTGGATTTCTACTTCTTGACTCAAAGCGAGACTTAGAGTGGTATAAATTTGATCCGATGTGTTCAGAATGGGGTGTCTATAGAGCCCCTCGTCGACAAGTCTTATGAAAGAAGTCATGTCGACGATAGAAAAGACATCATTCTGAACATCGGGATGGTCGGGCCGCACGGATTCCTACGTATCTCTATCGGAGAATCAGACCATGACGTAGTTCGACTCCAAAACACGAAAAGGCTGCTTTAGATATTTTGAAAATCATTTTGAAAATCGAGGAGATTTCGTTTTTGAAAAGGTAAATTCATACTGAGGAATCAAATCAAGACCCAATTCTGAATATACCTGCTTGTCTGAAGATTCGCCTGTCTGGTCTCCGAACCTGCGGGGAAATATGTTAGAAAACAAAGGCTCACCTGTCTGGTCCTTTGAGTCCTGTTGGTTTTTGTGACGATTCACCTTTCTGGGATCCGAATCGGGCTTTTTGCTGTTGAGGATGACGATTCACCTGTTTGGACGTTGAATCGGGCTTTTCTGATGATGATCCACCTATCTGGGCATTGGACTGGGCTTTTCTGATGACGATCCACCTATCTGGGCGTTGAACCGAGCTTTTGATTTGATGATCCACCTGCCTGGGCATTGGACCGGGCTTTTGATTTGATGATCCACCTGTCTGGGTGTTGGACCGGGCTTTTTCTGATGACGATCCACCTGTATGGGAGTTGGAGCGAGCTTTTCTTTTGATGATTCACCTTTCTGGGCTCTGAATCATGTGGATTGAGTTGATTTTTGGATCAGTTGGTTTTCGGGCGACTGGTGCCGTACCTGGTGATCGTGCGTATGTCACGTTTGGCTCGTTCCGTGACTTGCGGTGCCCATTTTTCCACGTTTCCTTGCTAGTGTATCATT
The DNA here is from genome assembly GCA_022495995.1 of Adenophora triphylla var. japonica. Taxonomy (NCBI): domain Eukaryota; kingdom Viridiplantae; phylum Streptophyta; class Magnoliopsida; order Asterales; family Campanulaceae; genus Adenophora; species Adenophora triphylla. The sequence goes on along the minus strand of JAFEMH010000970.1, from coordinate 121,913 downwards.
TACAAGGGTAAATGTGTCAAAATCTTGAACTTTGACGTTGCGTAGACGCTTATTGTCGGGGACAATTTTGTCAATTTCCCGAAGGCATATCTCGCGCGAGACAGCTTATCTCGTGCGAGATTTGTACTATCGGGGCTAATATAAAACAGCAGCTCCTCTTTTAATTTGAAAACATCTTTTTCAAATTCCCTCCCTAGCTCGAGCCAAGGTCATTTTCTCTGTAAATTTTTGTGGATTGCTCATTGATTCCTCCCTCCAATCAACTCTCAATCCTTCCTCTCTCCATAATCAATGGCTCAAGAGCATCAGAATCCAATTTTGGGGAGTTATTTGCTAGGAAAAGATTATCCTTGCGATGACCTCACTTTCGATAGGCATGTGCACATCTCCACCGCCGTTCGGGAAGGTTTGGTAAGAGTTTCTTTTCCACCTCTTGTTTCTCATATTGCATTGAGCTTGAACCCACTTTTTCTTGAATTCAAATTCCATCAATGGCTATTTTTCTTGTTCTTGTCTATGTTTAGAACTAGGTTCCTTCTTGCATGTATTGTTTTTGTGCATTTTGTTGGATGTTTGTTGTTGCATTGTGTGTGTATGAGTCTCCTACATATCATGTATTGTAGGAGAGGTTGATTCGGATCATTAATTGCATCTTTGGGCAAGCTTTTCTTGTACGCACGCCAAGTGTTCGATGAAATGCCCCAATTAAAATTTTCTTTTATTTCATTGAGTTTTTGCCATGGAATGATTTCTAACATTGCCCTTTTTTGCTTTTCCTCTGTTTTGCAGTCATATATGCCGACGAAGAATTGCCGTGGGAGCCCAAAACTGGCTAGAGTTGTGTGGGACAAGATCAAGGATCTTGATGGCGTTCGGGATAGGGTGGCCCAAACGGGGCTTCTAACTTTTGTTGATAACCTTCAGGGGATGAGACGGACTCCCCAAGTCCTTCAGGCGATCAGGGAAAGGTGGTGGGATACTACCCACACCGTTCATTTGCGCTTCGGGGAAGCAACCATGACTCCGACAGACTTCCTTGCTATCACGGGACTAGAGTTCACCGGCGAGCCTCTACCGAAGACTGCGGGTTACAAGCCTGCGAGCCCTGCCGTGTGGAGGCAGTTGATCGGCTTCGTCTCTAACAAGGTTAAGGGATTTGCTGCTGAGTTGACACCCTTTCGGCGTCAGATTGAGGATTATGCTCTTAAGCCGAATGCAGTTACTTATCGGTTGGTGAGGGGTGCCCTTTGGTACATTCTTTCTGAGACCATCTTTGCGAACCACTCTTCTACGTCTCGTCTTTCTCTATTAGGTTTGTTGGTGAATCTGGATGAGGTGAGTACATATGATTGAGGCTCAGCGGGGCTGGCCTTCTGCTATCACGCTATGGATGAGGTGTGTAGGCACACTAGGGATACCCTGTCGAGGTATTCTTATGCTTGGGAGGTATGCTCTTGATTCTGTTTCTGTCCTTTATCTGTGTACTTTGTCTGTATTTCGTACTAAATCCGCTCTATTTTATTGTGCAGATATGGGGCTATACTGTCCTTGGGCTGTACAAGTTTGAGCTGGACCGCCCGAACCCTTTGTTCCCGGATATCAGGAGGTGGAGCCACACCAATCGGAGTGTTGATGAGGACGAGGATCAGGAGTGGACCCTGACGGTCGCGGAGGCGCGGGCCCTGCTGAATGCTTTTGAGTATGAGCGGCTAGGCCTTTATCCATGGACTTTGTTGGAGCGGGAGGTCCATCGTGCTTGGGATGCCACTGAGATGCAGAGGATGTTGGCATCTCTGGAGGGGGATACTATGTATCTTGGTGAGCGAGTCTTCCCACAGCATGGCCGGGGTAGACTACCATATATGGTACCAGTGGATCCGTCGAGGGCGATGTATCCCACCCACTCCATTCCAGATGACGATTATGCTAGTCTCATGGTGGGTGATGCGGCGACGACTTGTGTTGTCCACGGGGCCTCCTATGTGGAGTTCTTGCCTCGACTGATTGGTCCACTTCTGGTGGGTGATAGACGATCGCACGCTTGTGGCTCCGCCTCTGCTTCTGCCTCAGGTTCATCAGCCCCTAGTACCTCCTCCCAGTCTGCTGGTTCTCTGCCTTTTGCCCCGGATTTCGGTCCTCTGAGCTACACGTACATGATGGGGAGTATGCCGATGATGGGCCATATCCCGACTCTAGACCACATTCCCGAGGGTTACCGCCTCCCCTCGGATGTCTCCTTGGTATGTTTTTGTTTATATTTCACGTATTCGTTCATATAAGTGTATATGTTCGACTTCATATGAGCACTTCTTTTCCTTTGTTGTCAGGTCACTCTCTCCGCGGCCGATTATAACCGTGGCGCGACCAAGATGGCGGGACTGATGGCCCTGGTGTCGGACCTGTCTGAGAGGCTGTTTCAAAAAGCTTCTTTGGCGGCCTCAACAGTGGCCTCTGCGGTGACCCCTACTTGTGGAGCCAAGAGGTCGAGGAGGGATGGTAGCCCCCGTGGTGGTGAAGGCGGAGGTGCCGATGGCACGGGAGACTTGATGGCATGATCCCCTCCTTTTCTCTCTATTTGATTTCTCTGCTGATATGTACATATTGGCCGTGTGGGCCCAGACAATTTTTCTTTTCTTTGGTACATGTTAGAAACAAGTAGGTAGCACAAAAACATGTTTTTCTTAATTCCTAATCCTAGGTCTAATTAGTTTGTTTATTAACTTTCTCGACTTTCCGTGTTTTGGAAATGGAATGGAATGGCCATCAAGGCCACAATTTTAGCTTGAATTTGGTGTTGTACTGCATGTTATGAACTGTATGCGCAGGTTTTTCGAGACTTGCTTCGTCAAGTCGGGGCTAGACTGCTGTTTGTGCAGAACTGTTGCTGTCTTGCCGAGGCGATATCTCACACGGGACAAGGTGTCTCGCACGAGACACGCTACCCAGGCAGAATCCTTTTCCTTCTTCGAACAGGATTTTGTCAGTTTTCCCTATATAAATGCCCTGTAGTCAGGCCAGATAACACATCCTAGCCTTTCAAACTCTAGAGATATTCTGTTAGGGTGAAGTTCTTGTCTTCTTTTCCAACCCTGCGATCCATGGATTCCAAGGAGATCCCCCCAACGTCCATGATTGTTGATGATTTTTCTTTGTCGTCTGATGCGATTGAAGCCTTCAAGTAAGCATCAAGAGCTTTTGTGAGGTCGTTTCGCAACCGATCTCGCAATAGGTTTATTGCAGAATTCGGATTCAGAATCCTTTTCACCTTGAAGAACCTCCAACCGGATTGGAATTTGTTGCAGGGTGCTGCTAGATTTTGGGATCCCTCTATCCATCTTTTCAATTTTTCTTTGAATGAGATGGTGCCTACTGTGGAGGAATTTGCCATTATCTTGGATATGCCTTTGACTGGTGAGATTGCTGTTCCTAAATATAATAGGAATCATTAAGAGGCCTTGAATGAACTGCTAGGGATCCCCCTTGATACTTGCTACGAGTTGGTTCACCGTAGGTGGGTAGATTGTTCTTCTTTTCCTGATCGATTCAGCGGAGATTCAGATGATGATGCCTTTCATGTCTACAAACGGAACTTTCTGGCCCTTTCTCTTTTCGGAGACATTTTATTTACATGCAGGGATGGCTTGGTTGACTCCCAATTGGTGGAAATTGTTCCGCAGGCTAGGAAACGTTCTAGGAACATTATCCCGCTTATTTTGGGTGAAACCCTGCATGGTCTTGACGAGCTGCATAGGACCGGTGCTATGACTCAAGGGAGTCCTCTTTTGTTGACCATTTGTCTTAGGGAGCATCTCAAGTTGGTAGGTCCCCCGTTGGAATATTCCCCTTTCACATATCATACACGAAAGTTTTTGATCAAGGATCTTTCGGTAGATGAATGGGCTGAGTTGATTACAAAGACTGAAACTGCTGATATCCTTTGGTGCCCGCCTTATTGGAGGTTGAACAAGTATGTTGCCAATACCAAGGGTTTTGACAGGGTTGTTCTTCCGGGTTTACGAGATTCCTCCTTTTATTTTCCCAAGCGGGTGTTCCGTCAGTTTGGTCAGCAGCAGGACACTTATCTTTTCGAGGGGGCCTCTCGTGAAGTGTCCTATATTGGTGTAGAGTTTGCGCAGGTGCTAGCTCAAGCATGGGGTGAAGGACCTAGTCGGGACCGCTGGTCGAACCTTCGGACTTTTAATGCAAGCATCTTCTTATCCGACAAGTATTTGGATTGGTTTCTTCATACTGGCCACCCTAGTGCGGAGAAGATTGATGATCTGCGGCTTTCACTGCTAGGGGATTCTTTTGTAGCTAGCAGCATTTTGCGAAGGAGCGAGGCTCAGTCTGATCCTGCTAATATGTGAACCGATCCAACTCAGGACTTTCTTGATGGGAATTGGTACGAGAGGCGAGGCAAAGGAATGCCTGGAAAGACGCAAGCTTTGGATAGGCCAAATGTCTTTAAGAGGCTTTCAGAGTCTGTCTTTGATCGTCTCGAGGGATGTTCTGCTTTGAGGGGCTCAAAGCGCAAGAAGGACCGCGAAGACGGTGGTGACCATGTCCGCCGGCCTACCAAGTCAATGAAAGGCTAGATCTTAAGGAGTACCAAGAGATTGCTTTGATAGATCAATAGTTTTATTTTATTAGTATTTTTTTTCAAGGTTGTTAGCTTAGTAAATTAGTCGTTGTGGTTAGGATTTCCCTTTTGTTACTAATAAAATGCATTTGATTAATAAAAGGACAAAAGTAGATTTATTTATTTGATTAGACTGAACCCGTAGGCTGCCTACGTTCCTCTTTTACAGCAATTAAATAAGAGGCTCAGGTCTAACGTAGTTCATTTTTGAGAGAAAAAAGGACAAAATATGGTTCCAGGCCGAGGGGTAATCTCGCGCGAGACAAGGCCCTTTTTTTTTTTTTATGCACACCCTCTCTTTTGCCTAGACCGCCCTTTCGGGTTTTCAATCTAGCGGGCTTCTTTTCTTGTGCAAGCTCTAATTTTAGCCTAGGCCGTCCTCTTCGGGATTTTCAACCTAGCGAGCGATTTCTTTTTAGGAGGCCAAGTCACGCGAAGTATTTCTTGAGCTTGTCCATGTTGACCGGCTTCGGTAGTTGATCTCCGTCTAGGTCCACCAGCTGAAGGGCTCCCCCAGAGAATATTTTCTTCACGATGTAGGGTCCTATCCATCTTGGTCCCCATTTGCCTAGCGGGTTGAAAGGTCCAGGACGATGCTCACGGAGAACCAAGTCGCCTACTTTGATGTTCCTTGTCTTGACCTTTTTGTTGAAAGCTCTTGCCATTCTTCTTTGGTAAGCTTGAGTGTGCTCGGCTGCTTTCAGCCTCCTTTCGTCTAGTAGGACCAACTCTTCGTATCTGCTTTCTAACCAGTCGACCTCGTTCACTTGGTTTTCTAAGAGAACCCTTAGTGATGGTACTTCTAATTCTATTGGTAAGACAGCCTCCATTCCGAATGTGAGGGCATAGGGAGTCTCCCCTGTGGCTGTCCGGACTGAAGTGCGATATCCCCATAGTGCGAATGGTAACTTGTCGGGCCAGTTTTTCCCCATGACTGCCATTTTTCTGATGATGGTTTCGATTGTCTTGTTTGCGGCTTCAACTGCTCCGTTTGTTTGAGGCCTGTAAGGAGACGACTTGTCCCTTGTGATTTTGTACTCGGTTAGGAGGTGATCGGTTTCCTTCTCGAAGTGTGACCCATTATCGGATATCATCTCTTGCGGGACCCCAAATAGGCATATGATTTTGCATTTGATGAATTCTGCAACCTTTCTGGCATTCAAAACCTTGTAGGAGGTGGCCTCGACCCATTTAGTGAAATAGTCGATGGCTACCAGAATGAAGCAGTGTCCATTGGCCCCTGTGGGTGTGACCTTTCCAATCACGTGTATCCCCCATGTCAAGAATGGCCAAGGGGAAGTCATAGGGTACAGCAGGGAAGGCGGTGTGTGCTGAAGGTTGGCGTGTATCTGACACTTGTGGCACTTCTTGACCATTTTGGTACAGTCGGCTTCCATGGTTAGCCAAAAGTACCCTTGTCTGATAATCTTTTTGGCGAGCATGTTTCCGCTCATGTGGGTTCCACATATACCTTGATGAATATGGTCCATTATTTCTCAGGCCTCTTCCTCGGTGGCACAAAGGAGGTTTCCTTGGGAATGTTTCATGAATAGACGGCCAGGAATGATGACGTAATTAGTGGCCAACCTCTTAAGGGCGATCTGAGTCTTCTGGTCTGTTTCAGGTGGGATGGTTCCATCTAGGATGAAATGCCAAATGTCATAGTACCACGGTTTCTCTTCGGAGTTCTCAACAATGGCACATTTGGATAACCATTTGTCTTTGCATTCATGGAGATCTACAACGGCGCAGTAGGCAGGAGTTGCACGCCGTGTTATTTTGAAGGGTTTGACTGCTTTTCCTTTAGGTATTTTGACCAAGGTAGCGAGTGTGGCCAATGCGTCGGCAAACCGATTTTTGTCTCTAGGGAGATAGTGGAATGAGACATCCTGAAATTGTTGCGCCAACTCTTGGAGGTGGGTACTGTATCTTTGAAGGGTTGGATCTTGGACCCTCCACTTCTTCAATGTCTGATTGATGATCAACTGGGAATCCCAAAATACCTCGAGTTCAGTCACATTGCGTTCTAGGGCTGCCTCAAACCCCGCTATGCAAGCTTCGTATTATGCGGAGTTGTTGGTTGTGTCAAAGTCAAGACGTATTGCCAGTGGAGTATAGATGTCGTTAGGGTCTACCAACAACATTTCGATGCCGAACCCTCTCTTGTTGGCTGCGCCATCGAAAAATAATTGCCACTTATTTTCTTCTTCTATACTCATGATGTCCTCATCAGGGAATCGCGGGTCTTCCCCCTTCGCTTCGTCACAAGGAAATTCGGCCAACTGACCTGCGAATACACTCCCCCTAATGGATTTCTGAGTGACGTAAGTGATATCATACCCCGCGAGCATGAAGTACCATTTGGCCAATCTCGAAGACAAATTTGATTTGTCTAGGATGTATTTCAACAGATCCATTCTTGTAATGAGACGAACCGGGAAGGCTTCCATATAGTGCTTTAGCCTTTGTGATACCCAAACAAGAGCAGCGTAAGACTTATCGAGTGGAGAGTAGTTGATTTCGCTGCCTTGGAATCTGCGGCTGACGAAATATATGGCATTCTCTGTGTGTGAGGCAGGCTGTTCTTGAGCGAGCATAGCCCCTAGCGCGTTGTCGGTGACCGTGAGGTTTAGCTTTAAGGGCTTCTCCTTGTGTGGTGGAACCAGTATGGGTAGGGAAGTTAAGTAATGCTTAACTTCCTCGAATGCTTCTTGACATTCTTTGGTCCACTCTTGAGGTGCATTTTTCTTGAGTAGCTTGAAGATTGGATCGCACATTGTAGTCAGTTGATTGATGAATCGACTGATATATTGGAGTCTGCCCATGAATCCCTTTACTTCTTTCTGTGTTCTGGGTGGAGGCATGTCTATGATGGCTTTTATCTTGGCGGGATCTGCTTCTATGCCACACTCTGTGACCATGTACCCTAAGACTTTCCCTTTGACCACTCCGAATGAGCATTTGGCGGGGTTGAGCCTCATATTGTGTTGTCTCAGTCGATTGATGAATTTTCTGAGGTCTCTGAAGTGCTGACCATCTGTCACTTTTGAGTGAACAATCATGTCGTCCACGTATACCTCTATTTCTTTGTGGATCATGTCATGGAATAGTGTAGTGACTTCCCTTTGGTAAGTAGCCCCTGCGTTCTTGAGACCAAACGGCATGACCGTGTAACAGAACGTCCCCCAAGGTGTGGTGAATGCTGTTTTGTGCTGATCCTCCTCTGCCATGAGGATTTGGTTATACCCTGCGAACCCGTCGATGAATGAGCGGACTTCATATGCGGCTGTAGCGTCAACCAACATGTCTATGTTTGGTAGCGGGAAGTCATCTTTAGGGGATACCTTGTTCAAGTCTCTGAAATCGACACAGACTCATATCTTCCCATTCGACTTGGCTACTTGGACCGTGTTTGCTAGCCATTCTGGATACTCGATCACTTTGATAAACCCTACTTGGACCGTGTTTGCTAGCCATTCTGGGTAGCAGCGGTATCTTGTGCTCTAAAATTGACTGATTCAACCCAGGCATATCCTTGTAGGACCAAGCAAAGACGTCGACATATTCTCTGAGGAGCTGCGTCAAAGTTTCTCTGTCTTCCCCTTTGAAGAAGCTGTCGATCTTTGTTTCTCTGGGGTCTTCCGTTGTCCCAAGATTAACCATTTGCATTTCCTCGTCGTCAACAGTGCCATTCTTTCCACAACGACCTACTTGCTTAGCTAATTCTTTTAAGATTTGTTCATTTTCTTGATCTATCTCATCGTATGACTCATTATTAACGTGTTCATTATATTGATTATTATTAGTTAATTCATCATTCACGATGTTAGTAATCTCAGGGTACTCGGAAAGATCAAAGTTTTCATTAAGGAAGTAAGGGAATACATGTTCGGCCACCGCCTTGATTTCCTCTTGAGCGAGTTCATCAGAGGTGGAGCCTGCTTCTAATGTGAAAGTTATAGGGCCTATCTTCCTGCGGGAATGGGGAGTGCAACCAAGCTCTTTGATCATGAAGTCTTCATCAACAACTGGTCCTCCGGTGACGTGCCATTTTAGAATTGGCTCATCACATTTCTGTATTAGTCTTGTGTAATCAATAGTTGGAGCGTCCCCTTTGGAGATTGCATGGATCTGGCTGTCTTCTAACCGGCACAGGTCTTGAAACTGTCGCATCATGTCTTCTCCCAACACAAAGTCCCATTCGCTTGTCATTTCTGCCTTCGTACCCCACAAATCATTAGGGATTAGTGAGACGGGTTCTGTTTCATCAGAAGAAGCATCGCAGTCGCTGAAGATTTCAAAGCCTGGTTGGCGCTTTCCTTTATCATCAGTCCATGGTTCTGAAAAGATAAAGTAGGGAATACTTTCCCCTTCCCGGACGAAGTAGCCATTAAGAGTCTTTCGATATGGATCGAGGTTGTACTTCTTGGCCTTTGGGTCATTGTAGCCTTTGTATGCAGTTCCTTCCCACTTGATTTGAGTGAAGTCCCACTCTTCTTCGTCATCCCCATCGTGGATGGAAATGATGTATCCTAGGCCATGCTTTGTGTGAGGTGGGGGAACCGGCGGTGGTTCCGTTATCCCTTGTAAGTGCTTTCCAAGCCCCAAGCCAGGGAAGTATCCTTTTGCTTGCATCATTCTCCAAACAGGAAGGTTTCCAGAAAACTAAAGTGCCTTGGTGCAAGTTTCTATGACATTCACAGCGCTTCTTCGATTAAATAAGTAATCAGAATTGAAAAGGGAAATACTGACTAACTATTATTGAAAAGCAAACTTGATACTCTTGCCCACAAATGAAGTCTTTAGGCATGTAGTACCTGACTAAACTAAACTACTAATCGTTTCTTTATGCAAAAAAGTAAATAACTGAATAAAGAAAGAAATTCCTCATTTGTTTGAATTCATCCAAACTATGCCACCACTTGGACAAACTCTGATGGCGTCGTTGTCAATCAAGTCTTGGACTGCATTCTTCAGGTTGAAACAATCATTGGTATGGTGGCCATGGCATTGATGGTAGTAGCAGTAGAGATGTGGAGCTCGTCCTTCTCTCTTGGGTACGTAGCCTTCCATTGGGCTTAGCTTTCCTTCCTTGCAAAGATATCTGAAGAGATGACCGAGAGTGATGTTTCCAATGTCGGAGAAGACCCTACCCTTCCTTCGCTTAGCCATTTGATTGTGGAGGCCTCGAATATGGTTCTCATAGTGTTGCACAAAGACGTTGTGGCGAGACTGATATTCTGCTTCCATTTGTTCTTTGAGGTCACGGTAGAGAGTATTGAGGCAATTCTTGACCCTCTCATCAATGTCTTCTTCAATGTGAGCTTCGAGGTTGATACACTTTTGGGTCATAGCCTCGAGTTCACTTTTGACTTCTTCAAGTTCTTCAAACACCATCTTTGTCTTGTCAGCTTGGATGGATTCTTCCAAGTTGTGCCATGCATCGTCGATGTCAATTTGTTGCAGGGCTTTGGCGAGTTGAGCCTTGATGTCATTTAGCTCTTCTTGCACAGATGATTGCCCGCTGTCGGAGCCACTTTCCATCTTTCGGAAATCTCTGGCAATGCGGGTGGAAGGTAAATCAAAGGCTTCTCTCCAACCTTCCACATGCTCCATTTCGGCAATAAGGGATTTGGTCAACCCTTGCAGAGTTGGTTGTTCAAGGTCCTTCTCGGTGATGATGTGCTTTTTAGTAGACATTGTGTTGGGAGTCTTGAAGTTGAGTAGTTTCGGAAAACTGACAGAAGAGATGCAGAGACTATATCAGGATCAAATCTAGCCCTAACGAGTCGGAAGCAGGCTAAATGGCTCAGGCTCAGTTTCAGCAAACAGATACATTATCCCGCGCGAGATATGTAGTCCCGCGCGAGATAATCACACGGACAGTTGATTTTTATTAGACCTAATTTTTGGTCGGAACGGAAAATCCATTTTGAGGGGTTTCTAAGGCCTTTATCAGAACCTAACGAATAAGCAATCAATCTGATTTTTGTAAAACAAAGCCATGCAAGATCGTTTTTTGAAGGGTTAGTATATATTTTTTTCAAAGGGACATTCGAAAGGGTCATTCCGAAGGGACTTTTTCCGAAGGGACTTTTTCCGAAGGGACTTTTCCGAGTCCTTCTTTATTGTCAATTTTACATGGCTTTGTTTCGGTTAAAAACAAGAAAAGATCACCGAGTCAAAACTGACCGGTCACGGAGTGATCCTAAAAAGACAATCTACATGAGAATGTGGCGATGCAGGGCTGGAAGGCTAGGCTCCCCGCGATATGACAATCTAAGTGAATTGAATACGCGGAGTGGGATGATCCAACTTCGGAGAGACCGGCGACTAGGTGGTTACCGTCATCCGTCCTTAGTGTGGGTCCCGGGTTTATAGAGGGTATGCAATGCAATGACAGATATATCATGAGTGCGCGTGTGTGATAGTCAATCTAGGTGATAGATAAAAATAGAGATTTTTTTTTTGAAAGTCAAAAGGAAAACATATAGTGGCCGCACCAAGTGGTTGCCTACGTTTCTCCCAATTTAGGAAGACTCAGGCCGTCGTAGTTCCACATAATGAGTGAGAGAGAGATGAATAAATTAAGTTACAACTCCCGAATCCCCAATGGACCGGACTTTAATTAAATAAAATCCAATCGCACGCAGTTTATAAATAATAATCAACTATTTAAATGAAATAAAGATTTGAGTTCTACATCTTAAGGGAGGCCTTAAGATACGGGAACTCTGCAGATAATGAATTCTGGGATCCCCCTTGCGTGTTCGACTCTTGTTTTGGACAATGAGATGAACAGGAGAAACCAGAAAACAACCAGATTGTCGAGGCCATATCTCGCGCGAGATAGGATATCTCGTGCGAGATATGCCTCATCTGGGAACAGAAAAATGAATTTTTTTTTGAAAACCTCTCTTTTAATTTTGATGCAAGTTTAAGCCTCTGAATTTTAAATCCCCAATGGAGTCGCCACTGTGAGCGTCGTGATTGATTTTTGAGTCACCACCTATATTATTGTTTGGAAAATATAGAAAAACCATTTTTTTTGAAAGAGATTGGGTTCGGGGCTTAGGTTATGGAATAGGTTGGTCAAGGAGCATCCATTCCACCCAATCCGGAGATCGGTCTTGCTAAAGAAAAGAGAGGTTTTCAAAAGGAAGAAGATTTTAAATTAAAATAAACAAAGATCCATTTAACGGGGTTAAACGGAATGTAGGATCGATTGCTTCGAGACCGTCCCCATGATTTAGGGAGGCTCTAGGCCGATCCTAGATTCAATAGATTTATACCACTTTAACAATCAATTAGAAAGGGATTTAGGGGTTACCTTGCGTGAGGTGATTTGGGCAGAGTTTCGACTCAAGTTTAGAGTCAAATCTTGATACGGACAGAGCTTCGCCTCGATCCTTTACTCGGATCTTGATGTTTGTTTATCAACAAGGTTGACAAACAAACTTTGAGGTGATTTTTAGAGTGATTTTGTAGGAATCTTTCAGGGAGAGAAACCAACAAAATGTGTGTGTGTTGTGAAATTTCGTGGTCCCTTGAACCTTGGAAGTCACCAAGTATTTATAGGGGTTGGAGAAGTGTTGAAGATGAGATCAAACACTTCAAGAAGCTTCCAGACTCCAAACTCTATTGGTTGGTCGGATGGATGAAGTTTTATCTCAAAAAGAAGTTGAAATCGACGAGGAAACTGTCATCTGCATGCTGAAGAGGGACAATATCTCGCGCAAGACACGCCATTCCGCGCGAGATATTGCTCCTGTGGATAATTCTGTCCTTCCCTCGCTGTCTCGTATGCAGTTTAGTCCCAAACTAACGGTGGTTAGTCAAAACTTAACGAAACATGACGAAATGGTGGATTTCTACTTCTTGACTCAAAGCGAGAATTAGAGTGGTTTAAATTTGATCTGATGTGTTCAGAATGGGGTGTCTACAGGTGGCCCATGTGAGCTTGCAGTATCACAGGGGCAAGTGGGCCTTGAGAATTGACGGAAGCAAGATGATCCCCTCCGAACCATGGAGCCTGAGAAGCGAACTGACCCAAAATGGCTTACGGAGCCATTTCCAACTGTTGGGCATGAGAAGTTGCGAATTGACCCATTCCGAGCTGATGACCCAAACTTGACTGAGTATGTGAAGTAGTAAACTGACCCATTCCAAGCTGTGGGGCGAAAGCAAACTGATTCGAACCCAGTGGTGAAACTTGAGAGGCACCAGGGGCAGGTTGACCTAGATCGGACTGCTGAGGGGTACTGATTTGATGAGGCTAAGATGTACTGAACTGACCAATTCTAGAATGATAGCCCGGACCAGACTGAGGCTTTGGAGTAGTAAACTGACCCATTCCAAGATGTGGGGCGAAAGCAAATTGATTCAAACCCAGTGGCGAAACCTGAGAGGCACCGGGGGCAGGTTGACCTAGATCGGACTGCTGAGGAGTACCAAGCTGTAGGGGCTGAGAGACAGGCTGAGTGATGAGTTGAATTTTGAATATATTATTTACCTATGTTTCCGGATATTTTACATCGATCTTTAATGTATTTAGATTAGTTTTGATGTTATTTGAAAGAAACTTTGTAATGTGAGGTTTTGTTGAGAAATGATTCAATTCGAGGGTAGTTTAGTCTTTTATTTTGTAATTGAATGTTGATCTCAAGAGACTGAGCATTTCAAGTCACCTGTCAAAGAAAAATTCAGCAAAGCGGTCAAGGTCCAAGAAAAGAGTCAAGAAAAGTCAAGGGACGAAGGCCGGGTCAAAACCAAGTCAAAGATGAAGAATTCTGCACAGAGCACGAGTAGAAAGATTGGAGCACGAGTGAAGAAGGAAGGAGCACGAGTGGAGCACGAGTGGGACTCAAGCACAATTCTTAGCCAGAATGATCAGAATGTCTTGGAGCTGGAAGAACGAGTCGTGAGCACGAGTTGAACAAAAGGGCACGACTCGTGCCAATTGGCACGACTTGTGCCCAGACGCATTTTCTGACGTCAGCGAGGCGTGGTTGAGCAGTTTCAAGGATTTTAATTAGTTCTTTTCCTAATTAGTGAAGGTTATATTTTAGGAGTATAAATACCTCCTTTTAATACACTTTTTAGGTTAGCTTTTAGTTTATCAATTTTAACCTAGGTTTTCATGTATTGAAGGAGTTTGGTTTTCAAGGTTTTGCAAGGATTTTCAGGTTTGATGTATTATTGCTATTCATATTTTGTGATGTCAATCATGAATATGAGTAGCTAAGTCTTTATTAGTTCACGGATTGGTTGCATCCCTTATTTGATCTTTATGCTAAATTTTTAAGTCTCTTTAAATTGTGGTTTTTGTTCATCTTAATATTTTTAATTTGTATTTGGTACGATTCTTGCACTTGCGTGGAGAATTGTGCATGAACACTATTAGGGTGATTGGACTCGATTGACGATCTTGCGTGAATCGATTGAGTCTAGGTTTCATCAATTCTTTTGCTCTTAATGAATTGAGCTTTTGTCGATTTGATCTTGCGTGATAATTGATAATTGCTCAATAATAGAATTGCAACCCGGCCATCTAACCGTCCCAATTCTTACAAAAGCGAAGAAACCCTAAACCCAATTAATATTTTTATTATTCAAAAGCATAAAGAGATAATATGTGGTGAACCCAATCCGTGGGCTAGTTGTTTTAATCCTTGAATTACTTCTTTGAATCTTCTTATTTGTTACTTTAATTGTTTAATTTCCTTTCGTAATTAGTTTTTATAAATCAAAATCAAAAACCCCTTTTTGTTGCTTTTGGCACAAATTGAATCAACTTGTTGAAACACTCAAGTCTCTATTGTTTGACCCTTACTTGTACTGCTACTTCGGTAACTTGTACTTGCAAGGTATTTTATTACACAGTGGATTTTATCCATCAAGTTTTTTTTGGCGCCATTGCAGGGGACTTGTTTTGATTTTTAACAAGTTTATTTAATCGGTGCATGCTTGGTCGGCGTTCTTTGAATCCTAACCTGGAACCATTGAACGATGACATTGATAGGTTGGGTCAGCGTTTAAAAGAACTAAACTTAAAAGAGGGCAATCCCCTCGAAAGTGACCTAGAAACTTCTTCCACCGAGGGAGAAGAATTTGAATTTGATATGGCTTTGCAAGCGCCCACTATGGATGCCTTCTCTAGGCCTCGGGTTGACACATCTGTGTCGTGCATTGTGTTAACGGATGCAACAAAAAGTTATGAGGTAAAAGGCCATCTGTTTAACATGATCCCTCAATTTCATGGCCTCCCCTCTGAGGACTCTTTGAATTTCTTGAGGGAATATAGGATGATTGTGTCAGGATTTCCGTTGAGAGAGGGTGTGACTGATGAGCACCTAAGATTGAAATGTTTTCCCTTTGCTTTGAGAGATAATGCTAAGATGTGGCTAATGTTGCTCCCGCCTAGGAGCATTACTACTTTGGATGAGTTACATGATATATTCTTGAGAAAGTATTTCCCACATGCTACGTTAGCCACTTTCAGACAAAAAATCATAGGGTTCACACAGGACTCATTTGAGGCATTTCATGAAGCATGGGACAGATTTAAGATGCTTTTGGTGCAGTGTCCCCACCATAATTTTTCTCAGCCTTTATTGCATCAGACTTTTTATGGGGGGTTGACACAAGCTGATCAGGCTATGGTTGACAACGCAGCTGGAGGCTCTTTAGGAGCCAAAACTGCTGTGGAGACCCAAGCCTATTTGAGAACCTAGCATCTAATTCTCAATAGAAGGGGTCAAGGGGTAAAACAAATAGTGTGAATGAAATAGGGATGAGTGATGAGATCTCAAAACAATTTGCACTTCTGAATCAAATATTTGATAAGTTGGCCATGAGTAGTACTTCCAATTCTGCATCCATTGTGTCATCTGTTGGTAATGTAATGCATGATAGTTGTGTAACTTGTGGTTCTAACACTCATTCATATGAAGTTTGCCCCACCACTAGTCCCCATTTATATGATCATGAGCAGGTGCAGGCGATGCATTCATATATGCAGAGGTTCCCGCAGAACAATCCATTTTCACAGACATACAATCCTGGGTGGGGGAAGCACCCTAATTTTTCTTGGGGAGGAAATCAACAGCAGAATAAAACTCTCCATCCCCAACCACCTCAGGGGCCCTATGAGAGGAAGAAAGAGCCTTGGGAAGAGGCCATGGATCAGATGAGAGCGGAGCAACTTCAAGCAAGGGCAGAGCAGCAGCAAGCAAGTAACAACCAAGCTGCTGCAATGAAAAAGTTGGAGACCCAACTGTGTCAATTGGCAGAGGCATTACAGGGACGACATTCGGGTACATTCCTAGTCAAGGGGAGCAAGCTAAGGCCATCATCACCTTACGTGGTGGCAAACAGGTAGACAATCAGGTAGCTTCTCCTTCTTCTCTCCATAAACCCTCTGTCGTTGATTCCCCTGTTGTGGAACCCCCTAATCTGGTAAATGTGGTTGTTGAGGATGTTGTGTCTGAGGATGAGGGTACAAATGGATTAATGAAAAATGTGAATTTTGAGACCCCCATCCCCAAACCATATGTACCTCCCGTTCCTTTTCCTGGAAGATTTTTTAGAAACAAACTTGATCACCAAATGAAAGAGCTGATTGACATGTTTTCGAAAGTAAATATAAATTTTCCTCTGTTGAATGTGATCAAGAATGTTCCTGCATATGCAAAATTTTTTAAAGAAATTAATTCCAGGAAAATTTAGTACAGGAAAGATGATAAATTGTTGTTGGGTGAGAGTGCGAGCGATGTGGTCAAACATAGTCTTCCGCCAAAAATGAAAGACCCCGGGAGTTTTCTAATTTCCATTACTTTGGGGGATTAGCTATGCTTGATCTAGGGGCTAGCATTAATTTGTTACCCTATTACATGTACCTTGAGTTGGGTTTACCTGAGCTAAAACCCACTATGATGGCCCTACAACTTGCCGAAAGGTCCATTAAAAGACCCTTGGGCATCGTAGAGGATGTTTTAGTTCAGGTTGGGTCATTGATCATTCCAGTGGATTTTGTGGTTCTAGAGATGCCTCGCGGTGAGGGTAGTCGCCGTGACTCACCCATATTACTTAGGCGACCGTTCATGGCAACGACTAACACCGTGATAAATGTTTGTAATGGCACTCTTTCCATAAATGTGGCAAATGAAAAGATTGAAATAAATGTTTTTGATGTAATGAAAAATTCGGTGGGTCATGATGAGTCTTGCATGCTTATAAATGAGTTGGATATTGTTGAAGAATGTGTGAGTGAGATTTCATGGCATGAGAGGGATTGTGAGGAGTTAGAGTCTTTGATGTCAATGGGCGGTGAGAAACTTAGGGATAATGCGGATGCTCAACTGATGGCTGTGGATAAGGCCGACGAGCACCAACTTAGTGATGGCCCGTTTCACCCCCTAGGCCACTTCAATAAGAAGTTGGCATCCTCTATTGTTATTCCCCCGCTCCTTGAGCTGAAAACTCTCCCTGCAAATTTAAAATATGCATTTTTAGGAGAGGGAGAGAGTTTGCCTGTTATAATTGCATCTGATTTGACCACAGAACAAGAGGCCCAATTGATTGCTGTTTTGTGTGAATATAGAGAGGCCATTGGCTGGACATTAAAGGACATTAAGGGAATCAGTCCCTCAATGTGCATGCACAAAATTCATCTCTTGGATGGTGCTAAGCCGTCTAGAGAGAGACAGAGAAGATTGAATCCTCACATGGAGGAAGGTGTGAGAAAAGAGGTCCTTAAGTTGTTAGATGCGGGTATTATTTATCCGGTGGCTGAGAGTGAATGGGTAAGCCCGGTACAAGTTGTGCCAAAAAGATCGGGCATTACTGTTGTTCAAAATGAGAAAGGTGAGGTTGTGCCAATGAGGGAAGTGACCGGTCTTAGGATGTGCATTGATTTGAGAAAATTAAATGCTGCAACCAAGAAAGATCACTTTCCATTGCCTTTTATTGATCAGATGTTAGAGAGGTTGGCGGGGTCATTCTTATTACTGTTTTTTGATGGTTTTTCGGGGTACAATCAGATTGCCATAGCCCCTGAAGACCAATCCAAAACCACTTTCACATGTCCTTTTGGCACGTATGCATTTAGGAGGATGCCTTTTGGGCTTTGCAATGCACCTGCGACATTTCAAAGGTGTATGACCTCCATTTTTAAAGATATGATTGAGAGGTGTGTTGAGGTATTCATGGATGACTTTTCTGTTGTTGGGGATAGTTTTGATGGTTGTTTAATGAATTTGGCATCTGTTTTGAAAAGGTGTTGTGAAACCAACTTGACTTTGAGTTGGGAAAAGTGTCATTTTCTTGTGAAACACGGTATTGTTTTGGGGCACATTGTGTCGAGTAAGGGGATTGAGGTTGATAGAGCAAAAATTGATGTGATTGCTAAATTACCTCCCCCGAATTCGGTTAAGGGTGTGCGAAGTTTCCTTGGGCATGCGGGTTTCTATAGGCGATTCATAAAAGACTTTTCAAAAATTTGTAAGCCTTAATGTAATCTGCTTGCCAAGGATACGGAGTTCATCTTTGATCAAGAGTGTGTTGATGCTTTCAATTTTCTTAAAGAGAAGTTGACTTGTGCCCCCATTCTTTCTAGTCCCAATTGGTCTCACCCTTTTGAGATCATGTGTGATGCCTCGGACTTTGCTATTGGGGCTGTTTTAGGACAAAGGATAGATAAATTACCTTTCGTCATCCATTATGCAAGTAGAACACTTAATGATGCACAACTGAACTACACCACCACTGAAAAAGAATTTTTGGCTGTTGTGTTTGCTTTGGAAAAATTTCGTTCTTACTTGCTTGGGTCGAAGGTAAGTATTTATTCTGATCATGCTTCATTGAGATATTTGCTTAATAAGAAGGATGCTAAGCCTCGTTTGTTGAGATGGATGTTATTATTACAGGAGATTGATGTTGAGATTCGGGATAAAAAGGGGACCAAAAATGTGGTGGCGGATCATTTATCGAGGCTTGAGGAGTATTCGTATCTTAATGTCGAAGAAAGTATGATTTTGGTTAATGAAAATTTTCCGGATGAACAACTTCTTGCTGTACACGTCCAAGAGCCTTGGTATGCTGATTTCGTTAATTACTTGGTGTCTAATATGATTTCGCCACATTTCACATATGACCAAAAATGTAAGTTTAGGTCTGATGTGAAACACTACATTTGGGATAATCCTTATTTGTGGAAAATTTGCCGGACAAAATTGTTAGGAGATGTGTCCCGGACCATGAGAAAAGGAGTGTGTTGAGATTTTGTCATGAACTCCAATGTGGGGGTCATTTTAGTGGCCAAAAGACCGCTAGGAAAGTACTTCAATCGGGTATTTATTGGCCTACTTTGTTTAAAGATGCTTAAGAGTTTTGCATTAGGTGTGATAGATGTCAACGGTCCGGGAACATAGGAAAGAGAGATGAGATGCCTTTACAACGTAATCTTATTGTTGATATCTTTGATGTGTGGGGCATTGATTTTATGGGCCCTTTTCCCCCGTCCCATGGTTATTTGTACATACTTGTGGCTGTTGATTATGTTTCAAAGTGGGTGGAGGCAATTGCCACCCGGACTAACGATGCTAATGTTGTTTCCAAGTTTGTGGTTGATAACATTTTTAGCAGGTATGGAGTGCCGAGGGCGATTATCAGTGATCAAGGTACTCACTTCACCAACAAGAGGTTCAATATTGTTTTGAAAAAGTATGGGATGGTGCATAAGCTTGCTACAGCATATCATCCTCAAACTTCAGGGCAGGTGGAGGTGGGTAATCGGCAAATAAAGGGTGTTCTTGAGAAAACAGTGTGTCCCAACAGAAAAGATTGGGCATTAAAGTTGGGGGATGCATTGTGGGCATACAGAACAACATATAAAACACCCATTGGAATGAGTCCGTACAGGATAGTGTATGGGAAAGAATGTCACCTCCCGGTGGAGTTGGAGCACAAGTCGTATTGGGTTGTTAAAGAATTGAACATGGACTTGAATGCCGCGGGAGAAAAGAGATTGCTTGCACTTGATGAGCTTGAGGAGCTCCGACAAGAGTCCTATGAGAGTGCAAAGTTATACAAAGAAAGGACCAAACGATACCATGACAAAAATTTGAAACCCAAGTTCATAAGGTAGGGTATGAAGGTCCTTCTCTTTAACTCTCGTTTAAAGCTCTTTCTGGGCAAGTCGAGTTCTAGATGGTTAGGCCCATATGATGTGGTGCGTGTATATCCGCACGGAGCAGTTGAACTCAAGAACCCAAAAGATGGGAATGTGTTTAAAGTGAATGGTCACCGAGTGAAACCGTATTATGAAGGGGTATCCATTTTGGAAGACATCAATGAGATAGATGTGATCGAGTTGGTGGACCCAGAGGAGGCCACCTAATTCCTTTGGGGCTTGACGTCGAGCTTAACGATTATAACCAAAGCGCTGATTGGGAGGCAACCCAACGTAGGTAACATTTACTGCTTTCAGTATTTTTCTTTCAGTTATCTTCATCTTTGCATTTAGGTTGTGTTGTGTTTTTTTTGGTTTATGCCATGAGGACATAGCATGGTTTAAGTGTGGGGGTGGTGGTATTCTTTTATTCTCTTAAAAAAATTGAAATTTTTTGGCCCAGGCAGAGCACGACTCGTGCTCCTGAGAACGAGTTGGAGCACGAGTGGGAGTGAGAGGCTCAATTTTGATCAGAACGACTTGGAGGCTTGGGCACGAGTTGTGAGAACGAATGGGGGCACGGGGCACGACTCGTGCCAATGGGAACGACTCGTGCCAAATGGAAATTAAAACCCATCAGTTACCAAAAACCCTTCACTCGTTCTCTCTCTCCTCTCTCAATTCCCAGCCGCCCTAACCTCTCTCTATATTTTCGAATTCTCTTCTCTCTCTCTCTAAAAATTCTCCATCCAAACCTTAAAATCTCCATTCCTAACCCACCAAATCCTTTTCTCCATCCCATTTAACCTCCCCTAATCCGAAAATCTTCCCCAAAAATCCTCCCTTTTTAGTGATTTCTTGAAGAAAATTTGGAATTTGAAGAAACAGTTGGGGCGTGTCATTGCTTTGTGTGGAATGCAATTTGGAGCAAAACTCTTTGGGGTGTAGTGTTACATTGGCTCCCTCCATCTTCTCTGGCCATCTTCTCAGTTTTCGGTGAACTTTCCGGCCAATTTTTTACGGTGGCCTCAATTGTCCAAAGGTAAAATCTGTTTTTACTCCTGTGATATTAAGAATTCGTTGGTTGTTGTTGGTGAAGTTGGAGGAAGGTTGGGATTATTTGGCGGTGTTATTGGGTAATATATTTGCAAATTTTGTGTTGATTGTTATTGATTGGATTATGGTGAGAACAAAGGAGAGTAGCAAGGGGGTAAAGGAGGTGAAGCTCCCGCTAAGAAAAGAAGAAACATTGTTGTTGAGGAACCCCTAAGGATTGCCGATGATTTTATGGGCCTGACGAGACTGACTGAGTCTCAAAAGAATAAGTGGAGGAATCTTGCTAATGGGAGAGACATTCAGGTGACCAGATTTTTGTGCGAGGACACGTTGAATAAATTAGGACTTCATGGTTTGGTTGCGGGTCTATTGAATAATATTGGGTTAGGAGGATTCTTGGGCAAAAGTGCAGGAGTGTACAAGCGGGTTACGCTTGAGTTCTTGGCGACATTGGAAAGAAGGGAGGAGAATGGGGTGAGAAGTATTAAGTTCAATTTAAGATGATGACCCGAGAATACTTTCTTATGCAGCTGCTCGGGAGTACTTAGGAGTGAGTGAGCCAAGGGGAGAGTGGCAGAAAGGGATAGAACTGTTGTAAGTACCCAAATCTGGCTCATGCCTTCCGGTTAAGTTTCCCAGCAATTCCCCAGACTTTCCTAAAGTTTAGGGGCAATTCGGAAACTTTTCTAAACCTTTCGAGGGGTGAAGGAATTGCTAGGAATTAAAATTCCACGTAGTCCCTCACTGGAAAACACCTTCTAGAATGCCACCTTGCATGGTTCTAGAAATAAGCTAAGTCACTAAGGGATAAGACCGCACGGCTTCATTAGCTTTGGGGTTACAGCCGCACGGCTTCATTAGCCATCACCAGAGTGCCTATAAATAGAGGCCTCCTCTACCCATTTTTCAAGGGAGTTTTTAGCATTGTTACTCTACAAAAATACCTACACGAATTTCCAGAGATCTGAGAGCAACCAAAATCACCTCCCCCCCTCTTCAAAACCCTTCAAAAGTTGGTCCTTCCCTAGGCAAACTTCAAGGAGATAGAGGAACACCACCATTGGTAACTTCTCCTCCCCTTTTCCCTAAAATATACTTGTCATTACTTGATATATTGTTCCTTGCTTTATATATTGCTATCTACTTGCTTGGTATTTGATATATTGCCATTAAAGATCACATCTTTAGTCATGTAGATCATATATACCCCTTTTCCCCTATCACATGGATTCCATGGAAGATCCAACCCAAGGATGAACAATAAGACCTCAAATGGCTTGTTATAGGGTGGATCTCTCACATGGTGACGTAAAAATAGCATCCTTTGCATATAAAAATAGCATCCTTTGCATATAAAATGTCATCTTTGCATATAAAAATGTCATATTTTCCATAAAAATGCCATCTTTATGCATGAATGTCATTCCCCCTTTCCATAGACCTTGCTTCCAAGGATTGTCCACCTAAAAGGTTCATAAAGGACATAGGAAAGCCATAAAGGTCCTTTCTTTTCATTCCTAGTCTTAGCTTGCATCATGTTCATTACATATGTTAGCATGAAAATGTCATCTTTAGCTTAAAATGCATTCCCCATGTCCCTCATGGTTGGATCTCTCTCCAAGGATTGCCTAGTGACCTTCATAAGGCACAAAGAGGCATATGATGAGTATAAAGATTCAATCTTTATACCCCTCCCTTAGTCCCCTTTGGTACTTGAAGCATCTCTTGGGGCGTAATGGTGTAAAGGTCCTATCTTTACATCATTTCCTCCACATAAAGATGCCATAGACGGATTCTCCTTTAGAAAAGGATGAACTTGAGCCCCACATCTCCGATCATCACTTGAGACGAGCATAAATGTCCCGACAAAGCTCAAATCGTCTCAAGATGTAGGATTGATGGGCAAAGGTCCTTCCTTTCTAAAGAGTCTCATCCTTGGACTATAAAAAAGGTGTCCCTATCTTGATCTCATGTGACCCAAGGTCTCATCATGATGATTATAAGTCCAAGATGAGAACGGGACCAAATTCCCTAACACATAAAAATCCAAGGAATCCCGAGCGATAACCAATTCATGGTTTATACGTCCGGAAGACTACTTGGCACATTCCCTCCCTTATAAAAACATATCCCACACACGAAAACACAAAGGCAAGCATGAAAATCGGATCATGGAAGACTTGCTTCGGAAAGGCTCCTTGGGTGAACGACGAACCGTTATTCCCAAGGGGTAACTTAACCTCCGGACCCAAATCCTCTTTTTCAAAGTTTTGAGGAAATCAAAATGGCGTGGCAACTCCGTTTTTCAATTTAAACCGGATGTTTCCAAACCGATGTGAGGCGGTGATCCCCTTACACGAGAAAGCGGTTCCAAATAATAAAAAAAAAATAGGAAAGCCGCTTTCTTGGACACCACATTCACAGTTTGGCGGATCCGCTGGGGAGGAAACAAAACAAAAAAAAGCTTTCATTTTTAAAATAAAAATGATACTTGGTATATAGGTGGAAACCATTAAGCTTCCCGTTATCGCCTCCTAACACGAGTCTGGGATAAACCATGGTCTAACAATCCCACGTACCGGTATCTCGTTTCGAAAAAAAAAAAGAAAAGCTTTTTTGTTAGTGGGTTAGCCTTCCGCCGCGGATCCGATTCTCATGCTTGCCTTCCTTTTTCTTGCATTGCATGCATCATTGGTTTTTGGGAATTGTGCACATTCTTAATGCTGAACAGGAAGCTTGCTGGAAGCTTAAAAGGTTCCAAAAAGGCCGGGGAAACAACCTACAGATGAAAGGAAATGGAACCTGGAAAATTGATTGATGCAGCCGTACGACTTGATTCTCCTTGAATCCTAGCCGGGCGGCTTCATTGGCAATTCCACCAGGACAAAAATTGAGGTTAATATGGGAGCCTTGGCATCTTGGGGCTATTCAGTTCCAAGATTGACCGAGGCTCCCAGAAAATTTACGTGCTTATTTGCTGCATTTCTCCCGTCCCGAAAAATCATTCCTTTAAAACACATTTCTGAAAATTTCTGTTTTAACTAAAAAATGAACGTTTTTAGGAGGCCGCACACTACGCGCACCTTATATATCCTGTACACTTTGCACGCACGTCCCTTTAACCCGGGGTGGTTGTTCAGTTGCAGTCACGAACAGTATTACGATGCTCCCGGGCGCGCACGGAATCATCCCAAACTCCCCATGGCAGCCAGTGTCGACCAATGCACAATCCATGTCACACATTTTAAAACCGTGACTTTTGGTTGGTTTTTGGTCTAGTCCATGTCATATAGCCCAGTTCTATACCCCCCGTAAAAGGTCAAACCTTAGCCCATGACGGAAGTCGAGATCCTTCGCGCAAGCGAAACTCTGCCGAAATTCCGCCAAAGAAAATTGGCAGAATCTTGACTCCGGCATTGACTTTGACTTTGACCCGCACGGGATACGTAAAAATCGAACCCGAGTCCGTGCCAAAAATCCAAAGATCTTTCGCGCAAGCGGAGCTCTGCCGAAATTCCGACAAGGAAAAATTGGCAAGATCTTGACCCGGCATTGACTGTGACTTTGACTCACGCAACGTATGCAATGAAGTTCAATGTGACACTGTGTCATCCGGCTTTTACCGACCGACCCATGCCTATTATCTTCTCGGACAATGCCGAAAAGTCAAAACGTCAGTCGCGCAAGTGAAACTCTGCCAAAAATTCCGTTAAGGCTGAAAGACGAGACTTTCCCGACATTACCTTGACTATAATCCACATCGCTCGTGCGTTAAAAGTTCCTATGACCCACTAGACCCATTAGGAACATTCTTCTCTCTCGGTCGGTGGGATCCGCGTGTAGCGTTGTGAGAAAATTTCATCTTTTCATCTTTTTGAGTCGCCACCTATATTATTCGTTTGGAAACATAGAAAAACCATTTTGAAAGAGATTTGGGTTCGGGGCTTAGGTTATGAAATGGGTAGGTCAAGGAGCATCCATTCACCCAATCCGGAGATCGGTCTTGCTAAAGAAAAGAGAGGTTTTCAATCTTTAAAATATATATAATTAAAGAAAACAAGTAAACCCTAATCAATTTCTTGATTAGGAATGTCGGATTGTATGCTTCGAGATCTCCTCCATTGACTGAAGAGACTCTAGGCTAATCCTTTTGATGGGATTACACTACTCTAAAATCAATAAAGAGTTGAGAAGAGAAACGAAAGTTAAAGGATGATTACCTTTTGAGGAGGAATTCAGACAGAGTTTCGACTCAAGCTTAGAGTTGAAACTTGATATGGACAGAGCTTCGCCTCGATCCTTGATTTGGATCTTGATGCGGACGGAGCTTCGCCTTGGTCCCTTGATTCGGGCTTCGATGTTTGTTAATCAACAAGGTTGATGAACAAACTTTGGGAGTTGTTTGTGAGTGATTTGAAGGAGTCTTTCGTGGAAAGAAACCAACAAATTCTGTGTGTTTGTGTGTTTTTCTTGATCAAGGATCAGAATTGTTGACCTCCCAAAATACTGAAAGTCATCCAGTATTTATAGGAGGTTGGAGAGGTGAAGGTGGAGAGGTAAAATCCCTTAGGAAGGTTCCAGAACTCAGTTCTGATTGGATACCCGAATTGATAAGGTTTTATCCAGAAAGAGAGTTTGAAACGGAGAAGGGAAGTGATTCTGCACATCCTGTCGAGGGGATATCTCACGCGAGATATGATATCTCGTGCGAGATAACTAGTCTGATGACTATTTTGTCCTCTTCAGTTGTTTCGTTAGTCAGTTAGGTCCAAAACTAATGAGGTTAGTTAGAAACTTAACGAAACATGACGAAACTGATATGCTTTCATCAAAACACAAAAGAGAGATGAAGAGTAGTGTAATCATGTAATTATGAGTTCAGAATGGGGTGTCTACAGAGCCCCTCGGCGACAGGTCTTATGAAAGAAGAAGTGTCATCGATAGAAAAGACATCTTTCTGAACACTGGGATGGTCGTGCCGCACGGCTGCCTACGTATCTCTATCGGAGAATCAGACCAAAACGTAGTTCAACTCCAAAACACGAAAAGGTTGCTTTAGGTATTTTGAAAATCATTTTTGAAAATCGAGGAGATTTTGTTTTTGAAAAGGCAAATTCATACTGAGGAATCAAATCAAGACCCAATTCTGAATATACCTGTTTGTCTGAAGATTCGCCTGTTTGGGCTCCGAACCTGCGGGGAAAGATGTTAGAAAACAAAGATTTACCTGTCCGGTCCTTTGCATTCTGTTGGGTTTTCTTTTGAGACTGAAGTGAGGTGACGATCCTGGAGATTCGGGATCGAGCTTTTGTTGAGGTGACGATCCTGGCAATTCAAGACCGAGCTTTTTGTTGAGTAGTACTCGACATACTACTTGTAGATGCTTGACACACCTACTTGGTGACGATCCACCTGCCTGGGCGTTGAATCGGGCTTTTGATAAGGTAAGTATTTGACATACTGACCCTAGATGCTTGACGCATCTTAGATGTTTGACACACCTAATTGTTGACGATCCACCTATCTGGGCATTGAATCGGGCTTTTTGGTAAGGTAAGAATTTGACATACTGACCCTAGATGCTCGACACACCTAATTGATGACGATCCACTTGTCTGGGCGTTGAATCGGGCTTTTTGTTGGAATATGCTTGACGCATGGAACTTGACATGATGGATGCTTGACGCGATGGTTGCTTGACGCAAAGGTTGCTTGACGCGATGGTTGCTTGACGCAATGGTTGCTTGACGCGATGGTTGCTTTACGCGATGGTTTCTTGACGCGATGGTTGCTTGACGCAATGGATGCTTGATGCATTGGTTGCATGATGCAAAGGTTGCTTGACGCAATGGTTGCTTGACGCAAAGGTTGCTTGACGCAATGGTTGCTTGACGCTTGAAGAGATGCTCGACGCACTTAATTGGATGCATTGCTATATGGAAAGGTAGATGGTAGGCGAAATCCAAACACTCAACATGTTTGATATAAAAGTAAGCACTTGACGTGCTTTAATTCCTGCAAGAGGGTTAGTGAAAGCATTTGCATAACAACATATATTCACTTAAGCATTTGTTTGTTCAAGACGATCAATGTGCACTCGACTCCAAGAATCAGCGGGGAGAATGAGTTCCATTATGTGAGATTGAAAATTGTTTGTGTGACTTAGATTTTGGTTCAGAAGACCAACTCGTGAGGTCCATCTAAAGATCAAATGAGACAATCGTCTAATAGGATTCCATTGAGGTAACCCAAGTTCAACACTAAGGTTCAGGATACTTTAAGAATTCTTCGTTGTCGCAGGACTTTTTCATCGTCAAGCCCCTAAGTTTCTCGTGATGATCATTGACTGAATAAGTTCTAAACCACTCCAATGGCTTTTGCTATGTGGAACTTATGCCGCCTAATCCAAAGCGTTTTCCTAGGCTTCTCTCGACACCAAGCCCCAAGACTTCTTGTATGTTGTATATGACTTCGCGAACAGTCTTGTGAGGCTGCGTGAATTGAAGAAGGATCCCCTCCTTTTTCCCACTGATTTTTTTTTTGTGACGCACCCTGGTTTTTGCCTAGACCGCCCTTTCGGGTTTTCAATCTAGCGGGCATCTCTTCTGCGTCTTTTGTTTTTGTGCTCTAACTTTTGCCTAGGCCGCTCTTTACGAGTTTTCAACCTAGCGAGCAATTTTTTTTTGAAAAGTATGTTTACTCGAAGGTGACTCAGTTGGAAGAATCTCATTTAAGGAGAAAGATGAGATCTCAAGTTTAGTTGAGGAGAGACGGACTCTATTTTTTGGAAGGTGATCCAAGCATTGAATTCTTTTGGGAGAGTATATTCTCTAATGATGAGAGTGAGAAGTGAAAGAGGAAAGCCCCTACTGCAGATTTGATTATTCTTGAGAGTTTGAGTAGAGATTGACTGGGGGAGGAAAGGTTAAGAAGCCCCAGTTTTGATGCTTGGATTTCAAGAGTGTGTATGAGAATGGCTAAGAAGAAGCCCCTAGACTCAACAAAGAATGCTACATGGCTCAAAGGTCTAGAAAAGTTGCTCTACTTTTAATGGACCTTGTATCATCTAGAAATTTCTTAACGAATTTGAAAAGAAAGCCAATCGTTAGCATGACTTAAGGCTAAACATTTTTCTTTATGAATTGATGTTGAAAGTCTTCTTCATTTGCGCTGCCATTCAGGCTTCATTGTAAGAGAATGTTGAGGAATCCTCTTTTCTTCGTTGGCATCTTCTTTGTGGGAGAGTCCTTCTTGCCTTTGTTGAAATTCCATCCTTGTCGTGGGGCGATGAAGGCTTGAGAGTTTTTCCTTTTTTTTTTTTTTTTTTTTTTTTTTTTTTTCTTTTTTTTTTTTTTTTTTGATGCTCTATTTTTGCCTAGGACGATTTGAGGAGTTTCGACCTAGCGAGCTTTTTATTTTTGTACTCTCAAAGCCTTAAATTGAGTAGCCCCACTCTTCTTGGGATGCATGTTGATAGCGCCGCCTTTGGCTTTCTTCGTTTGTTGACCTTCGACTTTCAACAGTAGTAATGTTTAGCCTTAAGCCTTCTAAGGATAGTTTTCATTTAAAACTTGTTTAGAAGTTTCTATTTTTCGTGATGATTTAAGGAATGAGGGTTGATAGGTCTTAAGTCGCACGCCTACAAATTAAATTACCAAGACAAGACTCGGCTACAAAAAAAAAAACTGCAGCTAGGACAAGTCCAGGGTCGATCCACTGAAGAATGGTTATTTATTCGCACAATTGTCACTTGAAAAGATTGGGGGTTTGTTTGATTATAATTAAATTTCTAAAACAGAAATTAAAAACTAAGTTGTAAACAATTAACGGGAAGCACTTCAGATTTGTCTCCGTCCCCGTTTATCAATTCAATATCATTGGCACAATTTCTTTCCCTTCCTCCCTATTCACTTGATCCGGAATATATTTCAACCCCTATTTCTTTCTTATTAATGGTTATAAGCAGTGACACACTCACCTATTTCCCTAATCAATACCTAAACCTAACTGACACAGTCTAGATTCACAATATTGATTGATAAAGCTCTAAGAAATTAAGATCAAGAATTTCACTATTCTTTTGCAAATAGATCAAAACCTAGTGTTACCCCCTTTTTTAATTTACCACGACACGTGCATAAATTTCAAAGATGCTACTTGTGAAAAACCCTAATCTGACACAGACTTAAGATTAAACTAGCAAATAATCAATTAAAACAAGTAAAACTATGACTAGGGATTCAGAATTAAAGAAATCAATACCTCAATTGAATTAAACAAACGGTTCAGGATTCAAATCCGAAGCAAAGAGTTTAGTTCTCCATAAAAGCGGAAAAATCTCTCTAGGAAAAATAATAGTAAAAAGTCTAACCCTAAATATGAAGTTGATACAAATATTTATACTTGTTCCCAAATAACACTCCTAAAAACCTAGAAGAAAACTAAAATTAAAAAGGAAAAGAAATACAAATAAAATAATAATAATAATCAATACTCCTCAAATCCAACGCCGGTACACGCGCCTCAATTTCCTGGTTCCTTCCGTACTCCTTGGATCAATGGACGGTCCCTTAGTCAATGGCCATTCACATAATTAATTTTGGAAACTTTAATTGGGGATTGAATTTGGAAACTTGCATTGAATTGCCCCATGTACAAATACTACTGAGATATTCCTTTTCAAAATAAATTGATTTTCCAAATTCACTTCCCACACACGTGCCACTTCAATTTCAACTTCTTTTCTTTTCACTTTAGTCCCTGAAATTTTAGCCTTCTTCCTTTTGATTCTCGAACTTCAGCTTCTCGCAGTTTGGTCCCTGCACTTCTGATAATAACACTTTATCCTCCATAATAATAACTTTTGCAGGGACAACACAAAATCACTCAAAATGTCTCACAATTATAAATATTTCTCACAAACTCACCAATTCATCGTTTGCTCCAAATTACATCAAAACTAGTCTAAATTACATCAAGATAATAATTAAATGTCGAGAAAAATAGGGAAATAATGTATACAAAATCCACCACATCAAATTCCCCCACGCTTAGACCATTACTCGTCCCTGAGTAATATCCTAACCCCACTTTAAGCACCGGTCTAATCAGCGTAGCATGGGAAGAAAATGATCCCTAATCTCCTCTAAACCACCAATTCAAAAAACAACAACTCAAACAACTCTATCAACGTACTCGGAGAATGAAACTCCGCTCCTTATCACTCCAACAATAACCATGGTATCAATGGCCTTAGCTCGACCCCAACTCCAAATATGCAAAAACGGGACATCCAAGCTAAGGCCCACACATCAAAGCCAAGGGGAACTAAAGATGTCCTAATTTTCCCCCACGCTTATCTCACACTACGATCTCCCTCATAACTAAAGTTTTCTATATGCTTTATAATTAAGCACAAAACTTTACCTCGTAACAAAACACCTACTCCCCCTTATATCTCCACAAAAGAACGAGGATTTTCTAGCCTAGCGCCTCTAAACCAAACCTCCTACGCCAATAGTGATCAATCCTACCCTAGGCTCCAATCCTCCCTTATGTCTTCCACCGGTGATATAAATAATAGAAAGTGTTTCACTCACTCACCTTTTTCCTAGGTGCCGTCTCCGGTTTTCACCTAGACTCTCATTTTTTTTTTCAAAAACGCACCCTCTCCTTTTGCCTAAGTGCCCTCTCGGGTTTTCACTTAGCATCTCTTTTTTTTTCATTTTTTTTTTCAAAAACAAAAACAGACATATACAACAACCAACATACACCCCACCCCCTCCCTAAATCTTGCATAGTCCCCTATGCATCACAACAGTATAATATAAGAAAGATGGGGGTAGGGATACCTCTCGGAGCTACTGAGGTGGCCTGAAATGGTAGTCCCATGGACCCTGCTGACTGGAGCTACTCGCTGGGAATGGCCACCTCTGCCATCTCCCGTCATCAAACTGAGGTGCCATGCGCACCATATAATCATGAAGCTGATCCTGACGATCCATAGTAATGGCAAACTGCATATCCATATGAGCCTTCAAACGATCCATGTCACTCCTATCCATACTCGCAGCCCCAGAACGAACATCCTTAGCTTCCTCCATATAATCATCATCATCATCGTCGTCCTCTTCTTCAACATATTCGGCTTCCTCCTCAACAAGCTCCTCAACAACTCTAGCATTCATCCCTCTTACCTCCCTCTTATTGCTTTCCAGGGAAGCTCGAGAGATGGGCCTTATAATCTTCACTTTGTCACCCCCAAAATTCCACTGCACCCCCGCAACTTTTACCAACCCGGCAATCAATGATGGGTACGGAAATCCATTCCGTTTATTCTCTCCCACAGCTTGCATATTATCTGAAATGATGTGTCCCAAAGAAATCTGTCCTCCGTTGATAATCAAATGAATCAATAATGCATGCTTCCACGGAACTTTCACATGCTGCGCTGTCGGGAGGATCCTATAGCATACCAATTTATTCACCCCCTTTGCCACTAGATTAAACTGCGTCTCACTCACAAACTTGGGCGAACCATTCGGGTTGTAGGTCCGTTGGAGTCGATTACCCTCCAACGTCCTAGCCACATCCGCAAAATATATCCTCCAATCCCCATTTGTTGCTTTTAAATACTCGCATTCCTCCCGTTTCACTCTAGGAAGCCCATAAAATTTATTAACATCCTCACTTCTGAATTTTATCGTTTTACCCCTCACAAAAGAATGCTCTCGATCCATGGGGATTTTGTTCATATTCGAATAAAATTCTTTCACCATCAAGCTATTACCCTCCCCCTTAGGCTCATCACAAAACTGTTGCCACTTCCGAAACCCAAATTTATCAATAAGCCCAAACGATACGATGTTAAACTGTCTCTCCGCGATTATGCCCCTATCCGTATGGGAATAGAAATAATTTTGGGACATGTAATAATTAAACCTTGATGAATCATGAGGATCCTCACACCGGAGAATGGTTGCGAGGGGCGGGGGAGGGACACTAGATGAACTCTCAACAACCTTTTGCTTTTTCTTACCTCCCTTTTTGGATTGTTCTTTTGTTTTACCCATTATCAACTCAAAACAATCAATCAACAATAACCAACCACCAACTACTCAACCGAAAATAAAATTGCAATCCAATTAGATTAAGATGAGAGAGTAGTTTTGAACCTTTCAATATTGGTGGAAAAATCTGTCCGGAAAACACAAAGGATCGCCGGAAAATTCGAACTTGCCGGAATCTGCAAACTTTTCGCCGGAAAACCCAAACAACCGCCGGATTCTTCAAGGTTGAAATTGAAACTGCCCGGAATTGAACACAAATCGGCTAATCTGAAGGTTTAGGGTGAGGGTGTGATGATTGGTGGAGGAAAGGTGGTGAGATTTGGGGTGGAATAGGGATGACTCGCCGGATTTTATGGGGAGCTTGGTCGGAATTTAGAGAGGGAATAGAGAGAGGAGAGAGAAACGGATAGGCTGGTTTGTGTTGTTGTTTATGAGAAAAACGACGACCCAAGTCAATCTTTATACCTTGATCCAATTCAAATCCATCCGAGCCGTTTAATCTTCATTGGGTCGGATCATCAACGGACGGGTACGCGAGGCGGCCGCCAATGGAGGGGTGAGGCGAGCGCCTGAAGGTCCGAAACAAGGAACTGGAATTGGCAAATGCGAGGCGGGCGCCTAATATAAATTGAGGCGGGCGCCTTATACTCCAAATGTTGGCCTTAATTTCTTTCCACTTTGAGGCGTGCGCATCAATATGCACTGGGCGGCCGCATGAACATTTGAAATTCTTGGCCACACCTTCGGCCTATGAGGCGGGCGCAAGGACTAAGTGGGGCGGGCGCTTGAAGTATAAACTCTAATTTTTTTTTTTAATTTTTTTTAATTTTTTTTTTTTTTTTTGAGAAAGCAGTCCCAGGCATTTTTGCTCTACCCCCATACTCATTCTCATTCCTGCACAACACCACCAACAAAAACCTTTAGTAGCACCAATTCCAAACAAAATAAAAAATGTAAAATAACAGAAAAGAATAACAACTAAAATGAAAATTTCGGGTTGCCTCCCGGTAAGCCGCCCTTCTTTACCGTCTTTAGCTAGACCAAATGCCGGGTTTAATGCCCCCGGCATAGCATATGGTTCAATTATAATTAGGATCATAGAGATCCATCATCTCTACATCCTCCACAGTAACATCACTCCCATCAAAATAGGGCTTCAACCTTTGCCCATTTACCTTAAACTCTTGGTCTCCGGAAAGACTAGCGATTACAATCGCACCATGTGGGAATACCTCCCTCACCAAATAGGGACCGGTCCACCGGGACCTTAATTTACCGGGAAACAAGCGCAAGCGGGAGTCAAACAGGAGGAATTTTTGACCAACTTTAAATTCCCTCCTTAAAATCATTTTATCGTGCCACGCTTTTGCTCGTTCCTTGTAGGACAAATTATTTTCGTAGGCCTCTCTCCGGATCTCATCTAGTTCATTCAATTGTAATTTCCTTTCCTCACCGGACCCGTCTAAGTTCATGTTGAACTTTTTAATCGCCCAAAAGGCTTTGTGCTCTAATTCCACGGGTAAGTGACATGGCTTCCCAAACACCAACCGATATGGGGACATACCAATCGGTGTCTTGTAGGCCGTTCTGTACACCCATAAAGCATCCTCCAGCCTAAGACTCCAGTCTTTCCTATTCGGGTTCACGGTCTTTTCGAGGATGGACTTAATTTCCCTATTGGACTTCTCGGCCTGGCCATTTGTTTGGGGATGATAGGCGGTAGAGACCTTATGAGTGATGTTATACTTTTTGACCAAGGCCTCCACCATCCTATTGCAAAAATGAGTCCCCCTATCACTAATCAAGGCCCTAGGCATCCCAAATCTAGACACAACATTACTTTTAAGAAAACTCACCACCACTTTAGAATCATCGGTGCGTGTAGGGATCGCTTCGACCCACTTGGAGACGTAGTCCACTGCGAGCAAGATGTACACAAAACCATAAGAAATAGGGAACGGACCCATAAAGTCAATCCCCCACACATCAAAAATTTCGCAATTCATTACGATGTTTTGTGGCATCTCATTGCGGCGTCCTATATTTCCAACACGTTGACACCGGTCACAAGACTTACAAAAGGGAGTGGCATCCATAAACAACTTTGGCCAAAAGAAGCCACTGTCTAACACTTTTCTAGCGGTATTTTTGGCACCAAAGTGACCACCACATGCATACTCATGACAAAACTTTAGGATAGAGGCCATCTCATTTTCCGGGACACATCTACGAATGACTTGGTCAGCGCAATGATTCCACAAGTTTGGTTCGTCCCACACATAATACTTAGCCTCACTGCGGATTTTGTCTCTCTTGGATTTAGACAATTGTGGGGGTATTTTATTAGAGACCAAAAAGTTCACCAAATCCGCATACCAAGGGAACACTTCCTTCACCGCCCACAAAGCCTCATCAGGAAACTCGCCCCGAATAGGAGCTTGCTTATAAGGCTTGTCATCCTCTCTTACCAAACGACTTAAGTGATCGGCCACCACATTTTCGGCCCCTTTCTTATCCTTGACTTCTATGTCAAACTCGCTCAACAAAAGGATCCACCGAATGAGTCTCGGTTTCGCCTCCTTCTTAGACATCAAATACCTAAGAGCAGCATGATCGGTGTACACAATGATTTTGGTTCCAAGCAGGTAGGACCTAAACTTTTCTAATACAAAGACCACCGCTAACATCTCTTTTTCAGTAGTGGAATAATTCTTTTGTGCCTCATTCAAAGTCATAGATGCATAATAAATCACATGAGAGGCACGATCCACTTTTTGACCCAAAACTGCCCCCACGGCATAGTCACTCGCATCGCACATGATCTCAAAAGGGAGAGACCAATTGGGGGCTTGAATAATAGGCGTAGATGTCAACCTACCCTTCAACTCATCAAATGCTTTCTTGCAATTATCATCAAATTTAAAATCCACCTCTTTTTGCAACAAGGTGCATAGAGGTGATGCAATTTTCGAAAAATCTTTTATGAAGCGACGGTAGAATCCCGCATGCCCAAGGAACGACCGCACTTCACGCATATTTGTAGGGTGAGGAAGTGTGGAAATAATGTCAATTTTTGCTTTATCCACTTCAATACCCTTTTTCAAAACCACATGTCCCAACACAATGCCTTGCTCAACCATGAAGTGACATTTTTCAAAATTTAACACCAAATTTGTTTCAACACATCGGTCTAACACCAAAGAAAGGTGATCAAGGCATTGGTCGAACGAGTCTCCATGGACGGTGAAGTCATCCATGAAAACCTCCATAAAATTTTCTACAAAATCGGAGAAGATGCTCATCATACACCTTTGAAAAGTCGCAGGTGCATTGCATAAACCAAAGGGCATCCTCCGATAGGCAAAGGTGCCGAAGGGGCAAGTAAAAGTGGTTTTCTCTTGGTCTTCCGGTGCAATTGGTATTTGGAAATACCCGGAATAACCATCAAGGAAACAGTAGTACGCCCTTCCGGCAAGCCTTTCCAACATCTGATCAATAAATGGGAGGGGGAAGTGATCTTTCCTAGTTACCTCATTCAGCCGACGAAGATCAATGCAGACACGCCATCCCGTTTGCTCCCGGGTTGGCACCAACTCGCCCTTGTGGTTGATGACGATAAGGATTCCACCCCGCTTGGCTACACATTGAGTAGGACTCACCCACTCACTATCTGATATGGCATATATGATCCCCATCTGCAGCAACTTCAACACTTCCTTCTTCACCACCTCCATCATAGGTGGGTTCAACCTCCTCTGCGGTTGCCTTACCGGCTTAGCACCCTCTTCTAGTAAAATCCGGTGAGTACATAAAGAAGGACTTATGCCCTTGATGTCGGCAATAGTCCACCCAATCGCTTCTTTCCGCTCCCGGATCACATCAACTAATTTCTTCTCTTGCTCCTCCGTCAGAACACTAGAGATCACCACAGGAAGTGTCTTCCCTTCACCCAAGAAAGCATATTTCAAATTCTCGGGAAGGGGCTTCAATTCAAGAACAGGTGCCTTCTCAACAGATGGCAATGGTTTCTCCGGTGGCATCTCCAACTGTAAATGACCATAACTCGGTGGTGAGACATACATGGCATCCTCAGAAAGGCTCATCACCGCTTTCTTCATCTCATCCGAAATGTCAAACTCTAACCCGGCATATTCCAACGCATTCTCCAACACCGACTTCATGTCATCATCTCCTCCACACACCTCAAACACCTCTTGAGCTATGGGCTCAACTACATCAATGAAGTTCACCGAGTGCACATCCTTAGGATACTTCATGGCATCAAAGATATTGAACTCCATTTGTTGCCCATCAAACTCCATAGTCAATGACCCATTCGTGACATCCAACTTGGTACGAGCAGTCGACATGAAAGGCCTCCCTAATGTAATGGGAGCCTTAGGATCCGTATCCATCTCCAAGACATAAAAATCTGCAGGAAAAATGAGCTTACCAACCCGGACTAGAACATCCTCAATCAACCCCTTAGGGTATGCATTGGATCTGTCGGCAAGCTGTATAATCACCCGAGTATCCTGTAAAGGTCCCAACTTTAGGTTCTCAAACAACGCATAGGGCATGACGTTGATTGAAGCCCCCAAGTCAAGCATAGCCATATGCTCCGAATTATCCCCTAGCGATACCGGAATCACGAACATACCCGGATCACTACACTTTTTCGGCATCCTCTTCTGATAGACTGCAGACACATGCTCACTGAATTTTACCTTTTTCTGACTCCGCTCCTTCTGATTCCTCTTCATGGTGCATAACTCTTTCAAGAACTTGGCATACCTTGGAACCGACTGCAGAAGATCAAGAAATGGAATGTTTACCTCAAGCCTTTTGAACGTGTCAAAGATAGCCTTATCAGGCTCCGGCTTTCTGTCCTCCCTAAATGCATACGGAAACGGGGGGACTGGCTCATACACAGGAAATACTGGTGCAGTACTCTTCTCCTTTTCAGGAGTCTTTACCTCAGGTGTAACTCTCTCAACCACTAGCTCGGGCTCCTCTTCGACAACCACTTCCTCTAGCTTCTTCCCACTGCGCAAAGTCATTGCACTGACATTAGACTTCGGATTCGGTTCCGTTCTAGATGGTAACTTCCCCGAATTCTGAGCCTCCAACCTACCCACAGCATCTGCAATCTGCCCCATCTGTCTCTCAAGACCGCTGATACTCGTATCGGTCCTCTGCTGATACTGCTGAAAACCGTTGGATAAGGTGGTCATACTCTGAGCCAGCGTACGGAACATATCTTCTGTAGACTGTCCCGGTGCTGCGGTGTCCAACAGTGGTGCTGCGGTCATGGTTGCCACGATCTGCCGACCTGCTTGAAACCCTGGCGATTATTGAATGGTTGCCTGAACCCTTGTTGACCTTGCGGTGGACCATACCTAAGGTTCGGATGAACATTATTCGCAGCATTGTAATTGAATTGCGGTGGCCTCTAACCCTGCTGATTGAACCCTATAGCATTGACATCTACCACCTCATCAGTCTGAAGAGTAGGACAAGCATCAGTCGGGTGGGTCACATCATTACATATACCACAGGCACGAGGTTGTTGACCCAAAACCAAAGTCTTCAACAAACTTTTAACATCTTCCAACTCAGTCTTCAACTCACTCGTTGCATCACTCGATCCCGCAGCACTGACTTGTCTAACGCTAGACCTCCTCCCATGAGTCCTTGTGCTTTTGGCTAGCTCTTCTATCAACTGCTCTGCATCCCTGGTAGTTTTGTTCAGAATACTACCTCCACAAGCAGAATCCACCCATCTTTTGTCCTGCACAGTCAAGCCTCCATAGAAGTAAACAATAAGCTGCTCATCATCAAAACCATGATACGGACAGCTTCTGCAGAGCTTGTAGAACCGGTTGTGATAGTCATATAATGATTCATCGGCCCGCTGCTCCATATTGCTGATGTCCCTCTTCATGACATTGATCTGATCTGGAGGAAAGAACTCATCAAGGAATACCTCCTTCAACTGCTGCCAAGATGTAATGCTATTCGGTGGTAAGTGGTAGTACCATGCATTCGCGTTGTCCTTAAGAGTAAAGGAAAACACCCTCAACAATAACTGCTCAAGAGGCAATGCAGCTGGCCTCATGCTCTTGCATATCTGCACAAACTGGGCTATATGCTGATTAGGATTCTCTCCTGGTATACCATGAAAATGGGACAACTGGTTTAACAACCCTGGCTTCAACTCAAAAGTGACCCCAACCGGCAAATCCGGAAATAGCACTGCTTGCGGTTGCTCATTCCAGTTAGGAGCAATCCTTTGCCTCAATGTCCGAGGTGGGGGATTATTATTATTGCCTCTGCCATTACCCCCATTGTTCACAACCTCCGGACCATCATCATTCCCACCGTTGTTATTATTCATCTCGTTTCGCTGCAAATTCCTCCTGCACCTGAAATATCTTTCAATTTCTGGAACAAACGGACTAACAAATTGATTAGCAGAACGGGTATGGACCATAAAAGGTTCCACACCACAAGATGACAAAAATAATAATGCTCACTAAACAGGAAACAAGAAAAAGAAAAAGAAATAGATTAAGAACAGAATAAGAGTGTAAACAAATAAAACCGTTCCCCGGTAACGGCGCCAAAATTTGATAGGTCTTAAGTCGCACGCCTACAAAT
The DNA here is from genome assembly GCA_022495995.1 of Adenophora triphylla var. japonica. Classification (NCBI taxonomy): domain Eukaryota; kingdom Viridiplantae; phylum Streptophyta; class Magnoliopsida; order Asterales; family Campanulaceae; genus Adenophora; species Adenophora triphylla. The sequence goes on along the minus strand of JAFEMH010000970.1, from coordinate 83,320 downwards.
TAAATTACCAAGACAAGACTCGGCTACAAAAAAAAAAACTGCAGCTAGGACAAGTCCAGGGTCGATCCACTGAAGAACGGTTATTTATTTGCACAATTGTCACTTGACAAGATTGGGGGTTTGTGTGATTATAATTAAATTTCTAAAACAGAAATTAAAAACTAAGTTGTAAAATCTTAAGTCGCACGCCTACAAATTAAATTACCAAGACAAGACTCAGCTACAAAAAAAAAACTGCAGCTAGGACAAGTCCAGGGTCGATCCACTGAAGAACGGTTATTTATTCGCACAATTGTCACTTGAATAGATTGGGGGTTTGTTTGATTATAATTAAATTTCTAAAACAGAAATTAAAAACTAAGTTGTAAACAATTAACGGGAAGCACTTCAGATTTGTCTCCGTCCCCGTTTATCAATTCAATATCATTGGCACAATTTCTTTCCCTTCCTCCCTATTCACTTGATCCGGAATATATTTCAACCCCTATTTCTTTCTTATTAATGGTTATAAGCAGTGACACACTCACCTATTTCCCTAATCAATACCTAAACCTAACTGACACAGTCTAGATTCACAATATTGATTGATAAAGCTCTAAGAAATTAAGATCAAGAATTTCACTATTCTTTTGCAAATAGATCAAAACCTAGTTTTACCCCCTTTTTTAATTTACCACGACACGTGCATAAATTTCAAAGATGCTACTTGTGAAAAACCCTAATCTGACACAGACTTAAGATTAAACTAGCAAATAATCAATTAAAACAAGTAAAACTATGACTAGGGATTCAGAATTAAAGAAATCAATACCTCAATTGAATTAAACAAACGGTTCAGGATTCAAATCCGAAGCAAAGAGTTTAGTTCTCCATAAAAGCTGAAAAATCTCTCTAGGAAAAATAATAGTAAAAAGTCTAACCCTAAATATGAAGTTGAAACAAATATTTATACTTGTTCCCAAATAACACTCCTAAAAACCTAGAAGAAAACTAAAATTAAAAAGGAAAAGAAATAAAAATAAAATAATAATAATAATCAATACTCCTCAAATCCAACGCCGGTACACGCGCCTCAATTTCCTGGTTCCTTCCGTACTCCTTGGATCAATGGTTGGTCCCTTAGTCAATGACCATTCACAGAATTAATTTTGGAAACTTTAATTGGGGATTGAATTTGGAAACTTGAATTGAATTGCTCCATGTACCAATACTGAGATATTCCTTTTCAAAATAAATTGATTTTCCAAATTCACTTCCCACACACGTGCCACTTCAATTTCAACTTCTTTTCTTTTCACTTTAGTCCCTGAAATTTTAGCCTTCTTCCTTCTGATTCTCGAACTTCAGCTTCTCGCAGTTTGGTCCCTGCACTTCTGATAATAACACTTTATCCTCCATAATAATAACTTTTACAGGGACAACACAAAATCACTCAAAATGTCTCACAATTACAAATATTTCTCACAAACTCACCAATTCATCGTTTGCTCCAAATTACATCAAAACTAGTCTAAATTACATCAAGATAATAATAAAATGTCGAGAAAAATAGGGAAATAATGTATACAAAATCCACCACATCAAGGGTCCACTATTCAACATAGATCAAATGATATTCATAAAGAAAAACAACTTTTGGGAAAGTGTTTAGGATAAAGAGATAACTTTTATTGATAAGAAAATTTGAAACAGACTCGATAGTTCACTTGACACAAACTAGAAAGGATAGAGATGGACTAGAATGATAGAACGACTCTTCGAGAACATACTAGGAAGTTTACCTAATCTATATTTTTTTTCATTTCTTTTTTTTTTCTTTTTTTTTCTTTCAAAGGAAAAAGGGAGAGGACAATCGGAGCCCCAAGGTGGTGATGCTTCAGTTGATCTTGTCGGCTTCATACAAGTCTTGGATGGCATCCCTCAAATTGTAGCAATTATTGGTGTCATGACCGCTAAACTGATGGTAATCGCAAAATTTGTCGTGGTCCCAATCTTCTCTCATTTTCTTAGGATGGTAATCTTCCATTGGCTTCAGTTTTCCTTGGCCTACTAGATCATCGAACATCTCCTTAAGAGTAGCCCCACCAAAATCATGATAGGTACGACCGGTGCTCTCCTTTGTTGGACAATTCTCCTTTTCTGAATTCTTTCTAAGACGGATCAATTCATCAACTCTAAGGCCCGATTTATGGAGTTCGAGGAAACTAGGGAAGTAATTGCCGGCAAGCTTCTCTAGGTACTCTTTGCGGAGACATTGAAGTAGGATATGAATTTGTTCGTCTAGGCTTGGCCTATCAACGATTTCAGTCAGTTTGGTCCTCCATCTTTTGACGAAGTCTGCGAATGATTCATTCGGAAGTTGCTTGGTTTGCTCAAGGTCTCTCCTAGTAGTGCGGTAGGTAGTGTTGTCCTCAAATTGTTCTTGGAAGGCACGACTGGCGAGTGGCCAATCAAGCCTTGTGGAGAGTGGAAGAGTCATGTACCAATCTCTAGAGGCACCATCAAGGGTTTGAGGGAAGCATTGAACTAGCAAGTTGTCATCGACACCCATAGGTAGCATGGCCCAAGAGTAGGTTTCCAAATGAGCTTTAGGGCAAGTAGAACCATTGAATTTTGCAATGTCGAGTGTCTTGTACTTTCTAGGAAGCTTTGACATGGATTGACGAAGGGTGTCATAGTCAATAGAGAGCGAGGCTCCCTTACTCACATCGAGGGATGCAAGTTTCTTTTCTAGCATTGCCATGGTAAGGGGTTCGTCCTTGCTTTTCCTCTTTCTTTCTTTCTTGGAAGCATAACTCTCATTGTCAGAGGAGGAAGATGATGAGCTAGGCTCATACACCTTTTTCTTGTGCTTGCGGTGTCTTTTAGCCTTCTTAGTGTATGACACTTCATCATCGGAAGAGGTCCTACTTTCATTCTTCTTTGAGCTTACTTCGGCCAATTGTAGTTTCATGGCTTGGAGTTCGTCAACCATGGCTTTCATTTCCCCAGCTTGGATTCTCCTTTCAAGTTCTAATCGGGCCTCCATTTCATCGGCTTGGGCTTGTAGCATTTCTTCATATCGAATCCTTTGATCCTCAATTTCCTTTTTGATTGCTTCGGAATTCATCGTGTCGGAAAGAAATTGAGTTGTTACCGTTGGAGAGGTAAGGGGGCTTGACGACCTTAGAGATGAACTCGAGATATCCTAACGAAACGTCTTTTCGAATATTAGCCCCAAACGATCCTAGATGGAGAAAAGGATTATGGTTAAAATTACCTCACGAGTGATTTTTTTGAAGTTTTATTTTTATTAGAGACAGAGTTTTGCCTCAAGGAGGGAGCGCACATCGATTATCAATCACAAACACATATTCTGCAAATAAAGTCTCGCGCGAGACAAGGTCATCTCGCACGGGACAAACATTCGGAAAAATGGATTTTTCCTAAATTCATGGTCGGACGGACAAAGATCCGTTTTCTATCTAGCATCCTAGGTAAAGCTTGCAGGCATACGTAATTCGAACCAAACCTAGAGACTCGGTAATTGACCATTCTTTGTAAAATAAAGCCATGTAAAATTGACCGGAAGGATTTTTTTTTCTTTAAAGGGACTTCCGAAAGGGTCATTCCGAAGGGACATTTCCGAAGGGACTTTTTCTTTTTCCGAAGGGACTTTTCCGAATCCTTTCTCGATAGTCAATTTTACATTAACTTTATTTTGGTCAAAGACAAGAAAAATTACCGAGTCAAAACCGACCGATCACGGAGTGTTCCTAGAAAGACAATCTACATGATATGTGGCGATGCAGGGCTGGAAGGCTAGCCTCCCCGCGATATGACAATCTAGGTGGATTGAATATGCGGAGTGGGATGATCCAACTTCGGAGAGACCGGCGACTAGGTGGTTACCGTCATCCGTCCTTAGTGTGGGTCCCGGGTTTATAGAGGGTATGTAGTGCAATGACAGATATAGTATGATGTGCGCGTGTGTGAGAGTCAATCTAGGTGATAGAGAAAAATAGAGATTTTTTTTTGAAAACTAAAAGGAAAAACAGATAGTGGCCGCACCAAGTGGTTGCCTACGTTCCTCCCAATTTAGGGAGACTCAGGCCGTCGTAGTTCCACATAAAGAGAGAGAAAGAGAGATAAATAAATCAGTTTACAACTCCCGAATCCCCAATGGACCGGACTTTAATTAAATAAAACCCAATCGCACGCAGTTCATAAATAATAATCAATTATTTAAATGAAATAAAGATTCGAGTTCTACACCTTAAGGGAGGCCTTAAGATGTGGGAACTCTGCAGATAATGAATTCTGGGATCCCCCTTGCATGTTCGGCTCTCGTCTTGGACTATGAGATGAACGGGAGAAACCAGAAAATAACCAGATTGCCGAGGCAATATCTCGCGCGAGATATGATATATCGTGCGAGATATGCCTCATCTGAGAGCAGAAAATTCGAATTTACAAAAATTTTTGAAAACCTCTCTTTTAATTTTGACGCAAGTTTAAGCCTCTTAATTTTAAATCCCCAGCAGAGTCGCACTGTAGCGTTGTGAGAAAATTTCATCTTTTCATCTTTTTGAGTCGCCACCTATATTATTCGTTTGGAAACATAGGAAAACCATTTTGAAAGAGATTTGGGTTCGGGGCTTAGGTTATGAAATGGGTAGGTCAAGGAGCATCCATTTCACCCAATCCGGAGATCGGTCTTGCTAAAGAAAAGAGAGGTTTTCAATCTTTAAAATATATATAATTAAAGAAAACAAGTAAACCCTAATCAATTTCTTGATTAGGAATGTCGGATTGTATGCTTCGAGATCGCCTCCATTGACTGAAGGGACTCTAGGCTAATCCTTTTGATGGGATTACACTACTCTAAAATCAATAGAGGGGTTGAGAAGAGAAACGAAAGTTAAAGGATGATTACCTTTTGAGGAGGAATTCGGACAGAGTTTCGACTCAAGCTTAGAGTTGAAACTTGATACGGACAGAGCTTCGCCTCGATCCTTGATTTGGATCTTGATGCGGATGGAGCTTCGCCTTGGTCCCTTGATTCGGGCTTCGATGTTTGTTAATCAACAAGGTTGATGAACAAACTTTGGGAGTTGTTTGTGAGTGATTTGAAGGAGTCTTTCGTGGAAAGAAACCAACAAATTCTGTGTGTTTGTGTGTTTTTCTTGATCAAGGATCAGAATTGTCGACCTCCCAAAACACTGAAAGTCATCCAGTATTTATAGGAGGTTGGAGAGGTGAAGGTGGAGAGGTAAAATCCCTTAGGAAGGTTCCAGAACTCAGTTCTGATTGGATACCCGAATTGATAAGGTTTTATCCAGAAAGAGAGTTTGAAATGGAGAAGGGAAGTGATTCTGCACATCCTGTCGAGGGGATATCTCGCGCGAGATATGATATCTCGTGCGAGATAACTAGTATGATGACTATTTTGTCCTCTTCAGTTGTTCCGTTAGTCAGTTAGGTCCAAAACTAACGAGGTTAGTTAGAAACTTAACGAAACATGACGAAACTGATATGCTTTCATCAAAACACAAAAGAGAGATGAAGAGTAGTGTAATCATGTAATTATGAGTTCAGAATGGGGTGTCTACACCGCGTGCCCTATAGGACCCTCGCCCGGGGCTGTCCACCCTGGGAGGTCGAAATACAGGTGGAATACGAGGGGCTTATAGACGTAGTGACGGAGCCCACTGATCCAGGATTATGAGTAGTTGCAAAAAAGACGGGCAACCCCTTTTCCAACCAAATAGAAATTAATAAAAGACACCGTTTTAAGTAAACTGGAAGATTCTTAATTTGCATATTACCTGAGCCTTCAGCCTAAACACCTACCCCAGAGTCTAAACCTCTCCTATCCCTTTCCTGCAGCGAGAAAGAAGTGGGTGAGAATACCGGGTCAGCAGCTTGTTAGCGCAGAATTCTCAGATAGCTCGCCAGAGTCCTCAGTTTTGTCAGTCCAGAGAGTCACAATGGCCGATTTGATAGAAAACAACAGCTGTTTGGGTAACCAGATGACTAGGGAAGAAGAGATAGCATTAGCCTTGGAAAACAGTCGTAAGGTCTATGAGGAACAGCAAGCCATGCTCGTTGATGCTCTCTGTCGTCATGGGGTTCAGATAGTGGTTGAGTCCAACGGTTCCTTTGTTATGGTAGAAGATTAGACTCCAGAAGCAGCCATCTCAGCTCCCCTAGCCTATAACCAATGCCCTCCTCCATCCACATATGTTCCTTTACCAAGGATTACCCTTTTCCAGTCCTTTCCAACATCCCAGGCCATCAGGGTTCCAACGCCCTCGCCTCCTCAGATAAGACCCAGCTTTGTTCCCTACCAACAGAGAGCAACTGCCACAGCTATCCCAGCTACTCAGTCTCTGCACTATCTTATGGCACTCACTCCCTCCCCTCATCCTGAGCCAAATTTCCTTATCCCAGAATTCCAGTATCAGTCTGACCTTTCCAACTTCGTTAATGCCTGTAAATTTGCCTATCTCCCAGGCAGTGAAAGTGAGGAGTCAGTCGGAAATGAAAATAGGAACGGATGGATTTACAGTGATGACGACAGTTCAGTAGAAGGAATGAACATGGAGCCAATGGAAATGAAACCCAGAGGGCAAGATAGTGTAGAAAATCACAGACCTGGAATGGGAGACTGTATCACCCCAAAGTGTGTCTGTCACCTTTGCAAGGGCACGAAAGAGAAAATAGATGTGATCTCAGATGAGGCAGAGTATGAATTCCACCTCCTAGAGTTCATCACTCCTTACAAAGACTTGGTTGGTGAATGGAGAAACTTGATCGAAGCTTTAGCTGAAAGAGGGAAGTGGGCTCCACCCACCGATCTAGAACACGTAAGCGTCATTGAGGCTAAACCCCCATCGGGAAGAGTAGACTCCATTGCAGTGCTAAGGGTCACCCCTGAGACTTTGTCTGAAGAAGAATGTATGGAAGCCTTACAAAGGGTCTTAAAGTTTGAAGCGACCCCGGTCCCCTTCCTATCTTACGACGACAATGATGTTTTCTTGGTAATCCCTAAGTCAATGGAAGAGTCCAGAATACCCCTTATATGGCGCCAAGTATCCCGACCTTCTTTTGCCCTCATTGTTCATCAGAGTCAAGATGAAAGTTCCCACGGGAGTTACTGTAGTAACACTGAGGAAGACACAGTCGAAATGCCGGAAGGAACGGTGGAAGAATGGTTAGCTCAGAAGCCAAAAAGCCCAGAAAACCCTCCCGTAAGTAAAGAACAGGAACCTGCCATGAGGTTTAACCCTTCAGAAATCCTTATCGATGATGGGATCTCCCACTTCAGGAAGTGTTTGGCCAACGTCAAAGATGTCGTCCGAAGGCTGACCCCGAGAGAAAGAAGGGATATGCTTGACAGCGATGAGGAATATGACCCTGCTTTGCTGAAGAAGTTGCTATGCCAAGATGAAGAAGTCATTAGAAAACCTCCAAATTCTGGGAACGATAACTTCTGTTGCATGTTAACCCTGAGAAGCTTGAATGAGACTGCCAAGGCTTTGAGTGAGCAAGATGAGGCTGAAATCAGCCAGTTGCTAAGCCAATTGGGGAGTCAGGATTCAGAAAAGGCTAGAAAGCCGGTGACCTGGGATCGGATTCGGGAAGCTTCCTATGCCTCTGATAGTGATGTTAATCAGATTAACCAGCAGAGTTGGCCATATGCCAGCAAGAGCCGGCCTCTGACTTTGAAAGAGCTGAAGGAATCCTCCAGTAGGAATGATGACTCAGAAAAGTCTAATGTCTACGTGATGACTCAGTATGGACAGATGAGTGTTGAGCAGCGTAAGGGTGACAAAAGAAATGCCATCTCTGAGCCCAAGACAGACAAAAGACCTTACAAGCCAGATGCAGAAAAACCAGACCCCGAAAAAGAGGATCCGATGCTGACTCAGTTGAAGTGTACTCAGGCCAATATCTCCCTGTGGTCGCTGTTAACCTCCTCATACCCTCATAAACTGATGTTAGAAGAAAGTTTGGCCAATACCATGGTGCCCATAGATGTCACCCCAGATGAGGTCGTCTAGATGATTGGAAATATCCACTATGGAAATATCATCACCTTCACTGACCTGGACCTGCCAAAATATGGGGCTAGTCATAACGAACCCCTTTACATCACAGTCCAGTTGGAAGAATGCCGTTTACCACGGGTATTAGTTGATGTAGGGTCTGCAATAAATGTCCTGCCAGCAAAAATGATGGACTTGTTGGATTTGAAGCCCACAGATTTGAAGCCTTCCAGTCAGACTATTAAGGCTTATGATTCCACTACACGATCAGTTTTGGGGATTGCTACTCTCAAGTTGTGGTTTGGGAAAAAGGCCATGAACGTTGACTTCCAAGTGATTGACATTCCCATTTCATTTACCGCTTTGCTGGGACGACCTTGGATTCACCAGATAAATGGGGTAGCCTCTACTTTGCACCAATGTGTCAATTTCCAGTCAGGTGATGGGACTATTACTACTATTTACGGAGATAGTGTCACCGTGGAAGGAACCAACACAGGAGGTATCCCGATACTGGAGATTAAACATGATGATGAAGGGTTTGCCTTGACCGGATTCTCTGTAGCCTCCTCCAAAGCGCAAGTGTGTTACACCGACCTCACTGCTACTTCTGACAGAATACCTCCTGCCATGCGAATGATGAGAAAGATGGGTTATCTTCCGGGGCTTGGACTGGGTAAAAGACTTCAGGGTCACAATGCTGTCATTGACATAAAGGAACAGACCACCCGATACGGCTTGGGGTACAAACCGAATTCTCTGAATGACAGAAAGGCTAAAGGAACAGTTCAAAAAAGGCAAAATGAAGGGGTCCGCCTCCATCCTTACAGCTCGTCTCTGGCCCAGTACTTCACAAGAGGTGGGACTCAATATGATGAAAATGATAGTCAGATCTCTTTGAGAAAAACTCTTCTGGAAAACCTTGAGAAAGTTCAAGGAAAACCAGCGAATCCTGTCCGGAGAATGTTCCTTGACTTGCCGGGCATTCCTGGGGCTACCACTAATGTTTAGAATAAGTATGCCTTCAAAGGAAACCCAGACTGTTTCAAAGAGTCAGCACTCTTCCCGTCAAGGGTAATGGATTTCTCCGCCTTCGAGTTAGCTCTTCCAAAGATTAGCCAGATAGAAGCTGCCAGTAGTGAAGACAGTGAGTTGGGTTTGCAGAAAATGTTTGATGAAGAGGCACAGATTCCTGACTTGATCGACTTCAGCTCAGATGATGAGGTAGTTGCCGTAATTGGAGACGATGGTGAAGAATCTTTTGATCCTCGCACTTTGGTGACTAAAACAGAGATGCCTTTAATGAATTGGGAGACATTCTCAGGGCCGATAGCTAGCCGACAGCAAATGATCATGGAGCTTGGATTGGTACCCCATCCCTCTCAGCCCAGTCATGTCAAACACCCTGTCGTCCATACATTTGAGTCATGAATCTTCGAATTCCAGTCCTCGGAGTCATCCGAAGGCCTCACGCCTGAGGATTATGAATATGTAGCCAATGTCATCTTTCCTTTCGCTTTGAATGAAATGACATATCTTTCTGAGTATCCCCTTATTGCCAACTTAACAAATGATAAATTAACTAAAAACTTAACAACAGTTAATAATGAATCATTTGAACAAGATGCAAACACACTAAATGAACAATACATTAAAGAAATCTTTAAGCAGGTTACAGACAAAGAGGAAAATTGGGCCCAAGCTGCCGAGGAGGTTTTGACAAGTGTTAACTTGGGTACTGTCAAGGAATCTAAAGAGACACAGATTGGAAGCTTCTTCCAGGGGGTTGAATGGGACAGACTGGTCAATCAGCTCAGAGAATACATGGACGTGTTTGCATGGTCATACAGGGATATGCCGGGGCTAGACAGTTCGATTGTGGAGCACAGAATCCCTCTAGCACGAGATGCTAAGCCAGTAAAGCAGAAACTGAGAAAGATCAAGCCCGAGTGGTCTCTACAGGTCAAAGAAGAGATTGAGAAGTTACTGCGGGTAGGATTCATCCGAGTCATCGAATATTCGACATGGCTATCCAACATCGTGACTGTGACTAAGGCCTATGGGAAGGTGCGCTGCTGTGTCGATTTTTGGGATCTGAACAAAGCCAGCCCCAAAGACGACTATCCCTTGCCGAACTTAGACATTCTGGTGGACGCCACTGCCAACTACGAGGTTAAATCCTTCGTTGATGGCTTTGCTGGCTACAACCAGATCAAGATGGCCGAGGAGGACCAAGAAAAGACAGCCTTCACCACGCCATGGGGAACGTACTGCTATACGGTGATGCCATTTGGGCTTAAGAATGCCGGGACTACATATCAGACGGCAGAGACCGCACTCTTTCACAACATGATCCACAAAGAAATTGAGGTCTATGTCGATGACATGATAATCCACTCCAAAGGCGAATGGCCAGGGCATTCGAACAAAAAGTCAAAGCCAGGGACATCAAAGAGGGTGATCTAGTGCTAAAAGTGAAGCCCCCCACCAGAGACAACCCCCTGGGAAAGTGGGAACCCATTTGGATAGTCCCGTTTGTGGTGCAGAAGATACTATCGGGAGGAGCAATGAAGCTTGCGGACCTGGACGGCAATCCTTTTGTCCACCCAGTCAACGGTGATAAGCTCCGCAGGTACTATGTCTAAAATATATATATATATATATATATATATATATATATATATATATATATATATATATATATATATATATATACACATATATAAAAAAAAGAAGAAAAAAAAGGAAGAAAAAGAAAAAAATTTAGTGCAAAAAGAGTAATGCCCAGCTAGGCTGAAAACCCAAAAAGGGCGATCTAGGCAGAAAACAGGGTTGCACATATAAAAAAAAAATTAGTGCAAGAAGAGTAATGCCCAGCTAGGCTGAAAACCCAAAAAGGGCGGTCTAGGCAAAAAATAGGGTTGCACATAAAAAAAACAAAAGAAAGAAGACAAAAAAAGAACAAAAAATCCCGATAGTTCACCAGAATGAACTACGAAGACCTGAGCCCCTTAGTCTTTCTTGTAAAAGGGGAACGTAGGCAGCCAGCAATGGTTCAGTCTAAACAATAAATAAGACAAATAAAGTTTCCATGAAACGTGTCTCGAATAATTTCTAAGATAAATATCTTTGTTAATTACAAGTTAAAAACTCCTTGAGGAGTTCAAGCACGGTCTACTCTTGACTCTGCTAACCTGCTACAAAAATCTAAAATACAATAAAAGGCCTAATAAACTACTATGTTTGCAAATGGCAATAAGGGAATCCTAACAAAATACCTATCAGTTGTCATTCACTGAGTCCTCCTTGGTCTTCTTCCCTTTACCTCGACCCCGTCCAGTGTTCTTCCTCTTCTTCTCTAAGATGTCGGTCTCCCTCATCCCAACTTCAGGTATCCTCACTGGAGCCTCCATCAAACCCGTGTCAATAAGTTCCCTCTCTACCCGAGCACGAGTCCGCACTTCCTCCCTTTGAGCCTCAGTCAAGGGAGCGACTTCCGAAAGCCTCTCATATCGAGCCTCCATATCCCTGATAAGGTCACCTGACTGGTTATGGCGACTAGCCTTAGCCTCAGCTTCCCTCAGAGTCCTACTTGAGTCACAGTCAGCCCCCAGTAAAGCCTGACGTCTCTCTCTCTCAAAATGACATGAGTCGCTCCCATCTCCCTCTCGTACCAGTCCAAGTAGGCCGTGGTTAAGATGGTACTCTTCCTGCTTTTGAGAATGACCCTGGGAGGGAAAGTAGTATAGGTCCACGCCCTCGAGAAAAATGAGAAGGTGGCTGGATCCCTCATGTCAAGAGGTACTATCTCCACGGTACTGATGTCCTTCCAATCATTCAGAGGCTCCTGTAAGATCCCAAATTGCCTGGATACTAAGCAGGGTATGTAGAAGGATAGCCAAGAAAGCCCTGGAACCCTCACTATGTAGGACTCCTGAAACGTCCTCCGAGTCTGCAACTTCCAGTGAGGCACCCACCAGTGAATGTCAGAGGTAGATAGCTGAGCCATCATCAGCTCCCAATCACCCTGGTCCTGTTGCCTAGGTGCCCCCCTCTGAGAAATCACCCAAGGGCACTGAGTAGGCGAAGCCCTTGGCAAAGCCCCAAGCCTCTCCTGCAACCACAAAGTCAACACAGCCGGGCTCCCAGACCTAATGAAATGGTCTCCCCTAGCCATCCTGTCGATACCATGTAGAGTCTCGCCCAGAACCAGCGGAACAATATCCTTCCCAGCCCTGCAATCCTTGACCATGTCCAAAAGGCCACCATGACAGACCCCTACGGACTCGGTAGTGAACAAAGACGAGAATGCGCAGAGGATAAAGGCATCCATAGCCACCGTGGTCGTAGCCGTATCCGGAGACCCAAACCTGCTTGGGATATCAGAGAGGTCAATCCTATCTGGGGCTACCATCATCCCCTCGGCCTCTTCCAGAGAAATTTGCAGAAAAGATACCAGCTATACCATCACCGGCACGTCTCCGGTCAGAGGAATTGACACGGCCTCAATTTATGGACCCCCAATCAATACTCGGAAGTCTTCAAAGGTTGGGACGAGTTCATTGTAAGAAAAGCAGTAAACATATCTTCGGACGTCCCAAAACCTCTTCGCGGCCCTAAAAAGGTCCCAATCGGGCGGGAGATCCTTCAAATGCCATAAAGATTTGATCTTGAAGGTGGTATCGAACAGCCCCTTGTTGGATTGGAAGTTGCGTCTCATCCAAGATTGAAGATCGGACAGAAAACGATCCCTTTTCCCCTTTTGCAATCTGACGGGTTTCTCCATGGCAAGTGATCAAAGTTGATGTCTTTTGGTCAAAAATATGCCCTGGGATCAGTTGGGACAAGTCTAGGGTGAAAATGAAATGAAAAGGCCAAGCCTTGGTTTTATTTGAAAAAAACCAGTTCAGACAAGACTTCTGGCCGCACGGCTTCATTTGCCTCAAGAACAGGCCGGACGGCTTCATTTGCTTGCTGCAGAAAAAATCTGCAGCAGCTCTTGCTGCTGCCCAAGTGGAGTTCTCACCCCACTTTCTCAATGAAACCTGCATAAAAACCAAACACCATCCATGCAGTTATATATCATCACAAACCATTTTGGCCCAGTTTCAGCCCCATTTCCAAGCAAAAAAGCAGCCCCGAGGCTCAAGTAATATGCAAATTCATAAAGCATAAATTAGAAAAGCAAATAAAAGACCAATACATTGTTTTCGCCCCATCGGAGCCCAAATAAAACGAAAAATAAATAAAATGTGTTCATTGTTTGTTTCTCCCTCCTAGATCAGTCTAAGGAATCCTAAGCCTCCGACTCCTCGTCGTCGCTGCTCAGCTCGTAGAAGCTAGGATCCTTCATCAAGTCCTCAGCGTCACTCACATCAGAAAGGTTCACATTCACATGCTCGTACTCTGCCAGCTGCTCCAGGATGCTAGTGTTGAGTCCCTGTCCCCGAGGTATAGCGCTGGTAGAGGAGGTCGCATACTCTGAGGCTGACGAGATAGAGGTTGTGCTCCCGACGTGCCTTCTCTTGCGCACGGGCTCCTGCACGTTTGTCCCAGCCCTGGAAGCACAAGCCAACTTCCTCAGAAGGGATCGGCACACATCCTTCCGACCCCTATTCTGCCGAACCAAGCCGTCATAGGAACGAGCAGGAACCTGAGAAAAAAGAGAAGAAAAACTCAGAAAATCTCAAGAAAGGTTCAAAATTGCAAAAAGCAAAGAAGTCCAAAAGGGAAGAGACCCTAGAGATACTTACAGTGTTGTCAGGTGGCAATGTATACCGGGGCTCCCTCGTGTCAGGAACGGGTATCATGAACCTCCTCGGTACCCCACTGACCACGTAGGAGAGATGAGCAGGAGGCATAGGCGGGTCAGTCGGCTCAGCTTCCCTGTATCCCTGAATGACGGCCAGCTTCATCAGCTTCTGCGGCGTCCTCAACCGCTGCTCCATGAAGGTGGCATACGGGGTAGCTAGGTCAAAATACTCCTCGGCGCCACACCGGCCTGATACCTCGCTATCTCATTCTCTGACCAGTCCCTGGGCTGCAGCATACGCGATGGAGGATCGTGAGGTGTGATGGCATCCAAAGGAGGGACATGGCCATGCTGCCTAGAGAAGCGGTCCCCCAAGTAAATGACATCACAAGTCAGCCCCGTCAGCCACCTCCTCTGCCTAGTCGCCTCCAAGGCATCCCCTAGCAAAACCTTCGGGTACCTCCCCCAAGGATAGAAGTCCACCCCATCATGACCATCCCCGTTGATGACTGGTCTCACCATCTTGTAGTCAAAAGTGATCCGGGTCTTCCCGATAAACTTGTCCCTAGCTTCACCCCTCCAACGAATCATGGCCGGGAAGATCTCCGGATCACTCTGCTGGTTCCAGGGAAAGAACCCGATCACCTCACAAAACCAGACCTGCATGTTCAAGACAAAAAGGGTCATTTCTCTCATAAAAGTCTCAAGATAGAAAAGTAAAAGAGAGAAAAGAAAGCGAGACTACCTCAAGTGCAAAAGAAAAGCAATCCATAGAAGCAGCCTTGTTCCGGCTGTACATATCCAGAGAGAAATATAGCTCAGCCAATCCGGCATCACCCCAAGAGACCGTCCCAACCTCATCAAGATTCTCCCAAGAGTCAAGCAGGCACAACATAGCCAGTGTCCCAGAGTTGGCAAAGATGGTGACTGACAGCATCAACCACAAGAATGCTCTCCCGAGCTGGTGGGCAGTCACCTCATTGGTGGCAAACCCCTGCATGCACTCCAGGACCGCCACCTCCACATTCCTCGTCTCCATCCCAAGCCCCTTAGGACGGAGGTCAAACCCAACCAAAGCTCTAAAATCCTCTGCAGTAATATGGTCTCTCCAAGTCACAGGCCTCCCAGTGAACTGCAAGCCTGTAATAGCAGTAAAGTCGGCCGGAGTCACCGTGCTCTCCCCCCAGCTGAGATGAAAGCTGTGGGTGGTGTCCCACCAGAACTTCGAGAGGGCCTGGACTAGCCCCTTGCACTTAGAGGTCACATGAATTCCTCTGCGAATAGAATCAATAAACAAATCAAGGCCAGTAGCCATCACAAGCTGCTTAGGGTTCACCCCATCTTTCTCAAAGTTGGGCATCGTGTCCCATAGCTTTACAGCCACCTCAGAAGGTCCCCTCGACTTGCTCTTATGTAGGAAAACACAACAAAAAATGTGTCAGTCCTTCATCTCATCTCAAAAGCATGCATATATTCAAAATGTGCACATATTTTCAAGGAAAAGCATTCATAAGAGATTTCTAGCATCTTTTGCCTAGAAAACGTGTCTTTCATCATTTGAAACACGTCATGTCGAGCACATTGCTCTCCTAAGTACAAATTTCCAATTTTCAAAATTCTTTGCACATAAGCATTAATTTTTCAAAATGGCATGCATGAATCCTTTTCATCGTCCAAAATCTTGCTTTCCCATCCATGATCAGGAATTGACCTAGTTCTAGCACATGCAAGAACTTCGTCACATTTTAGACATTATTTTTCTTACTTTATTTTCAAAAGAATGAGTCATTCTCATTATTTTTCAAATAAATCACACATGCATGTTCATTTATCCCCTTAGCCTCATAGGTTAATCATCAAATTCTCAAAATCATCAACAAAAATTCATAGGAAAATTCGAGAGATTCCTAAAAATCGGGTCAAGCCCTAACTCAATCAAAATCCAATCAAAATTGACAAAAACAAGCAAATCGAGAATGCTTACCCCAATAGATTGAGGTTTCGTAGATTTGTGCTCTCCCCTACCGGGATAAAGCTCAGACGGAGGCGTGTTGAAGTCATACTTCCTCTCCGTTTGAACGAGCTCCCTCCTCCTCCTCCTAGCGGCTTCCGATATGTTTCTTCGTGCTTTCCTAGGCACTATGTTCCCTTTCGGATCCATCTTGATCAATAGAAGCAAAGGAATTGAAGGATTTTGAAAATTCTCTCTCTCCTCTCTCTATCTCTTCCTCGGCAGCAAGCGGGCAGCAATGGCGCCCAATGCCCTTTCCAATTCAGTTTAAATAATCTGGTGAAAATCAATTTCTAGCCGGACGGCCTCTTTTTCCCTCATCTCATACCGGGCGGCCTCATTTGCTCTGAGTTGAAATTACACTTATGCCCCTGGACTTTCCACTTAGGCATACAATTCCCGTTATTTCTTAACCATAATAACTCTGTTTCCAAAAGGATATCTGTTATCTCTAAAGAAAATAAACTTTTCTCCCGAGTCGCCTCCGTTACTTCCGTTATAACGGAATAAACGTTAGGTGACATCCTCCGAATTGTCAAAACCCTAAACTTAAGCTACCTCTATCTCATAGATAGTGAAGTACGCTCAAGTTCTCCAAACCTTAGCTACCTCTATCTCATAAGATAGTGAAGTACGCTCAAGTTTCTCCAAACTTAAGCTACCTCTATCTCATAGATAGTGAAGTACGCTTCAGTTTCTCTAAGCTTTAGCTACCTCTATCTCATAGATAGTGAAGTACGCCCAAGTTCTCCAAACTTAAGCTACCTCTATCTCATAGATAGTGAAGTACGCTTCAGTTTCTCTAAGCTTTAGCTACCTCTATCTCATAGATAGTGAAGTACGCTCAAGTTTCCCAACTTTAGCTACCTCTATCTCATAGATAGTGAAGTACGCTCAAGTTTCCCAACTTTAGCTACCTATATCGCATAGATAGTGAAGTACGCTCAAGTTTTTCCAACTTTAGCTACCTCTATCTCATAGATAGTGAAGTGCGCTCAAGTTTCCCAACTTTAGCTACCTTTATCTCATAGATAGTGAAGTACGCTCAAGTTTCCCAACTTTAGCTACCTCTATCTACTCGATAGTGATGTAAGATTTAGTTTCCTCAGGTGACAACCTCCATTAATTGTCAATCAGATGACAACCTCCATTAATTGTCAATCAGGTGACAACCTCCATTAATTGTCAATCAGGTGACAACCTCCATTAATTGTCAATTAGGTGACTCCTCCATTTATCGTCAAAACATCAAGGATCCTAGACATGTTCCTAACTATCTAGTGAGACTTGAACTACGACCAAGGCTTGATTCCTTCGGGATACGTAGGTAGCCTTTCATAAAGGTCCAGCCATCCGACCGCAGTGGTCACCCTCTTCCTTCATCACTCCTCAGTGGTGAAGTAGCCTTTCATAAAGGTCCAGCAATCCGACCACAATGGTCACCCTTTTACTTCATCACTCCTCAGTGGTGAAGTAGCCCCTCATAGAGGTCCAGATTTTCGACCACATTGGTCACCTCCTTCATCTAGCATACCCCCAGTAGGATCACTCACTTGACCTCCTAGGTCACTTTCCTTCCATTTCCCTATGCAATGGACCAGTTTCTCTTCGCCATTCCCTAGTGGATCCCCAACTACGACCTGGCTTGATTCCTCCGGGATACGTAGGTAGCCTACTTTAGGTTCAGCCAACTCATCACATATGACACCCCTTTCCCCAGCGGATCTATCCCGAACTACGATTATGGCTTGATTCCTCCGGGATACGTAGGTAGCCTTCCAAAGGTTCAGCCACTCAACCACCTTGGTCACCTAATCCGTCTCGGCAGTTCGCCAGATTGAATCCTTTTTTATCGACAACCCCACTCGCCCTGCAAGTGACGTTGCCGAGGGGCTTCTGTAAGTACCCAAATCTGGCTCATGCCTTTCGGTTAAGTTTCCCGGCAATTTCCCGGACTTTCCTAAAATTCAGGGGCAATTTGGGAACTTTTCCAAACCTTCCGAGGGGTGAAGGACTTGCTAGGAATTAAAATTCCACGTAGTCCCTCGCTGGAAAACACCTTCTAGAATGCCACCTTGCATGGTTCTAGAAATAAGCTGAGTCACTAAGGGATAAGACCGCACGGCTTCATTAGCTTTGGGGTTACAACCGCACGGCTTCATTAGCCATCACCAGAGTGCCTATAAATAGAGGCCTCCTCTACCCATTATTCAAGGGAGTTTTTAGCATTGTTACTCTGCCAAAATATCTACATGAATTTCCAGAGAGCTGAGAGTAACCAAAATCACCTCCCCCCTCTTCAAAACCCTTCAAAAGTTGGTCCTTCCCTAGGCAAACTTCAAGGAGATAGAGAAACACCACCATTGGTAACCTCTCCTCCCCTTTTCCCTAAAATATACTTGTCATTACTTGATATATTGTTCCTTGCTTTATATATTGCTATCTACTTGCTTGGTATTTGATATATTGCCATTAAAGATCACATCTTTAGTCATGTAGATCATATATACCCCCTTTCCCCTATCACATGGGATCCATGGAAGATCTAACCCAAGGATGAACAATAAGACCTCAAATGGCTTGTTCTAGGGTGGATTTATCACATGGTGATGTGAAAATAGCATCCTTTGCATATAAAAATAGCATCCTTTGCATATAAAATGTCATCTTTGCATATAAAAATGTCATCTTTTCCATAAAAATGCCATCTTTATGCATGAATGTCATTCCCCCTTTCCATAGACCTTGCTTCCAAGGATTGTCCACCTAAAAGGTTCATAAAGGACATAGGAAAGCTATAAAGGTCCTTTCTTTTCATTCCTAGTCTTAGCTTGCATCATGTTCATTACATATGTTAGCATGAAAATATCATCTTTAGCTTAAAATGCATTCCCCATGTCCCTCATGGTTGGATCTCTCTCCAAGGATTGCCTAGTGACCTTCATAAGGCACAAAAAGGCATAGGATGAGTATAAAAATCCAATCTTTATACCCCTCCCTTAGTCCCCTTTGGTACTTGAAGCATTTCTTGGGGCGTAACGGTGTAAAGGTCCTATCTTTACATCATTTCCTCCACATAAAGATGCCATAGACGGATTCTCCTTTAGAAAAGGATGAACTTGAGCCCCACATCTCCGATCATCACTTGAGACGAGCATAAATGTCCCGACAAAGCTCAAATCGTCTCAAGATGTAGGATTGATGGGCAAAGGTCCTTCCTTTCTAAAGAGTCTCATCCTTGGACTATAAAAAAGGTGTCCCTATCTTGATCTCATGTGACCCAAGGTCTCATCATGATGATCATAAGTCCAAGATGAGAACGGGACCAAAGTCCCTAACACATAAAAATCCAAGGAATCCCGAGCAATAACCAATTCATGGTTTATACGAATGAAAAGAAAGAATAGAGAGGCTAAGTGAAAACCGAAAACGGCACTTAGGCAAAAGGTGAGGATTTGAGTAGATAGCATCCTTTATTCACCGGCGTGGAGACATAAGGGGGAGTTTGGAGCTCGGGTAGGATCACTTTTTGGAGATGGAGGTTTGGGCTAGTGGTGTTAGGGTAGAAATCCTCGTGTACTTTGGAGTGATAAGGGGTGTTGGTGAATAGCACGAGGTAAGTCTTTGTTGAGGACCCTTATCCTAACATTGACTTTTGTTGAGGGAGCTGTACGGTGTAGTGTGAGCTAGTGTAGGGGAATTTCTAGGACATTTTAGTTTCCCCCCACTACCTTGTATGGGCCCTAGTTTGGATGATCATTTTATCATGGGAGTTGATATCAAGCTAGGGCCATTGATCGTTCTTTTGGGGAGTCTTATGGAGACGGAGTTTCGTATACTCCGGTATTTCATCTTTGATTGACGTGTGTTGACGGGTAGAGGAGACTAGGAATCATTTTCCTCCACACATCTGTTTTAGACCGATTTTAGATTGGAGTTAGGATATTACTCAGGGATGAGTAATGGTCTAAGTGGGGGGGAATTTGATGAGTTGGATTTTGTATATATTATTTACCTATGTTTTCGGATATTTTACATCGATTTTTAATGTATTTAGATTAGTTTTGATGTTATTTGAGAGAAACTTTATAATGTGAGGTTTTTTTGAGAAATGATTCAATCCGAGGGTAGTTTAGTCTTTTATTTTGTAATTGGATGTTGATCTCAAGAGACTGAAGATTTCAAGTCACCCGTCAAAGAAAAAGTCAGCAAAGCGGTCAAGGTCCAAGAAAAGAGTCAAGAAAAGTCAAGGGACGAAGGCCGGGTCAAAACCAAGTCAAAGATGAAGAATTCTGCACAGGGCACGAGTGGAAAGATTGGAGCACGAGTGAAGAAGGACGGAGCACGAGTGGAACACGAGTGGGACTCAAGCACAATTCTTAGCCAGAATGATCAGAAAGACTTGGAGCTAGAAGAACGAGTCGTGAGCACGAGTTGAACAAAAGGGCACGACTCGTGCCAATTGGCACGACTCGTGCCCCGACGCATTTTCTGACGTCAGTGAGGCGTGGTTGAGCAGTTTTCAAGGATTTTAATTAGTTCTTTTCCTAATTAGTGAAGGTTTTATTTTAGGAGTATAAATACCTCCTTTTTATACACTTTTTAGGTTAGCTTTTAGTTTAACAATTTTTACCTAGGTTTCTATGTATTGAAGGAGTTTGGTTTTCAAGGTTTTGCAAGGATTTTCAGGTTTGATGTATTATTGCTATTCATATTTTGTGATGTCAATCATGAATATGAGTAGCTAAGTCTTTATTAGTTCACGGATTGGTTGTAGCCCTTATTTGATCTTTATGCTAAATTTTTAAGTCTCTTTTAATTGTGGTTTTTGTTCATCCTAATATTTTTAATTTGTATTTGGTACGATTCTTGCACTTGCGTGGAGAATTGTGCATGAACACTATTAGGGTGATTGGACTCGATTGACGATCTTGCGTGAATCGATTGAGTCTAGGTTTCATCAATTCTTTTGCTCTTAATGAATTGAGCTTTTGTCGATTTGATCTTGCGTGATAATTGATAATTGCTCAATAATAGAATTGCAACCCGGCCATCTAACCGTCCCAATTCTTACAAAAGCGAAGAAACCCTAAACCCAATTAATATTTTTATTATTCAAAAGCATAAAGAGATAATATGTGGTAAACCCAATCCGTGGGCTAGTTGTTTTAATCCTTGAATTATTTCTTTGAATCTGCTTATTTTTTACTTTAATTGTTTAATTTCCTTTCGTAATTAGTTTTTATAAGTCAAAATCAAAAACCCCTTTTTGTTGCTTTCTGCACAAATTGAATCAACTTGTTGAAACACTCAAGTCTCTGTGGTTCGACCCTTACTTGTACTGCTACATCGGTTACTTGTACTTGCAAGGTATTTTATTACACAGTGGATTTTATCCATCACTGAGTTATAGGCTGGGGGATGCTTGGCCCATTAGAAGTTCCACATGAAAGGGAGCAAGGCATTCGACGGTAGTCGGCATGCCCAGGAAGAGAATTAGCTTGATTCTCCGCAACAACCGTAAAGGTTCCATTAGGGTTGTGAACATTTGCTACTCCATGGCTTCTGACACTTTCCAATAACTGACTGATCTGAGCTACTTGATTTTGTCTTATCTGTTCCAACATTTGATTCCACTGTTCGGCATTTTGCGAATTCTTGGGGTGTGGAGTCATATGTCCCCCACCGGTTCTCCTCTGAGCCGGCCATTCTGAAACTCTGAGCTAAAGCAAAGGAAGAAACCGATGAAGTATCTGATTTCGGAACAAATGAGCTGAACAAACGATGACTCAGGATCTTGATCCAAACTTTGCGAGGTGCTGCGGGAGGAAGATATAAGGGAGGTTCAGACTTTGGGAGTTGAAAAGGGGTAGGTGTTTGGGCTCATGGCTCATGCAACATGCAGTTATTTGTTTAAATTTACTTAAAATGTGTTTTCTTAAATCCTAAGTGGTTGGAAAAGATTGCTCTCTTTTTTTTTTTACTACTCTGAGTCCTGGATCAGTGGGACCCATCACTACGCCTACGTACCCTCAACCTGTAACCTCAAACAAGGGTTCCATAGGGCAAGCGGCTCCCACCGACCGAAAAGGAAAACAGACCAAAGGTCTGGCGGATCATGAAGTCTTAACGCGCGTTCGACGTAAATTATCGACAAAACCAGTGACGAAGGTCAAGATCGAGTTAAGGTGCCTGACGAAAAGTCGGCACGACCTTGACTAATAATTGTCCACAAAAGATCTTAACTCTTCGTTGGTTAAGCGGTAATCAAGCATGGACTGGGTGTTAATCCTTGATGACTCGGTGTCACACAGGGAGACGGTGCATAAACCGCATGGGTCAAAGTCAAAGTCCGAGCCCTAGTCAAGATCAAGTCAAAGTTCATGACGGAAAACCGGCATGACTTCGACTGATTTAGGTCCGCGGAGGATCCTGATTTGGCACATTGACTAGGGTTTGACCTACGCGAGGTATACACTGACACGGTCTGGCACGTACCGGACCAAAAACCAACCAAGTCTCGAATAAAATGTGTGTCACGGACAAGTGCAGGGTCGACACGAGGGTAAACCAATGGCTGTTTGGGTCGTCCCGTGCTCGCACCGAGAGGCGTAGTAAGGCTCCCAAGCTGCTATTGAGATTTCCTGGGTTAAGGACGTAGTGTGCAGTGTACGGTCAACGTGCGCGTAGTGTGCGGCAGTCTACATTCCTTTTTGAGTAAAAACAGAAATTTTCAAATGTGTCTTAAGGGCATGATGCATGCAAAAAAAAAAGATTGTTTTTAAAACAATTTTTTTGAAATGAGATCAGTAAGTGGCATTGTTAAACCATAATTTATCCCAGGCTCCGATAATGAAGCGTTTTTAACGAGAAGGTTAATGGTTTCCAACCTATATACCGAGTATCGTTTTTTTTTTTTTGAAAGGCATGTAAACATATAAGCACATAAAATTTAAACAGTTAAGGAAATGGATTCGACAATCAAAAATTCGACTTTCCCGGGACTGTCCAATCGATAACAACGCATAATGGGAAAACACATACACACACAAAAACAAAAGTTTCAAGTGTTGGGACAGAAGTTTTACCCACACAAGCTTTTTTTTTAGAAAAACAAGTTTTATTTATTATTTGAAAAACGAGATTTTTTTTTTTTTAAAATCTTACAATCCCCAGCGGAGTCGCTACTGTGATGTACCCGATTTTTTGCGCCTAAGCCTCGACAATGCTTTTTTTTTTTTTGAAGTTTGAAAAATCTTTATCAGACTTTAAAAAATCAACGGATTCGCCACGCCGTTTTTAGTTTAAGGGGCTAAAACTTTGAAAAATGCCCAAAATTAGAGAAAATGAGTTCGGAGGTCACGTTACACTCCGGGAAGAACGTTTGGCTTTCACCCGGAATGCCTCGTATGACGAGTCTTCCAAACTTGAAACTTTTGTGTATGTGTGTGTGTGTGTGTTTTGAAAAAAAGTTTGACTAAAAGGGATTTTCTAGAGATAAACTGAATCTGAGAGACTGGACTGGAAAAAAACAGTTTGAAAATAAGGACTGAACTGAAAATAACAGAAACTGGAAAACCGTTTGCAGATAACAATTTCATCCACGTGGATGAGATTGTATTGCAATCTTATCAACGCGGATGGGGCTGCAGTGTCAATATTTTTTACAGTTTCCAAATTAGTCACTGTAATTTCCAGAAACTTAACTGGATTTACAGGACTTAACTGGAAATGTAACTGAAAGCAGAAAATAAAGGAAATGTTTGGATTGTTGGCATCCATGTTTTGTCCTCTCTTTCCCTTGACTTTGATTAGTGGTCATAAGTGATGAATCCACTTAACCAAGCCATCCCGGGGGTATATTAGGACTTGAAAAACATATCATTTGCAAAAGGGGAGGGGATTTGACATGAAAGTAAATTTAAACAAGGGATAGGTCAAGATGTATCAACTTTTAGAGGAAGATCTCTAAGGAGGCCATGAGGAAGACCATCCTTGAGACCTACACTCAAGTGTATCTCATACATCTTGTGTGACCTAGTTTGTGAGTCTAGATGATTTTCATCCAAGAAAAGAGTTCCAAGGTGAGCATCTTAGACTAGGTAGGGGGATTTGCAAGAAAATGAACAATTTAGACCATTTTGAGTGATCATCCATGGAGATGAACTCCAAGATGACCACATCCTAGGTCAAGAACTAGAAATGTAAAGAGACATGGAAGTAAAAATGTGGACCATTTAGAAGTGATCATCTATGGAGATTAACTCCAAGATGACCATCTTCTAGGTCAAGTGAGCAAGTAACAAGTAAAGACTAGTTAATGAAAAAGGGGACAAGGGAAATACATAATAAAAATGTGAATCCTTGTAGAGAATCATCCATGGAGATGAACTCCATGGAGATCCTCTTGGATCCTAGGACAAAGGGGGAGGGGAGATGAACAACAAAGTAAAAAAATAAGGCTACATCATTTATATATGAAATATATGCATGAATGAAGGAGATTTGAGTAAGGGGGTGAGGGTTTACCAATGTTTCTTGGGTTGGTATTTAGGGTTTAAGAGATTTCAAGGGATTAGGAGTGGTTTGGTAGTGGATTTGAGGTTGGATTTGGTGTTGAATTCGAGTTGTGGGGTGTTTAAGGCTGTTTTGAGGAGGGATTTCAGCTGAGTAACAGTAGGGAAAGGTGTTTGTTGCTGCTGAAAATGAAGGAGAAAGACTCAATTTATAAATTGACCAGGGGTGCAATCTTATCCGCGTGGATAAGATCATCGCTGTAATCTTATCCACGTGGATATGATCGTCGGTACAATCTAATCCGCGTGGATAAGATCGTCAGCGTGCCTGAACTGCAGAAAAGCTGTTTTGGTTGTTTCTTATTTGGTCAAAAAGGTGATTTTCCTTGGAAATGATAGATTCCAGCGAGGTCCTTGGGCCATATTTTTATTCCTAAAAGGTCCTTCCTCATTCAAATTGTCAAATAATGTCCAAAATGCCCCTAAATGACTATAAATCATTAAATTGGGCTGACGGAACATTAACGACCCAGATTGGGGTACTTACACCTATCCGCTGATGCGTAAAGATCCATTAAGATCGCACGCCTATATGTGTACAAAGGCCATTAAACCCGTATTCGATCACGGACAAGACTCACTGTCCTGTCCGCGTGAACCACACAAAATAAGTGGATATAGATGTAAGTGGGGACAAAGGCCAAAGTCCGTACCCACTAAATGCGCGTAGGCCTTAGTTGGCTGTTGACCGCACGCCTGTATGAACAAAGGCCAACATATGAGCCCGTTACATGATCGCCACCAGACTCCAAAGAGTAAAACCGCGTGAACCACCAATAGTGGATACAGATGTCGGTAGGTGAAAGGGCCAACATAGAAGCCCTTACCTACTGTTGCGTGGACTATTGCCTCACGGCCACAATCCGCTTGCCCAATAAAAGAAGCTTGCCTTGGCTCTTTTAAAATTACACCACAGATTTGAAAATCTAAATAAGTGTAAGTGGAAGGGAGTGATCAAAGAAGTTTTAAAAGCCAAATAGACAAAATGAGGTCAAGACCTCAAAACTGTCCAAGGCCATAACAAACGCGATCATAGAGGAAAAGGGCCGACTCTCACAAAAAACTCAAGCGGTTTTGAATAAAGAGTTATACACTCGTAAACGAGGTCAAAAGGCCTAACATGCCCATGAACCACGGCATTGAGTCAGAAAAATTGTTCTAAGTCAAAAGGCTGAAAGAAGAAAAAGCAAGAGTACAAGCTTGATTAAAGCATTGATATAAAACATCAAGAGTATTTTTATTGCAAAATATTCAGTAGCCGAGAAAAGACAGAATGATGAATAAATACTTTGCATTAATAGAGAAAAAGATGTACAAAATCCTAAAATCTATTACAAAAATAAAAATAAAATCCTAACCTAGGGGTTGATCAGAGGGAGCAGTCTCTTTGGCGGCCTCAGTTGTGGGTGTTGGAGAGGGAAGATTGGTAGTTGTAGTAAGATCAGTGATAGGAGGCGGAAGAGTTGAGGGTTCAGTTGAAGCTTGAGCAGGAGCTGGCCGCGGTCTGAATAAATCAAAGACTACAGGCCCATTGGGGAACAGGCGAGTAGCAGCTTCTTCGTAGGATAGCTTCTCGTCTCCAAACCTCATCTTATCCATTTCATTGATAAGGCTTGGGACGGTGACCGCGACAACAGGAGGCAAAGACAAGGCCGCTGCAAGCTCTAAATTTTTAATGTCCTCCTCAGCCAGAGGGACCAGGACGTGCCCAGGCAGGCAAAGAGCATCAGTGGAGATCAATGAGCCTATTAAGGCTAATTGCTCCACTGAGAACTTGCCCGTAGCAGCAAAATTCCGTAGCTGAGTTTGGCAGGAAATCTCATACTGTGCAAAGGCTTCAGCAGTTATCTCGTCCTGATACTCCTCGAACTTCTTAAATTCTTCAACTGCCTCCCTATGGGTAGCGAGCAGTTGGGCATCCTTCTCCAGCTCAAACTGCCTCAAAGGTAGCAGCTGCTCGGAGAACTCATCAGCCTTAGCCTCTAAGATCGATACTTGCTTCTTGGAAGTCTCCAGCTTATCCAACAGCTTCGCATTCCTCTTCTCCAGCCCATCCTTATGCCCATGAAGCTCATCCTGCTGCCCCTTGTCCTTATCCAACTCCTTCTCAACAACAACTAGTCGATTCGTGAAGCCCTTCATATCTGCTTCCTTCTCAGCAAGGGAGTCAGACAGGGTCTTTACCTTCTCCTCAGCCTTGTTTAGGTCCCTGCACTTGTCCGCCAGCATTTTAGTCTACTTGGAGAGGTCAGCGGCCTGCTCATCTGAGATCTCTCTCAGTCGCATGATTTTATTGCCCGCCTGCATAGGAAAGGATCAGTAATTGTGGTTAAGGATCGCAAGGCCAAGGCTGAAGTTTAAAAGGGGGACAATTCATACCTCAGTAAAAGCAAGGCCAATATCCCCCCTGAGGGCAGCAGCGTTCTCCTTGACCGCTACGTTCTTGTAAAAATTAGGGGCGTAGAGCCGGTTCAGGAGCCCAAGCCCTGACACAGATTGATGGGGCCCGCGGGCATAGAGATCAACCCCTTTAACGGTGGTCCCCTCCTCCATTTTTTTCTTCAGTGCCCACGCTTGTTCGCATGTGCTGAGGGGCGCGAGAGGGTAGGAGATGGAACAGATCGTTCCCCCCGGTTGACGAAGGGGCTGGGGTAACAAAAGTGGAGGCTTGGGCCAGTGTGCCATCCCCCTTTTGAGATTTTTGTGCCCTCTCCTTGGCTGCAATATATTTGTCAGAAGCGGACCTCTTCCTGGACTGATCTGTTTGACTAGTGTGTCCGGAAGATATTGTCCGACCAGGAGGACTGGAGCAGCGAGCAGAGGAAGGAGGAGGAGGACCCATGGGGGGTAGAGGCAAATCCTTGTTAGTAGGGACTCCCTTCACTCCAGCCAAGCTGGCGCCAGAGTTTCTATTAGCCACGGGCAGAGACACGCCCTTCCCAGCAACTCCGCCCAAGGCCGCTTGCCTGGCCGCTTTATCTTTCTCTTCATGGCATAATTTCTTGGCCTTCAGTTTGTTGGGAGTGAGCCTGTCCATCTTATAAGTATTCAGCTGGATCTACTCTGAAAGAAAAAGAGTGGGTCAAAATACAGTCCAAGAAATTAGAAAGCAAAGCAGTTTCTAAAGACAGAATAGAGAACGATCCATTCCGGAGGCTCGCATTCCGCGCCCATCATACAAGTTTTGCAATCGGCCTCAAATTCGAAAAACTCATGCTCCCTCCAATCAGGGTCACGAAGCTGGGGCCCTATTTCTACTCTAGGGGTATAGTAGCTTCCCTCCCTCCGAGGGGCCACCCCTGAGTAGATCAACAGGGGCTCACTATCCACAATCGCGCTCACGTCAAACACAGGCTGCACTCCCTCGATTATGTACTTGGCCAAGTAAGTCTCCAGGGCAACTTGTAGGGCCTCGGACAGAGCTGGACTAGGGTAGGAGCTGGCGGCCACCCTAGCCGGAACAGGGAGAGCAGGTTTTGAAAAGGACCACCCGAACTTAGACTCTATGACTAGAATGTTCCTCTGATTCCATTGATCAAACTTATTGGTAGGAGCAGAAAAGGTCCAGGCAGAGTTATTCATTGCTTTCAGGCCCAGGTTTCCATTGGTTATTTCATTATGATAATAGGCATAAAGCCAGGAAAGGGAAGTTTCATATCCGAAGACCCTGCAAAAATCTATGAAAGAGACCAAGGCTCTAATGGTGTTGGGGGTCAGGTGCATGGGGAGACACCGGTTGAAATTGAGAAATTCATTGATAAAGGGATCAAGGGGAAGTCTCAGTCCATTCTCGAACTGGACCCTGTAGAAAATGCAGGCCCTATTGTCCTCGCGGACATCAGCTACCGTCTCCGGTCTCAGCTTTCCTTTCTTCATCTCCACTTCCTGAAGAGGGCGGACACGAAATTGCTTGGGGTCCACGTTGTAAGTAGTATATATTTCTGACTCCCAGTCAATAGGGGCCACCTTCTTGCCTTTCCTCTTCCGGCCACGGCCAGGATTTGCCTTAGCAGCATGACTCTTGTCGCGGGCAGGGACCTCCTCCTCAGAATCTTCCCCGAAGGCATCAACGATCCTCGTTGCCTTCTATGACGTGCCCGCTGCCATGCGGTTTACCTCCTCGCGGTTATCTTCCACCGTCTCCGTGCTCTGAGAGCCAAAGAGACTGGAGGATGACCCCCTTAAGGGTTCTACCTCAGCTTCATCCTTGCCGCCTCCGTCCACCTCCACTCCATCTCATCACCGCTACTCAGGTCCACCACGGGCACATCAGGGGCCCCGGTCTGGGCCTCGGGAAAAATAGTGTTCAAAGGCTCAACGCCAAGGGGATCACTCGTATCTTCTGCGGCCAGGCACTGGTACTTATTCATTTGGTCGAGATCCATGAGTTCCACTCTCTCCCAATTTGTTATCACTCTGGGGTTGCGAATCGCTCTCCTCACCAGTTCAATGGCTTTCAACGCCTGATCTCTCTCGTGGGGAAACCTGCACAGAACCCCCATCACAAAACTTCTTAATCTACGAGTATCCCCCAACACCAATAGGTCACCGTTCACAACCAATTTCTTCTTGGCCTCCCACAACCAGGGTGGGACAAAGGTCCCCCACTGGTATTTCTCACAAAACTAACGGAAACACTCCAAAGACAACCTCAACCACCCAAAGGCCACCTTCCTATATATCTCTCCTGACCTTTTACAAACAGCAAAGAGGTTTGGAGTGTTCCCATCTCCTAGTTCTACCGGACGGACTGGACCAAACTGACGGGTCGTCATCAGGTCCCAAGTAGCAGAAAGAGATGAAGAAGAAGAAATTAAGAACAAAATTAACTACGGATTAAGACGGGGAGCAAGGAAGCGATAAGTAAGAACATCAATTTCTCTCTCTAAATGGCAGTATAAGAGCTTGAAGGTGTAAAGAGGTGAAAGGGCGGAAGGGTTTTGTATTTATAGGCCTACCAATACGAGTTAACCCATATTAATTAGCCCCCAAAACCGTTCCCCTCGAGTCTCGAACCGGCGCCAACGTTTGATTTTTGAAATTTGAGCGGTTGGCATTTATGGCGCCTCTTGGATGGCTGACACGCACCCTCGATACCTATCACACGCTGTCTCTTCACCTGCCATGGGGCCCACCAGTTAACCGGGAGGCAGAGCAAAAAAGCTTCAACAAGCTTCCTCATGTGCCTTTCACATGTGCCTATTTTGCACGGGAGGCAGAGCAAAAACTAGCGAAAAACACCAAACACTTGTGCCCACCTAAGGAGCGATCTAACAGAGCCGAGCTTAACTAGTAGCTCCTCGCTCAGACCATAAATAATCATTCACTTGGAGCTAGGGGCCACTGATGAGCCCGGACCAGCTAGACCGGGCCCAAGCTCGGTCTGGTCCAAAGGCCCAGTATGACGTGGCGTATCCTAGACCGCCAGAGTCAAGACCGCGGACAGATAGACCCTCAAGGTCAAGACCGCGTTCCTCTCATCCCATCCCAGTCAAGACCGAAGGGATCCTGACCGTCAGCCGGGTGACCGCGGGAGTTATGATCGTCCCATCTGTACCCGCGTCAAATATCATTGACCGCGCTTATGATGTTGACTGCGGTCTCATATCAGTCTCCCAGTTATCTCACCAGACTCCCGGTTAATACCAAAGCTTATTGAGCAAGATACTTACTGGCTTTGACAGGCATTTAGCCGGCTTATTCCCATTACATTGAATGCATGGCTCAGGTGCCTACTATTTCATTTAATGCGCCGCGCCAGATACACGGCTCATGTCCACTTCAACGACATCCCCTCTATAAGTGAATCTATCTTTACTGAAAGAGCCAATCCTATGCGGACACGTGTACCTGGTGAAAAACTAAGATACCCCTTAGGGCTGACCTCATGGCTTACATCAACAAGCAGCTCACCATCACCTATAAATAGAAGACCTTTGTCCCCTTGGACAAGGTAAGTGCAAAACTGATAATGTAAGCTATTGTCTAAACCCTAAACACATAAACACTCTAAGACGATTCAAAGTCTTATTCTCAGGTTCTTATACTCTCTAAGATATCTTATTCTTACACCTGAGGGCCTGAGTTGGAGTAACATCCAACTTTGACCTTAACGGTGCTTCCTTGTGTTGTGTTATAGGTACACACAAATATATCTTGCCAGATATCCTAAAAACCGCTCTGACCCCAAAAGTCCAGGCGTCATCAATTTCCTTTTTTATTACATGGATAAATTATGTTGCCATAGGCCCGCAAAGCTTTTACAAATTTATAAATTATAGAAATAATTTCAGAAACATAGCATTTTAAAGAAAAATTTAACACGTACTAAGACTATGTCCATCATCGATTTGTTGGTTGGGTTGGGCCGCAAAAGACAATAAAGGAAAATGGAAAAACAAAACAAAAAAAATATGCAACCAACGCCCTCAATGGATTGGGTCATAAATCGGGTAATGCCCAATGGATTAGGTCCAAAGTAAAATACATACAAGTCCCAAATACGACATAGGGAATGAGCTTTCCTACCTATACTCGTCATGCCTACTCTTCATTTCCCACTATTTCGACCTAGACATAGTTGAGCGATATTATAAATAAGGCAACAAGAAGCAAATATGCCGACCAATGCATCAACAAAGGCCGACCAAGGCACCCTCGTATTCCAACCAAGGCATCAACAAAGGCCGACCATCGCCTTCTCTATCATTATCAAGACAAGGGGAATGGGCTTCCCTACCCTTTCTCACCTCTTACTCGGCATTCACACATATCGAACAACATCATATGCCGAGTAGCAAGCCTCCCATTCATACGTACAGAAAACATATATAATTCTACTACGACACGGATTGTGGGGAATTGTAATCCAACCAGGATTATAATCCTTCTCTCACACAACTTCCTATCTAGGGATGAACTCTATATATTACACATATAAATACAAGCCATAATTCACATAATGATGGTAACGCATATTTTAACTCTAAACTTTTGTTAATTGATTTGCTCTCTATATCACACAAATACTTACTCTCATGTCGAAGGGCCTTCACCGATGAAGCTCCGAGCTTAGTTTACGTGTTTGTTATTCTTTTTTAGGCTATTCAAACATATAGGATACAACCTGCCGCTAGATTTGGGCTGATCTAAACATTTTTGGCATCATCAGTTTGGTTCCATTGCCGGAAAACGATTGTTTCTGACCTTTGAATAGCCAGAAAAATTCTGCTATGATTTCCTAATTCTAATGGAAGAATGACACACCACTAGTATCACTCCTAATCAGGATGACCTTCTTGTGGAAGATACTCGTGGTAATGCTAGGACTACTATTCCTCTAGCCAAAGAGGACTGCCACCTCCTCCACCATTACGCGAGGGGCTGCACCCACTAGTAATGAACATGTGTTCTAGTGGACAACCAATAACCGAGGTGATATTACCAAACCCTCCCCATTGTAGACAATAAGGAATACATGCTAGTAGTCAGACAGGGAGGAAAGCCGCCCAGGGAGGCACAGGGACATCTCCTTCACAGATTGATCGCATAACTCTTTTACATTGCTAGATGGACACTCTGCAGCACATTTATGAAACACAAAAAGCTTTGCTGATTTTTGACTCAGAACACTCTCTGGCTGAATTCATAAGACCTACGAGTATTGGAAATTACCTTGGAGGGGAGAGTCAATTTGATAGGCGTGGTAGTCGGGGAAATAAAGAAAATCTTCCTCCCGGCCAAAATCCCCCTCATCATGACACTGCTGGTAGATATAAGCAAAACCCTCCACCAAGATGTCCCTCCTCGTCATAATGATCTTGGACATGGAAATGCAAGAAACGAGGTAGACTTGAGAAATCAATTGAACAATCAAAGGGAAAAGGAGGTTAATTCTGCTGACTTGAGAGCAAGGCTAAGTCATGCTAGGCAAAAAAACCCTCCTCGTCATTGTAGACACCCCATTCTTAACCCATCGGATCACATTTATACCACTATAAGTCTCGCTTTGAGTCAAGAAGTAGAAATCCACCATTTCGTCCTGTTTCGTTAAATTTTGGCTAACCACCGTTAGTTTGGGACTAAACTGCATACGAGATAATGGGAAAAGGACAGAACTGTCCACAGACCACAATATCTCGAGCGGAATGGCATGTCTCACGTGAGATATTGTCATTCTGCAGCATGCAAATGACAGTTTCCTCGTCGATTTCAACCTCTCTTCGGGATAAAACTTTATCCATCCAGCCAACCAATGATTTTGGGAGTCTGGAACCTTCCTAGGAGTGTTTGATCTCATCCTCAACACCCCTCCAATGCCTATAAATACTAGATGAGTTTCAGTGTTGTAGAGGTCGACAATTCTACACAACACACACATTTTGTTGGTTTCTCTCCCTGAAAGATTCCTACAAAATCACCCTAAAATCACCTCAAAGTTTGTTTGTCAACCTTGTTGATAAACAAACATCAAGATCCGAGTCAAGGACTGAGGCGAAGCTCTGTCCGTGTCAAGATTCAATTCTAAACTTGAGTCGAAACTCTGCCCGAATCACCTCACGCAAGGTAACCCCTAAATCCCTTTCTAATTGATTGTTAGAGTGGTATAAATCCATAGAATCTAGGATCGACCTAGAGCCCCCCTAAATCATGGGGATGGTCTCGAAGCAATCGATCCTACATTTCGTTTATCCCCGTTAAATGGATTTTTATTTATCTTTATTTGAAATCCTTTTCTCTCTTTTGAAAACCTCTCTTTTCTTTAGCAAGACCGATCTCCGGATTGGGTGGAATGGGTGCTCCTTAACCTTCCCATTCCATAACCTAAGCCCCGAACCCAAATCTCTTTCATAAATGGTTTTTCTATGTTTTCCAAACGAATAATATAGGTGGCGACTCAAAATCCTTCACAACGCTCACAGTGGCGACTCCGCTAGGGACAAAAACTTAAGAGGCTTAAACTTGCGTCAAAATTAAAAGAGAGGTTTTCAAAAAAAATGTTGTAAATTTGATTTTCTGTTCCCAGATCAGACATATCTCGCACGACATATCATATCTCGTGCGAGATATGGCCTCGGCAATCTGTTGTTTTCTGGTTTTTACTGTTCATCTCATAGTCCAAGACGAGAGTCAAACACGCAAGGGGGATCCCAGAATTCATTATTTGCAGAGTTCCCGCATCTTAAGGCCTCCCTTAAGATGTAGAACTCGAATCTGTATTTTATTTAAATAATCGATTGTTATTTATAAACTGCGTGCGATTGGGTTTTAATTTATTAAAGTCCTGTCCATTGGGGATTCGGGAGTTGTAATTTAATTAATTCTTTCTCTCTCTCTCCCTTTATGTGGAACTACGACGGCCTGAGTCTCCCTAATTTGAGAGAAACGTAGGCAACCACTTGGTGCGGCCACTATTTGTTTTCCTTTTTATTTTCAAAAAAATCTCTTGTTTTATCTATCACCTAGATTGACTATCACACATGCGCACTCATGATATATCTGTCATTGCACTACATACCCTCTATAAACCCGGGACCCACACTAAGGACGGATGACGGTAACCACCTAGTCGCCGGTCTCTCCGAAGTTGGATTATCCCACTCCGCGTATTCAATCCATCTAGATTGTCATATCGCGGGGAGCCTAGCCTTCCAGCCCTGCATCGCCACATTTTCAAGTAGATTGTCCTTTTAAGATCACTCTGTGACCGGTCGGTTTGACTTAGCAATCTTTTCTTGTTTTTGACCAAAGCAAAGCCATGTAAAATTGACAATAAAGAAGGCCTCGGAAAAGTCCCTTTGAAAAAAGTCCCTTCGGAAAAAGTCCCTTTGGAATGACCCTTTCGGATGTCCCTTTAAAAAGAAAAGAATTTATCATTCAAAATAAATCTTACATGCCTTTGTTTTACAAAAATCGGATCGATTACTTAGTCGCTAGGTTCTGATAAAAGCCTTAGAAACCCCTCAAAAACGGATTCTCCGTTCCGACCAAATATTAGGATTGATAAAAATCGACTTTCCGTGTGATTGTCTCGTGCGGGACTACATGTCTCGCGCGAGATAATGTCTCTGTTTGCTGAAACTGAGCCTGAACCGTTTAAGCCTGCTTCCGACTCGTTGGGGCTAGATTTGATCCTGACGTCATCTCTGCATCTCTTCTGTCAGTTTTCCGAAGCTACTCAACTTCAAGACTCCCAACACAATGTCCGACATCGACAATATTCCGGGTAATGAAACTTTGTCCGAAAACAACCACAAACTTCTGGAAGAAGCCAATGATTGCCTAGAAGTGCAAGCTTCCCAAATCCACACTCTCGTGGAAGAAATCCAAGAGCTTAGGGAAACACTAGCCAACAAAGAAAAGAAGAAGAAAAATGATTCTTCCTCCGGAGAAGAGGAGTCATACACCAAAAAGGCCAAGGGTCGCCGCCAAAGCAAAGCAAGAAAAAGAAGTATGAGTCTAGCTCGTCATCTTCCTCCTCCGACAACGAAAGCTACACATCCAAGAAAGAAAGCAAAGGGGAAAGCAAGAACGAACCCCTTACCATGGCCATGTTATAAAAGAAACTTGCATCCCTCGATGTGAGTAAGGGATCCTCGCTCTCTATTGATTATGACACCCTTCGTCAATCCATGTCCAAGCTTCCTAGAAAGTACAAAACACCCGACATTGCAAAATTCAATGGCACCACCTGTCCCAAATCACATTTGGAGACCTACTCTTGGGCCATGCTACCTATGGGTGTTGATGACAACATGTTAGCTCAATGCTTCCCACAAACCCTCGATGGTGCCGCTAGGGATTGGTACATGACTCTCCCACTATCTACAAGACTCGATTGGCCACTCGCTAGTTGTACTTTCCAAAAGCAATATGAGGACAACTCCACTTACCGCACCACTAGAAGGGATCTCGAACAAACCAAGCAGCTTCCGAATGAGTCCTTCACAGATTTTGTCAAAATGTGGAGAACCAAACTGACTGAAATCATTGATAGGCCCAGCCTAGACGAACAAATCCACATCCTCATACAATGTCTTAGGGAGGAGTATCAAGACAAACTTGCAGGCAACTACTTTCCTAGCTTCGCCGAACTTCACAAGTCGGGCATACGGTTAGATGACCTCATAAAACAGAAAAGGGAAGCCAAGAAAGAAAGTGGATTCCGTTACAACAAGAACTCCTCTTCCTCTTCCAACCCCAAGGACACTTCTGTTAATCCTATTGTCTTCAATCATCCCGGAAATGGTAAGTACTCTGCGGTACCTCCACCACAAAAGAAGAAAAGGGATAGACATTATGACAAGCTTGAAGGGATCACTCAAGAAGAACTCTTCGAGGTGCTCGTCAAGAATGGAAAAATCAAGCCAAGAGAAGGTGGACCTTCAAAGAAAGATCTTCCTGCCAACCATGCTCATCATCTCTTCTGCAAGTACCACAACTTCACCGGCCATGACACCAACTCATGTTTCCACTTGAAAGACATCATCCAAGATTTGTTTGACGATAAAGAGATAGGGCTACCTAATGTTGTTACTAATCCTTTACCAAACAATGAAGTCAATTTGATAGAAGTAGAAGTAGCTTCGAGGATCCTACTCGTCTAGCCACAATTGTGGACGAGAGCCCTCTTGAATTTAATAAATCTTCTTTCAGTTATATGATGTCTTGGGAGGAAATCTTAAAACAAAAGGAAAAAGGGTCTAAAACAGTCAATCTCCTCACACGATCCGGTCGTGTAATCACCAACAAAGATCCAAGGGATGAAAATCCTCCTAAACAAGCCAAAGCCTCATCGCCAAGCGAATCGGAAGACCTTCTCTTAACTCAGTTAAAGAAGACACAAGCAAACATCTCAGTTTGGGATCTTATAGGAGCATCTCACAAGCACCGTGAGATGTTGAAAAAGGCATTGGCTCAAATGACCACTTCCTCGGAAGCAACACCCGAAGAGCTTACTCAAATGATTGGTCAAGTACAATTTGGCAACGTTATCACTTTCACTGACTTGGACCTCCCGTCCTATGGGAACAATCATCATGAGGCCCTCTACATAACTGCTGGATACCGAATGCCACGCATTTTGGTCGACAATGGTTCTGTAATCAATGTCCATCCAAAGAAATCCTTATCATCATTAGGCCTCACCCACAAAGATCTTAAGCTATCTGGGCATATTGTAAGGGGGTACGATTGTACTGCTATTTGGGATCAGTTGTGATACCTGTAGAAATGGGACAAGTCACAATAAGCATTGAATTTCAAGTCATCGACATCTCGACATCCTTTAACTTGTTGCTTGGTCGCCCTTGGCTACACGACATAGGGGGTGTGCCCTCCTCCCTACACCAATGTATCAAGTTCAGACACAACGATACGATAGTCACCATACACGGAGAGATGGTTACTGCTAGCCCTATCCTCGAGGTACAACATAGCGCTTATGATTTTCTGTTCAGCGGCTTTAAAATCGAGAAAGAAAGCACCGTGAATGTCATAGAAACTTGCAACGAAAATGATTACTCCAAGGCACTTCGGTTTTCTGGAAACCTTCCTGTCTAGAAAATTATGCAAGCAAAAGGATACTTCCCTGGCTTGGGGCTTGGAAAACACTTACAAGGGATAACGGAACCACCACTAGTTCCCCCACCTCACATAAAGCATGGCCTAGGATACATCATTTCCATCCACGATGGAGATGACGAAGAAGAGTGGGTGTAAGTACGCCAATCCAATTCGCGACCTTTTCAGATGCATTTTAATATGATAAAATTGCATTTAGGGGCATTTTGGTAAATTCCCGATCCATCCCGAGACTTTCGGAAACATTCATAAGTTTCTCGCGAAGGAAGTACTTTTTGTACTTTGCTCATGCCAAGGGACCTAAAAGGAATAAATCTGTTTTGGAATTTTTAGGTATTATCCAAGAAGGTTCCAGAATCAGATTTGGCGCCAAAAATGGTTCTGGTCGCCTTGTGTCACGCGACAAGTCGAGGCATGGAAAGTGGTTATGTTATGCCGTGCGACATAAGGTTACCATGGACTGCAGCTATAAATTAGACCCTACCCCTCTCAGTTTTGGATCCCAATTTCAGCCTCCTAACGTAACTCTGCACAAATTGCCCCAGAAACTCTCTCTCTCCTCCTCCCTCACCAAAACTACCCAATTCCCCTCCAATTCCCTTACCTTTCACATCTCTTCAACCCAATTCCTCTCCTACTTCCCCAAACATCTCAGATCTTCCAATTCAGCTCTCAGTCCGTGCCTAGATCTCTATTCCAGAAGTTGAATTGAAGGCTTTTACACCTAACTTGGTGTAGAAGTTGAGGACTACAGGGGTCTCCCTCTCTCTCTCTCATCTATATGTTTAATTGTTCTTCCTTCTTCTCCACTTGATAATCAGGCTCCATCTGCCTCAGATTATCAAGTGGCAACTGCAATCTCTCTATTTAAATCGTATATGCTTAAGTCCAATTGCATGCTTATGATGTGATCTATTTTGATTTGCAATTTGGATGTCAAGGGAGTGTGGATCACCCATATCCACACTCCTTTGATCGATTCTTATCTAATTCATGTTGTTCTTATTGATTCTAGTATAATTGTTTAATTTGTTTGTGCATCTGTTGAATCTGCTTCTCAGTTTGTGAGGTACCTGCAGATGGTAACCCTGTGTCACGCGACACATTTGGACTTGAGGAGTCCTGTGTCACGCGACATGTCGTGACCATCTGCAGGGACCATGTTTCAGTTGTAAGTTGATTTAGTTGGTTATCTTAGCATTTAGTTTTATGATCATGTTGTTTAGTGCTTAGATCTGGTTTGTAATTGCATTTTGTGTTCATCTAGAGATTCTGTAATCTGTTTGTTGTGAGTCTCTGCAAGGTGACCATTGGTGTCATGCGACACATTTGGACATGAGGAGTCCTGTGTCACGCGACATAGGTGGTCCTTTGCAAAATACTTGATTTCCTTTGTAATTTGTTCTCTTTGCTGTAAAGGGATGTGGCCTCCCGGACAATTGGTCTACAAGTTGTAATGATCTTACCTATTCAATAAAATTCATGTTTATTGCACTTGTCTATTATCATCGTTTGCACATTTTTTTGAATTATTTGGATGTCTAAATTAGAAAGACTCGTCTACGAACAAGGCTTGTTGGGTGAACTCTGGGTTCTTCCCAACACGTAACCTGACCCCCGAACCCGTTCTCTTTCAAAAAGTTTTTCAAAGTGCACCTCCAAAAGCATGGTGTGGCGACTCCTTTCTTTTTTCATTTTAAACCGGAAAACCAAATTTTTTCGGGCGAGCGCACATTCAGTGGCGACTCTGCTGGGGACTACTTTTTGAAAACCTGTTTTTTCAAAATAAGAGGGTCAAACTTTCATACTCTTAGACATCCAATGTACTCATATTATGTTCATCCTTGATATTCTTGTGCGATACATGCATTTTATGAGATCTTACCACTTGTATGCCTTTTTGTTTGTTTCTTGTGGCTTTGTTTATTGCTATATCTGGTTTGTCTTGTCCCTTGCCAAGGAGAGGCAGGGGCAAATCCCAGTTTTGCAGGAGTTCTGGTTCAGTGGCTCTCCTGGTCGTGCGACAACTTTGTTTCATGTTGTTCTGTGTCACGCGACAGGAATAGTCACTGGATAGGTTTCAGGTTCTGGTTTGAGGGCAGTCCCTTGAATCAAAAGATGGCTCAGTTGATTGTTGTTTTTTCTGTGCGAGTGTGTGTGTTTTCTCTTTCTTTCTTCTTTTAAAAAAAAATAATAAAAAATAATAATAAATAAAAAAATTTCTTTTTTGTAAATAAAAGAATATAGTCATCCGCACACTACACCACATAGATTTAGAACCCTCGGGTGCGATTGACGGCATCGCGGACGGCCATGATTTCGCCTACGCTTGAGCGCCTAATGACAAACCCATTCCCCTAGTGCGTTATAGGTGGCACCACACTTAAACCTTACCCACGGTTGGTTTTTGATACAACGTTTTAATTACACAAAAATGAATTGTTTTTGAAATTCCCAATAAGTCCTTATACCTTCCTCAAGACATCGCACCTTGTGGGCATGTTGCCAATGCAACATGGTTTCACGTGAGGACATATCACTTCCGTGGCATGTCCTGAACGAGTCATACCGCATTGTCACCATGCACCGACGAGAGGTTATGCCGGATTTTTCTTGGAAATTCCCCGAGAATACCCGTTATGCTGCCCAAATTTCCCTAGAAATTTGGATCACTCGTTCGTCCCACATCGTGTTAGGTCTTGGTTAGGTATCATTACTTATTATTAATTTCAAACACAAAGCATCTAGTGTAATTTGAACGTTGCATCCATAGGCTTCCCCAAGGTGTAGTATGCGTAAATAAAGGGTTAGCCTTTCCCAACTGTTCCTAGGATTTAAATCACCGATTTATACTTGAAGATAAATAAATTGTTTGCGCGAGTCTGTTCTCTCCTTTTTCTTCTCCCTCTCCCGTATTTCCTCTTCTTTCCCTACCTTATAAACCCATATCTACCCTCTGTAGCGGTGACAAGTTAGGAACGTGTCCTGATATTCTGTGGTCTTTGGTTTCCTATCTCCGAAGCATTTCCCGCAAAGCTTTTATCTATTCTGCTATTCGAGATGTCTGGTGCAAGAGATATGCCATCCGCTCAGTCTGGAATTCTTCCTACTTTGGGCCAGTTGGACATGAATGATCTGTCGGTAGCAGAGTTATGAGCTGCTCTTGAAGCCGCCATGGTTTGTGAATGCAAGGCTCAATTGCTTGCCCAAGTTGCCAAAGCCAGAGAGGAAGAAACGCACGCTAGATTTGTTGAAGCGATGCGCATCCGAGGAATCACGGTAATTCGCCACGAAGATGGGTCATACGAGGAAATCATCAATGCTAGCAGTGTTGATCACGGGAATGGAAATGTAATGAAGGGGGTGATTGAAGATGAGCAAGATAAGATTCTTTCCCCGACACCTCATGTGGTTCAGACTCAGACCAAAGATGAACAACCGATCCTTGAGGCTTTCAGCTTTCCTAATCAACTGGATTTGAAGAGTCAGTATCAGCCAGATTCCCAAGGATCATACCACTTTGTGAACGGCCAGCCCAACCAGAAAGGATCACTGTCATTTCACTCTGACCAAGTTCCCCTTCAAGGAAATGTCTCTCTACCACCAATGAGTTCATATGGTTTCAACTTATCATCCCGCATGATCAGCATTCAGGACCGACCTCATATGTGACTGTGAATCAGATGTCTTTTATTCCAGCTGTGAACCCTATCCAGCAAGGGACGGCAATACCCGAGCCCCCTCCAAAGAAGGTTCAGAAAGGAAGAAAGAAAGCGTATTGGGGAAAGGTAGGGATGCCTATGAATCAATTTCTCAAGGTCTTAGTGAGCGGAGGTTTGGTTCAGCCACTAGTTAATTATATCCCTCTTCATCACAACGAAAACCTAGATCCGAGCAAATATTGTGATTATCACCAATATTCGGGATATACCACCTGTTCATGCATACAATTGAGAGTGATCATCGAAGAACTCATTTATGAGGGGAAGATCGAAATAGGTTCCCATGAAGGAAGCAATATTCGGGATCTCTGTCAGTTTCCATCTCGCAAGAAGCGAGAATTCAATGACCTTGGGATAACAACTGAAGAAACTTTCAATGGATTGATGCGAAGAGGAATGATAAAACTGCTTGATAACTACCATCCCACCAAGCACAATCCGAATTTAGACCGAAGCAAGTATTGTTACTAACATCAATACCCTGGTCACGCCACTAACGACTGCGTTCCCCTGAAGATGTTGATTCAAAGGATGGTTGATGAAGGTAGAATTGAGAAAGCTCCTCCTAAAGTGGCCGATAATCCTCATCAGCAATTTCAAAGTTTCCCCATGTGAAAAGTCAGTCAGTCAGGCATCATAGGGTCTTAGATTATTTTATCTTGCTAGCAGATGTTTGTTTTTATGATTTCAGTCTATTACACCCGTGTTATGAGTCTTTTATTTCAATGAATAAAAATATTTGTTTCTATTCTTGCTAGACTCGAGACAGTACTTGTGCACCCACGATACATTTTGTTGAAATGGTTTTATTCTAAATAATCACTTGTGCTGCTCACTGACTAATGCTTTGAAATGACTAATATTTAAATTAATTCGAGCGAGAAAATCGGCTGATATCTTTCCCATAGTGGGGCTTACCAGTTCCCCATCTTGCATCCCCTATGCTCACATACCTTCCATCGTCCTCGCTATCTCGTTGTTCGATGAATTTGCATGAATCTTCCCCAGATATAAGCTTAAGCAAGCAAATGAATACTTGATCTCGTTCGGATCATCCGGTAGGGACTGCGGTTGAAACCTTTCACCCATAGGAAAACCTTTACCTCACCCTCACTAAATAATACCCCTTCATTTCAAGATCGGCATGTTTTGAAACCCATTTAGCCATCGCTAGAAGAAGAGGGACTATCCTTGAGACTCCCGTGATTCAAAGAAATATCGACCGGCTCCAAGCTCAAGAACGATGGAAAGCAATGATCCATCCTGGGGACTAGCTGATATTATCCTCTCAAAACAAAAGTTGAAAAGAAAAGAGAGGCAAAAATAAAAAAAAAAACAAAAAAAGGAATAAAAAAGAGGAAAAGAAAAAGAGAAAAGAAAGAGAGCCTAGTCCCCAGCGATTCTCTCAAAAGCAAAAGTCAAAGGATTTGATCGTTACTCAGAAGGATTCTCAGAGTGAATAAAGAGGCAGCACGGTTGTCCCTTCGCCATTACCCCTAACCGATCCCAAGCCGTCCTCTCGATTTTAGAGGACATTCCCACCACCTTTATCCTTGCCCTTGGCAAAGCCAAGATTAACCTCTTATTCTTAGAGGCATTGAAGAAGCAAATCAATTCCCTCACCTTAGAAATCCCAAACACATACCCAAGAGCCAACCTCTCCTCTTTAGAGGTTCAGTC
Organism: Adenophora triphylla var. japonica; assembly: GCA_022495995.1. Lineage (NCBI taxonomy): Eukaryota > Viridiplantae > Streptophyta > Magnoliopsida > Asterales > Campanulaceae > Adenophora > Adenophora triphylla. The sequence goes on along the minus strand of JAFEMH010000970.1, from coordinate 40,967 downwards.
AGTAAAAAGCCTAGCCGACCTCTCGTCTTAAGAGGTCATGATATCCTAAATCACTCGAAGACCGATCGAAACCCCGATACCCAGTCGCAGTTCCTATCGGATAGCAGTTTCATTCCAATATCGTTGAGATCTAGATTATATTATTGCTTAAAGAGGAGCCAAGTCTATCCCGGCTCAAAGGACCGTCAAGCGAAGATCGTGCAAATTCTGTCTGTCCATTTCGACGTTGCATGTGAGCATATTTTGTTTCTCCTCTGCAAACACATGCCGTGGATGTCCCACTGGGACTTCACATCCGTGTCTCCCATCGACACTCCAAGAGGACATGTTTTGCAATTCTCAAAATCCTCAAAGGTCCTCAAAATCCCCGAATTCCAATGCTCATTCTCTTCATTCGGGATAACCCGAACTACGGCGACCTGAGCTCCTCCCAAGGAGGGGAACATAGGCAACCATCACTGGTTCGGTCGAAATCACAAACAAATCTCAGAAAATCCGGTCTCCTCAAGGACCATTCCCATACACCTTCCATCCTTCGACGTTTGATTCTCGATATCAGTTAGGTTTTCTCCTCAGGATTGACTAAAATATTTGTTCATATCAGCTTTGGCAGTTGAATAACCCGAACACCAATAAAGGGTTTTAAGCAGCTTTGTGATCATGGCAAATAAGACAAGTTTTCAAGTGTCTCGGCAAGTCTTCTTCTCTACATTTCTAAGGATATAGAGCTAAACACTGTATTTCTGTCAGCAGGGGCTTCCATACACTTTTACACACCTTGCGATGCTTTTACTCTCCCAAAAGAGTCAAACCCAAAAGCGAAAGTGTCAAACACAGATTCGGGATCTATTCCTACCTTCGAAAGATATGCCCCTGCACGTAAACAATTCTAAGTCTTGTCCGCCGACTGATTGACTGAAGCTCAAAAGAAAGATCTCCTCTTGGGTTACACGATGTATTGAATGCAATGAAACTGAGTGTCAGACTGGAACTTGGTCAAAGAAGAAGACTGGTGGGTTCATTTGTACAAGAACACCGGGGCTGGCTTTTAAATTTCGATCCTCGGGAATGGATTGGTTACTTAAAGAGGTTACTCCATATTGGGGCTACTGAGTCTCATGCCCTAGGCCAATGGAGAAGTTTTGAAATGATGTGAAAGTCTGATTTTGAAATCCTGCCTGCATGACTTGTTGTGTCACGCGACATAAAGTGTCCCAGCTGTCATGAGTCGTGCGACATCTTGTGATCAACACCAGACATCTGTAATCTACAATCTGATCAGTACCAGGGCACGCCCCGACTTGTCTCCAACTACAAAACAGCAAAGACACCCTGCAAACATCATGGGAGAGGGATTCATTTAGATAGCATACCCACTCACCCTCCATATACAAGCCAAGCCACATAAGCCATTCATACTTATGCCATAGCCATACAAAAAAAAGTCATTCATTGTCATTATCCCAAAAAAAAAAATGGACTCGTGCAGAAAATAAAAATAACATAAAAGGCTAGCAACAATGTACTGAGTCTAAGAAAGGCAAAAGCAAATAAATTTTTACAAGTAATAAAAGTAAAGTGTTTGTTCGTTTCTAAAAAAAAAAGGTGCAATAATCAAAAGAGCAATGTTTTGATACAAGGGGCTACTCCGAGCCATCATCCTCAGAAACGTAGACACCATCGTCATCAGAGCTATCATCATCATCATCAGCATCATCACTGCCCTCTCCATCTGCATCTCCCTCCTCAGAATCCGAATCAGCAACAGGATCATGGAAAATAATAGGGTCATCACGAAAGAGCTCATGAACAGTGGGAATAGCCATGGTCTCGATCTCGTAAGGATCACCAGAAGTAGCACTATCGGACTCGGGACTAGGCGGACGACGACGAGCAGTCTTGGTCCTGGGCCTGTGTGTGTCCTCAGCAGCCATATCGGTCCGAGATCTCTTCCTGCTAGGAAAGCTGGGTGTAGAATCGTCATCATTAGAGCCCCGAGCCCGACGCCGCTCCCTCAAATAACGGTTGCTTCTCTCCAGCTGGTCGATCATGTCCATGGCTCCAGTATAATGACGGGCAAAACTCCAGTAAATATCAGCAGAGACCTGGTACAATCAAGCAAAATAAGAATCAGAAACCCGTCATCATGAAAGATAAGAGTTTTAAATAGTTCAAAGCAATAAGGAAAGAGAGGACAGTTACTTACAGATCGTGTACCCTCCGGAAGCTGAAAATAGGGAAAAATCCTGCTAGTGTCAAGGGGAGCTCGTCTCAAGCGATTTCCATCCTGAAAGTCAACAAATGAAGGAGGTAAAGGAGCATCCGCCACATACCCAGTAGAAAGTCCTGCACCCTGAGCATCCTATCTCGGAGCCACCTGCGGAGACCTCAATCTCGTCCTCACAAAGGCTCCATAATCTCCATCATCCTCGGTGTAATTGAATGCAGCCTCCCCCTCGATCAAGGACTCCACATCCTCCAGTCTCCGAGGAAACCACGTATTAGCAGGAGGATCAACTAGGACTCTAGCAATGCTACCCAGGCCGTGCTATCTACAAACCCGCTCTCCTAAATATAAAGCATCCCCAGACAGGCCTACCAAGAGCTTACGGCACTCGGTGAGATGTAAAGCATACTCCAAATCAACCCCACCATATTGGTTAGCCCAAGGAAATAAACTCAAACTCTCGGGAGTCCTCCGCAAGCAAACCATGGTATCAGCGTATGAGGCAGTTATCCGTCCCTTGGTATCCGTCGTCCGGACCTTCTGCCGCGCATCCTTCACCCAGCGTCTCATAGAAGGAAATGTAGTAGTCAGATATGCCTCCTGAACTCTCCAAGCGTAGCAACCAATAACCTCATAAGCCCAAGCCTGAGGAAAGAAAGAGCAAAGCAAAGTTAGATTGATAAAAAAAGAGGGGACAGAAAGAAACAATATTCGAAAGAGGGGATCAGACCAAGAAATACCTCAAAAGCTAAATGACAGCAGTTGAAGGACTTAGCCTTCCCCCGGCTGACATCATCCAGAGCCAGATACAGCTCAACCAATCCGGCCTCTCCCCAAGACAAGGTCCCAACAGTAGCCCAATCCCTCAAAAGCTCTAACAAGGAAAGCAAAGCTGAAGATGTGGCGTTGATGAACAACATATCAAAAAAGCCGACCGATACAAAAGCCCTAGCCAATCTCAGAGCCCTCAACCTGTCCTCCTCAGTATCTGCCACCTCAGCTGGATAACCGTTACTCTGCTCAACCATCTGGCCATGGAGATCCCCTAGCTCGTATCCGTTCCCCTTCTTATCCTTGGGAACAAAGCCGATCAGCTCCATGAAATAGGCCTCAGTGGGAGGCTGAGGGTCATCCTCAAGAACAGGCTCCTCCATATATAAGGGCTCATCAGTGAATGGAAGACCGGTAATAACAGCAAAATCGCACGGCGTGACCGTCGCCTCACCCCATAAAAAATGGAAGGAATGAGTAGTCTCCCACCAAAACTCCCTGAATGCCTTCCCCAGTCTGACGCTCCTCTGAGTATCTCCAACGGACCTCGCCATCTCAAAAAATTGCCCCAACCCGGCCGCATATACTAAGCCTTTCGGCGAATGATCAAGCTCCTGACTGCCGGGCAGCAGATCCCACAACCGCCCGATGACCTCTGGAGAGCCCCGGGTACGCAACTCCTGCAGGTAAACACAGCACAAGTATGAATATCCCAAGATTCTTTCCAAAGAAAAGCATGTCAATCAATCAACTGCATATTTCACTTTCCAAGCAAAACTAGGGTTTGAGCATTTAAGCACGCATTCATAATTTCTAGATAACTCAAAACATGCAATAAATTCATGAGTTCACAGAGAAAAAGAATTTGATCATTTTTGGCACAAAATCCGATTTTTTTTTCATTACAACAAAAAGCAAGGGTTACAAAAAATTACCTTCGTCTTCTTCTCCGGCGCTGAAGTGTGCTCTTTAAGCTGCGGATAAAAATCTCCTCTCACAGTTTGAGGGACGAATGGCCATTGATTCCTTTGAGCATTCTTTCTCCGAGAGGCCAACTGAGCTTGAGTAGGTCCCTTCTTCGTGGGACGTTGTCTAGGAGGCATGGTTGCAAGCTAAGAGTGAATTCAAACCCTAGAATCTATTGATCGCACTCGAAATTGAACACAAGGATGTTTTCTCCTCGCAAAACCGCTCGCCTTCCTCTAAAATGTTTTTCAAAAATGAAGACTGTCCGTTTTTATAAAAGACTGTTCATTTGCACTAAGAGGTCGTGCGACAAACCGTGTCTATGGGCCAAAATTTCGAAAAAACCCCCTGTGTTTTAATAATTAACACTTTGATCCTTGTAGTGCTTCGAGTGTTATTTTCCCTATAGGTACAACAATTAACTGAGCAAATCTCATAGATTGTCTCTCAAAGCAAAGCCGAGACAAATAATTCGTGTTTATTTGAATTCCCCCAGCAGTGCGCATCAAGATCAATGGCCCCACGGCCAAAGCGTCAGTAAGAGTTCGCTTCCCAGCAAGCAAAGTCCCCAGCTTACCAAGCAAAGCTCGGGACACAAAAGTCAACCATCAATAAGAGTTCGCTGTCCAGCAAGCAAAAGTCCCCGGCTTACCAAACAAAGCTCGGGATACAGAAGTCAATCGTCAATAAAGATGGGCCCTGCCACCAAAGCACCAACAAGAATCCGCTGCCCAGCAAGCAAAATTCCCTTCACATCAGGCAAGGTCCCACACCCCAAAGCCAACAGTCGACAAAAGACCGCCCCGCACCTGGCAACCGTCAACAGCAGTTAGTAGCATAGGACCCTCCGACAGCTATGTCAATCCCCAGCAGCATAAAAAATTGCATCAGTACATCCGGCAACTACAGATCTTTCAGTTAGATATTGGGTGACAACCGCACAGTCAAATATTGGGTAACAACCGCATAGTCAGATATTGGGTGACAACCGCACAGTCAGATATTGGGTGACAACCGCACAGTCAGATATTGGGTGACAACCGCACAGTCAGATTTTGGGTGACAACCGCACAGTCAGATGTTGGGTGACAACCGCATAGTCAGATATTGGGAGACAACCGCACAGTCAGATATTGGGTGACAATCGCACAGTCAGATATTGGGTAACAACCGCACAGTCAGATATTGGGTGACAACCGCACAGTCTTATTTCCGAACTACGATCGGCTTGATTCCCTCCCAGGGATACGTAGGAATCCTTTCCCAAAAAGGTCCAGCCATCCGATTCCCCAAATCACCGTCTAGCCCTCCGCCTTATTCCCCAGCCGCGTATTGGGATTGGGTCTTATTTTATCGACAACCTCACTTCTTCCATAAGTGATGTTGCCGAGGGGCTCTGTAAGTACGCCAATCCAATTTGTGACCTTTTCAGATGCATTTTAATATGATAAAATTGCATTTAGGGGCATTTTGGTAAATTCCCGATCCATCTCGAGACTTTCGGAAACATTTCATATGTTTCTCGCGAAGGAAGTACTTTTTTGTACTTTGCTCATGCCAAGGGACCTAAAAGGAATAAATCTGTTTTGGACTTTTTAGGTATTATCCAAGAAGGTTCCAGAATCAGATTTGGCGCCAAAAACGGTTATGGTCGCCTTGTGTCACGCGACAAGTCGAGGCATGGAAAGTGGTTACGTTATGCCGTGCGACATAAGGTTACCATGGACTGCAGCTATAAATAAGACCCTACCCCTCTCTGTTTTGGATCCCAATTTCAGCCTCCTAACGTAAATCTGCACAAATTGCCCCAGAAACTCTCTCTCTCCTCCCTCACCAAAACTACCCAATTCCCCTCCAATTCCCTTACCTTTCACATCTCTTCAACCCAATTCCTCTCCTACTTTCCCAAACACCTCAGATCTTCCAATTCAGCTCTCATTCCGTGCCTAGATCTCTATTCCAAAAGTTGAATTGAAGGCTTTTACACCTAACTTGGTGTAGAAGTTGAGGACTACAAGGGTAACACATCTCTCCCTCTCTCTCTCTCTCTCATATTTGTTTAATTGTTCTTCCTTCTTCTCCACTTGATAATCAGGCTCCATCTGCCTCAGATTATCAAGTGGCAACTGCAATCTCTCTGTTTAAATCGTATATGCTTGAGTCCAATTGCATGCTTATGATGTGATCTACTTGGATTTGCAATTTGGATGTCAAGGGAGTGTGGATCTCCCATATCCACACTCCTTTGATCGATTCGTATCTAATTCATGTTGTTCCTATTGATTCTAGTATAATTGTTTGATTTGTTTGTGCATCTGTTGAATCTGCTTCTCAGTTTGTGAGGTACCTGAAGATGGTAACCCTGTGTCACGCGACACATTTGGACATGAGGAGTCCTGTGTCACGCGACATGTCGTGACCATCTGCAGGGACCATGTTTCAGTTGTAAGTTGATTTAGTTGGTTATCTTAGCATTTAGTTTTATGATCATGTTGTTTAGTGCTTAGATATGGTTTGTAATTGCATTTTGTGTTCATCTAGAGATTCTGTAATCTGTTTGTTGTGTGTCTCTGCAAGGTGACCATTGGTGTCATGCGACACATTTGGACATGAGGAGTCCTGTGTCACGCGACATAGGTGGTCCTTTGCAGAAGACTTGATTTCCTTTGTAATCTGTTCTCTTTGCTGTAAAAGGATGTGGCCTCCCGGACAATTGGTCTACAAGTTGTAATGATCTTACCTATTCAATAAAATTCATGTTTATTGCACTTGTCTATTATCATTGTTTGCACATTTTTTTGAATTATTTGGATGTCTAAATTAGAAAGACTCGTCTACGGACGAGGCGTGTTGGGTGAACTCTCGATTCTTCCCAACACGTAACCTGACCTCTCTTTCAAAAGGTTTTTCAAAGTACACCTCCAAAAGCATGGCGTGGCGACTCCTTTCTTTTTTCATTTTAAACTGGAAAACCAAATTTTTTCGGGCGAGCGCACATTCAGTGGGACTTCACTCATGTCAAGTGGGAAGGAACCGCATACAAAGGCCACAATAACCCAAAGGTCAAAGATTGCAACCTCGAGCCATATCGAAAGACACACAATGGATACTTCGTCCGGGAAGGGGAAAGCATTCCCTACCTTATCTTCTCAGAACCATGGACTGATGATAAAGGGAAGCGCCAACCAGGCTTTGAAATCTTCAACGACTGTGATGCTTCACCAGATGAAACAGAGACCGTCTCACTAATCCCTAAGGGTCTGTGGGGCACGAAGGCAGAAATGGAAAGTGAATGGGACTTTGTGTTGGGAGAAGACATGCTTGTAAGTACCCAAATCTCGCTCATGCCTTCCGGTTAAGTTTTCCGGCAATTTCCCGGACTTTCCTAAAGTCCGGGAGCAATTCCGGAACTGTTCCGAACCTTTCGAGGGATGAAGGGACTGATTTAAAATAAAAGAGCATGTTTTTATTGTATTTGGAATCCTTCTAGAATTGCCACCTTGCATGATTCTAGAAACATGCTGAGTTATACAGGATAATGCCGCACGGCTGCATTAGGAGAAGATTCCTAGCCGCACGACCTCATTAGCCTTATCCAGACTGCCTATAAATAGAGCCCTCCTCTACCCATTTTAGACAACAACAACAGACCATATTCAGTATCAAAAGCTCTGTTCAAGCCCTGCTGCGAAAATCCAAGAAGTTGAAGAGTGCCAAGAGGCCACCTCCCTCCTCCTTGAAGCCTTCCAAGTTGGTCCATCCACTAGGCAAGATCCAAAGAAGAAGAGGTCACCACCATTGGTAACCTCTCACCCCTTTTCCTTGCATTATGCTTGTTTATGTGATATAATTGCTCCTTGCATTCATATATTACTATTATCTTGCTTGGGACTTGGTATTTGTTGTTAAAGATCCTATCTTTATTCATATAAATCATACCCCCTCCCCCTTTGCATCCTTTGCATGAAATAAGCATTCTTTGCCCATAAAAATGTAATCTTTGAGTTAAAAGTGCATCCTTTGCACCTAAAACCCCCTTTTTTACATAAAAATGATATCTTTATGCATCATTTGCATATAAAAATGTAATCTTTATATTCAAATTGCATCCTTTGCACCCTAAAACTCAATTTTATACATAAAATGCATCCCTTGCATTAAAGATCATTTCTTTACATGAAAATGCATCCTTTGCATTAAAAATCCTTTCTTTACATAAAAATGCATCCTTTGCATAAAAATCTTTTCTTTACATTAAAAAGCATCATTTGCAATCAAAAGCATCCTTTTGCGCCCTAAAAATGTCATCTTTTCACTAAAAATGTCATTTTTACATGCATTCCCCCATGTCCCCATTAGCAACCTTCGGAACGGACCGGTGTAAAGATCCTATCTTTACATCGTTTCTTGCATTAAAGGTACCACAATCTCTTTAGAAAGGGATAAAACCTTGAACCTATATCTCCGATTATCGCTTGAGACGAGCATGATAGCTCCCATATAAGCTCAATCGTCTCAAGGCGTAGGATTGATGGGCTAAGGTCACTCCTTTCCTAAAGAACCCCATTTTGGACTGTAAAAGAGAGTCCTTCTCTCGATCATGCAAGACCCAAGGTCAAATAGCGATGATCACAAGTCCAAGATGAGGACGGGATCAAAGTCCCGAACACATAAAAAATCCAAGGAATCCCGAGCGACAACCAACTAAATGGTTTGTACGTCCGGAAGATGACTTGGGACATTCCCCCCCCCCCTCTTTTCAACACATGCACACAAGAAAGCACGCAAGCAGGCACGAAAAATGGAATCTAGGGAGACTTGCTACGGCAAGGCACCTTGGGTGAACGACGATCCGTTCTTCCCAAGGGGTAACTTAACCTCCGAACCCTAAAATCCTTTTTTTCAAAGTTTTGAGGAAATCAAAATGGCGTGGCGACTCCGTTTTTTCAAATTAAACCGGATGTTTTCAAACTCGCGTGAATCCAATCTAAAACAAAAAAAAAACAAAATTTAGAATTTGGGCACACATTCACAGTTTGGCAACTCCGCTGGGGACATATCCCAAAGGAGAAAAGCTTTTATTATCAAAATAAACGATACCCGGTTTATAGGTGGAAACCATTTAACCTTCCTGTATCGCTCCCTCACCCGGGGCTTGGGATAAATGGTGGTTTAACAATCCCACGTACCGGTATCTCTTTTCGAAAAAAAAAATATAAAAAAAAGAAAGCTTTTTTCCTTTGAGCGGGTTAGACTCCCATCGCGGATTCCAATTATCGTGCTTGCTTTCTTTGCCTTGCATTTGCATCATTTGCATCTTGGGAATTGTGCATACTCTGAACAGGAAAGCCTACTAAAAGGTGCCTAAAATGTTCGGGAAGCAACCTGAAATTGCAAAGGAGTGGAACCTGGAAAATTGATCCATGCAGTCGTACGGCTCAATCCTCCTTGGATTCTGACCGGGCGGCCTCAGTGGCAATTCCACCAGGAAAAATTAAGGTTAATCTGGCAGCCTTGGCAGCTTGGGGCTATTCAGTTCCAAGACTGACCAGGGCTCCCAGAAAATTTACGTGCCTTATCTGTTGCATTTTCCTCCGTCCCGAAAAAATCATTCCTTTAAAACACATTTCTGAAAATCTATGTTTTAACTCAAAAAGGAATATTTTTAGGAGGCCGCACACTACGCACTCCTTATATATCCTGTACACTTTGCATGCACGTCCGTTTAAACCCCGGGTGGTTTTTCAGCTGCAGTCACAGACAGCCTTATGATGCTCCTGGGCGCGCACGGAATCACCCCAAACTCCCCATGGCAGCCAGTGTCGACCAATGCACAGTCCGTGTCACACGTTTCAAAAAAACGTGACTTTTTGGTTGGTTTTTGGTCTAGTCCGTGTCATATAGCCCAGTTGCATGTCCCCGTAAAGGTCAAGCCTTAGTCCATAACGGAAGTCAAGATCTCTTGCCAAAATTCCGACAAGATAAATTGGTAGAATCTTGACTCCGACATTAACTTTGACCTTGACCTGCACGGAATTCGTTAGAATCGAGACCGAGTCCTTGCCAAAAATCCAAAGATCTGTCGCTCAAGCGAAGCTATACCAAAATTCCGACAAGGAAAAATTGGCAAGATCTTGACCCGGCATTGACATCGATTTTGACTCACGCACGGCGTATGCAATGAAGTTCAATGTGACACTGTGTCATCCGGCTTTTACCGCCCGACCCATGCCTATTATCTTCTCGGACATTACCGAAAAGTCAAAACGTCATTCGCGCAAGCGAAATTCTGCCGAAATTCCGTTAAGGCTGAAAGACGAGACTTTCCCGGCATTGCCTTGACTATAATCCGCATCGCTCGTGCGTTAAAAGTTCTTATGACCCGCTAGACCGTTTAGGAGCGTTCTTCTCTCTCAGTCGGTGGGATTCGCGTGCCCTATAGGACCCTCGCCCGGGGCTGTCCACCCTGGGAGGTCGAAATACAGGTGGAATACGAGGGGCTTATAGACGTAGTGATGGAACCCACTGATCCAGGATCTAGAGTAGTTGCGAAAAAGAAGGGCAGAACCCCTTTTCCAACCAAATAGAAATAAATAAAAGACGCAGTTTTAAGTAAACTTGAACAATTATCATAATTGCATGGTCCTATCTCTGGAATCCCTAATCGAGACCTCCTCGGTCCGATCTCCGATTTCCTATCTTGACCTTTCATGGTCAAATCCCTAATCGAGACCTCCTCGGTCCGATCTCCGATTTTCCCCATCTCGACCTTTCATGGTCAAATCCCTAATCGAGACCTCCTAGGTCCGATCTCCGATTTCCTATCTCGACCTTTCGCCGTCAAATCCCTAATCGAGACCTCCTCGGTCCTATCTCCGATTTTCCCCATCTCGACCTTTCGCGGTCAAATCCCTCATCGTGACCTCCTCGATCCGATCTCCGATTTTCCATATCTCCTTCTTTCGCGGTCAAATTCCCGATCACGACCTCCTCGGTCCGATCTTCGATTTTTGATCTCGGCCTTTCAAGGACCAATCTTTCCCGATCAATTAGGATTAGGAGAAAATGTGTTTTAAGCAAAACTTAAGCAGATAAGTGCATGTTACTTGAGCCTTCAGCCTAAACACTTACCTCCGAGTCTAAACCTCACTTACCTTGAGTCTAAACCTTGTCTATCCCTTTCCCGCAGCGAGAGAGAAGTGGGCGAAAATACTGGGTCAGCGGCCTTTCAGTGCGGAAGCCTTAAGTTCAGACAATTCGGCAGAACCGTCAGTTTTGTTAGCTCAGAGAGTCAGAATGGCAGATTTGACAGAAAACAGTGAGGGTGCAGGAAATCAAATGGTTAGGAAGGAAGAGTTAGTCCTGGCCTTGGAAAATGCCCATAAGGTTCATGAGGAACAGGAAGCCATGCTTATCGATGCACTCCGTCGTCATGGAGTTCAGGTAACAGTTGAGACAAACGGTTCTCTGGTCATGGTCGAAGATGAGACTTCAGAAACAGTGATTTCAGTCCCTTCATCCTATAACCAATACCCTCCATCCTACAACCAATACCTTCCCCCATCCACATAATATCCCTTGCCAAGGATCACTCCACCTCAGCCCTTTCCAACATCCCAGGCCATCAGGGCTCCATCGTCCTCAGCTCCTCAGAACGGATTGGGCTTCACCCCACTTATCCCCCAGATTCAGCAATACCTGCCAGTTTATGCTCCTGATTCACATAATCAGTTTGAGATATGTGGCTATGTTCTGAAGCCCCTATACCCACCTGAACGCAATCATGAGTTGCCAAAAGAAAATCCAGATGATTCAAGTTTTCAGCTGTCACCTACCGGACTTAATGAATTCAGCCGTCAGTTTCACCAGTTTGCTACTGTGGTTCCCTCCGCCGATACAAGTCCTGTTGTGAGTTCCAGTAACTCGAGAGTCCCCGTTGACCCCCATGTGGCAATATTGATGGAGCAAGTGAAACAAATGCAGGAGAAGCTTGACCTCATGATGAGTATCAATACTCCCTTGACCCAAGATGTTGAACCAGGCAAGGAAATGACTCCACCAAGCACAACCCAATGCCACCAGCACCAAGCAGCAACCGTACCCAGTTCAGCACCAGTTCCTCACAAAGGAAAGAGTGTTGTAGCCTCCCTCAGCCAAATCCAACAATGGAACCAACTGAACAATGGAAATTCGAGTCTTGAGAACAACAAGGTCTCCCAAAAACTCCACTCCCTTCATTTTGACAATGCGGAGATGCCTTTAAGCAAGATTCTGGAAGAGCTAATGAAAGAAAGGCTGATAAAGCCACTGGAGAATTGGAAGCCCAAGAACCCCAACGTTCGGTTGGATGAGTCTAAGCATTGTCTTTTCCATCAATACCCTGGACACGACACTGATGATTGCAGCTATTTGAAGTATTGGATCCTGAAATTGATAGAAGATGGGAAGCTCGAGAACCTCCATGGGCCAAAAACAGAAAGCTATGGTAAGAGGTCGATTCAGGAAGTGCAAGGTCAGAAACGTCAGCCTGATGATTTTGGGATGCCCATGAGCAAAATTTTTGGCGATTTGTTGAAACGAGGCCTTCTCACACCTCTCGAGAATTATAAGCCGAGAAACCCACGTAAAGTCGACAGGACCAAGTTCTGTGAATACCACAATCATTATGGTCACGTAACAGACAAGTGTTTGGATCTGAAGAAAGAAATTCAATGGTTGATCTATGAAGGAAAGTTCAAGCTCCCTGGCAGTCCAACCAGCGAAGAGTAGCTAGACTAGGGTCTACTTATCCTTAAGTAAGACTAAGAAAAAATATAGTCTCTCAGTCAACCTTCGTAGGTTCTAGTACTTTTCTCTTTCAATCAAGTCCTCCACGGACATTGTAATTAATCTTTAATTTTCTATAAAAGAGTCCTCTTCTTTTCTTGCTAGACTTAAGACATTATTTGCACACCTACATTACATTTTATGAAATGGTTTTATTTTATATGATCATTGGCATTGCTCAACAAATAATCTCTCGAAATAATTTAACGTTTTGATTAATCAGTATGAGAAAGTCAACTAATGCCTTCCCCATACACTCTCCTTACCTCACAAAATGCCTTCATCAAGCCATACACTTTCCCAATCATGCCCCCGCCTTCATCTTGACCAAGTCAACGACAGCGGAAACATCAAGGGACAACAAGAGACCACTCAGCTTCGAAAGATTGACCCTATGCCGACAACAACCTAGGAGCTTGGCTTAGACCTCAAGGGTATCAAGAATGTTTAAGCAGGGGCTCGCCTTGGCCTTCAGGTGCTTCAGAAAATAAAAAAAAAAGAAAATAAAAAAAATAAAATAAAAAATGTAGTGCAAAAAGAGTAATACCCAGCTAGGCTGAAAATCCCAAAAAAGGGCAGTCTAGGCAAAAAACAGGGTTGCACATAAAAAAAATGAGGCCAAGGACCCAGCACCGCCCATCAAAAGCTTGACGGACAGGCAAAATCAAAGCTCAGAGAATGAAAGTTGTCGATAACAATGGGGCGGTCGAAGCAAAGCCAGAAGCACTTCATAAGCCTGTAGGCACGTGCAAATCTTTTCTTCCCCAATGATAGAGGAAGCAATCAGAAGCAGTCGTCCAAGAATGACTTGGTCAAGGAATCATCCTGAGGATCATCATCCAACCTTTTCATCCGAACCTTTTCACTAAAGGAACCACAAATCCCATTTCCCAAAACCAAACACAGTCCGGCCAAGGCCGAACTACGGCGACCTGAGCTCCTCACAATGAGGGGAACGTAGGCAACCAGAAATGGTCCGGTCATAAACATATCCAAATCCCAGAAAATCCGGTCCCATCGAATGACCTTTCCCATAAACCCATTCAAGTTCCCCAAAAATCCGGTCTCATCAAATGACCTCTCCCATAAACATATCCAAATCCAAGAAAACCCGGTCTCATCAATGACCTCCCTATACACAGACTTTTCTTTCACACAAAGCCAACCTTGATCCGCAACATCGGTTGACTTTCTCCTCATGATTAATAAAAATGTTTTTTCATATCGAGATTAGTGGTTGAATAACCCGAACATTAATAAAGGGTTTTAAGCAATCTTGTGATCATTGTAAATAAAACAAGTTTTCAGATGTCTTGACAAGTCTTCTCTTTCTACATCTTAGGAAAAATAGTGCTAAACACTGATTTTCTGTCAGCAGGGGCTTCCATACACTTTTACCAGCCTTTCTACGCTTATTCTCTCTCAAAAGAGTCAAACCCAAAGCGAGTTTTTTGTGCCTACGTCAAATAAGGCCATCAAAATAACACAAAATCGGGATCTATTCCCACCTTTCGAAAAATATGCCCCTGCATGTATATATCTTCCTAAAATTCTTCTCTTCGTCCACATCTTCTTAAGGTTGACTGAGTGACTAAAGAAAATAAAAGAGAGAGTACGAAAGGATAGGTCTTCCCTCTTCTGCTACAATTCGCATTAGGGTTGCCTTGAAACTCTTCAAGGCTGGGGGCTTTGCCAAGCCGTTTCTTTAGACTGGGGCTTCTTTGGCCATTTTTTGGGGTCCGCATTGGGTTCCTCACCATGTTACAAGATGAATTCAGTCTTGGTCAGATTAACCTCAGGATCACTTCCGCAGTACCAATCATATTGGGATTTTTGCTAGACTGGGGCTTCACTAAGTCACTTCTTCGAAACCTAAGACTTCGCCTACTCAATTCGTCCAACCGGGACTTTGCAACTGGGGATGTGCCAATGAAAGGATCTTTCCTTGCTTTAATAAGACATGGGGCTTTGCAGAAAGTTTTTTCCTTAAACCGGGGCTTCGATAAGTCGCATCCCCCCTCGAAGAGAGGTTCGGTCACTTCGACACCTGCTTTAGTCTTTGGTGGTAAAAGCCTGTCAGCATCAGCTTCAAATTCCAGAATGTGAGAAAGGAACATTCATCGAGACCCGAGGTTTAAACCCAGTCTCAGCCCAAGAGGGAATTCTAGTCCACGTTGACAACATCTCAGGAACAGCAGCAGTTCAGTCTGCACCAAAGGGATACGACCCCACTTGCTTGAAACCCGTCTTAAACAATTTCCAAACACATCCCATATGTACATCCAGACCCAGTCCCTACCATGTTTCCAAGAAAAAATCACCCCTAGGCTCAAGTAACGTGCCAATTGCTAATAATAACATTTTCGCCCAAAAAAACCTCCGTTACTTTCGTTATAACGAAATAACGCCAGGAGACAGTTTCCTAATTGTCAAAAATCTAACTTTAGCTACCTCTATCACAGATTGAGAAGTATGCTCAAGTTTTCCAGCTATAGCTGCCTCTATCTACTCGATAGTGACGTAAGCTTTAGCTTCCTCAGGTGACAACCTCCATTAATTGTCAAAATCTCAAGGATCCTAGACATCGTTCCTAGCTATCTAGATGAAGCTTGAACTACGGTCAAGGCTTGATTCCTCCGGGATACGTAGGAAGCCTTTTATAAAGGTCCAGCCATCCGACCGCAATGGTCGCCCTATTCCATCACCGCTCCTCAGTGGTGAGGCAGCCTTTCATAAAGGTCCAGCCATCCGACCATATTGGTCACCCTTTTTCTTTCACCATTCCTCAATGGTGCTTAAGCTTTCCACAAAGGTATAGCTATATGACCACTTTGGTCACCCCCTTTTTATTTGGCACATTCCCATTAAGATCGGCTTTTGACCTTCTAGGTCACCCCGTTTGTATCCTTATAATAAGGGACCAATATCTCTTTGCCATGCCCTGGTAGGATCAGGTTTGTGACCTCCTTGGTCACCCAATTCCAACCCGTGTCGGCAATTCCAGTTCAATTCCAAAGGTTATGAAAAGCACAGTGCAGGCTATGTATGTCACGCGACAAACCTGGCCATATGGCTTACTAAGTCGCGCGACATAATAAGCCAATATCAGACATCAGCAATCTGCAGTGTACTGCATTCCCCAGGGCACTCCCCGATTTGTCATTAGCTGCAAATATCAGTCATCCACTTCTCAAATGCATGGGGGAAGGTTCATTTACCCCATGTACACTCATGCATTCATCCACCTGGTACATATACAAGCCAGAAATCCATTCAAGCCATCCATTCAAGCCATCTACCATACCATCATCATTTCATAGATTCTTGCAACAAAAAAGGCTAACAATGTACATACAAAATAAAAAGTGACCAAGTCTAAAAGATGTGTTTTCCCTAAAAGGGTACAATAACAAAAAAGTCATAATAATCTAAGGGGAAAAGGGGCTACTCTGAATCATCTCCGTCATCCTCTGAACCATCTCCATCATCCTCCAAACCATCTTCATCATCATCTCCATCCTCGTCGTCATCCTCAGCCTCCTCAGGCTCGTCATCAGGATCGTCAGAAGGTGCCTCGTAGGCTACGGTCCCCATGCGATAATAGTCATCAAGCTCAGTGATAACAGCAGAATCAAGCTTGTAGTCTGTGGCTGTCTCAGCCCCACCATCCTCATCATCATCATCATCAATATCAACTGGTCTGTGAAGAGGCACATTTGGATTCTTTGTCCGAGGCTTCGGTCTGCTAGTGCCCCCGCTGGTGCCTACGTCATCGAAGTGGCTCTTCTTCTTTCTCGGCTGGCCAGGTGGAGAGATATCGATTGAACCCTGTGACCGGCACTGGTTCTTCCAAAAACTCACGCCCTTCTGGAGCTTACCAATTATGCTCACAGCGCCAGTATAAGCCCTGGTCAAATGCCTGTAATCCTGGGTCGACACCTGTTACAAACAGACATAATAAATGTCAAAATGCAGTTATTGATAACAGAAAGAGATGCAGGCAATCCAAAAGACGCAAGGGGCAGTACTTACGGATCTAGAACCTCGTGGGAGAAGCAGACAAGGATGAGTCTGTGACATATCAATATGATCTCGCCGCATACGGCCGCCACCCTGGTAATCAATGAAATTTAGGGGCAAAGGAGGTCTAGCCACATGGCCAGTCGAGGGTCCCGCACTCTGAGCACCATAGCCAACTCTGACCTGTGGGGACTGAAGATGCCTAGCCACATATAAGGTGTAATCCCCATCCTGTGTAAAGAGATGTGTCGCTACGCCTACAATCAAAGCATCTACATTCGCCAGCTGGCGAGGCAGCCACATCCTAGCTAGAGGATCATCAGGGATCCGAGCAGGCATATTGGGCCCATGCTGTCTGTACACCCTCTCTGCTAAGTATAAGGCATCTCCGGACAAACCCACCAGCAGCTTGCGGCATTCTGTCAAGTGCGCAGCATGATCCAAATCCAAATCACCATAACGGCCAGTCGAGGAATAAACTCGGCCTCAGGGAGTCCCTCTCAAGCATATCGGCGTATCATGATACGAGGCCGTAATCTGCACCTCACACCCTCCGGTGTCTGAGTCTCTCTGGCATTCTTCGTCTACCGTCTGAGAGCAGGAAAAGTGGTGGCAGGGAACTCATCCCGGATCTGCCATGCATAACAGCCGAAAACCTCGTAGGCCCAAGCCTGAAAAAGAAGAAGAAGAAGTCAAAACAGGGAAAATAATGATAGAGTGAGATGTGCAAAAGAAAAGAAGTCAAGATGAGAGAATACCTCGAAGGCCAGGTGACAGCAGGTGAAATACTTCGCCTTCCCTCTGCTAACGTCATCTAGAGCCAAGTACATCTCGGCTAAACCTGCCTCACCCCAGGACAGATTCCCCACGGCATCCCAAGCTCTCAGAAGCCCCAGCAGTGAAATCAGGGCAGTAGATGCGCTGTTGATGAACAGCATGTCAAAAAAACCCACCCATACAAAGGCTCTTGCCAATCTCTCGGCTCTCAGCCGGCTCTCAGCAAGATCATCAACAAAAAGATAGTCCCTACTCTGCTCTCCAATCAAGCCATGTAGCTCACCCAGCTCATATCCATTCCCCTTCTTGATCTGGGGAACGAAACCAAGTAAGCTCATAAGGTCGGCATCAGCAATAGGCTGGGGCTCAGCTACCTGTGCAGGCTCATCCATATAGAGTGGCTCATCCGTAAAGGGCAATCCCGTGATGATCGCAAAATCATATGGTGTGACTGTCGTCTCACCCCAGGAGAAATGGAATGAATGGGTGGTCTCCCACCAAAAATCTCTAAATGCCCTCACCAAATCCACACTCCTCTGGGTGTCTCCAATGGCCTTCGCCATCTCAAAAAATCGCCCCAGCTGTGAATGTGGTGCCCAAATTTTTGTTGGATTCACGCGAGTTTGAAGACATCCGGTTTAATTTGAAAAAACGGAGTCGCCACGCCATTTTGATTACCTCAAAACTTTGAAAAAAAGGTTTTTACTTGGGTTCGGAGGTTAAGTTACCCCTTGGGAAGAACGTTTGACGTTCACCCAAAGTGCCTTGCCGGAGCAAGTCTCCCAAGATTTCGATGTCGTGCTTGCTTGCGTGCTTTCTTGTGTGCATGTGTTTGAGAAAAAAGGGGGGGGAATGTCCCAAGTTGTCTTCCGGACGTACAAACCATTTGTTGGTTGTCGCTCGGGATTCCTTGGAATTTTATGTATTTGGGATTATGATCCCGTCCTCATCTTATGACTTGTGATCATCGCATTTTAACCTCGGGACCCTCGGGACTTGCGTGATCGAGAGAATGACTCTCTTTTGGTCAAAGATGAGGTTCTTTAGAAAAGGAGGGTCCTTAGCCCATCAATCCTACGCTTTAAGACGGTCGAGCTCGTATAGATGCTTCATACTCTTTCTTAAGCGATAATCGGAGATATAGGGTTCAAGGTGTCCCTTTCTAAAGAGATATGGAACCTTTAATGGAAGGAACGATGTAAAGATAGGATCTTTTACACCGGTCCATTCCTAGGTTGTTAATGGGGGAATGGGGGAAATGTATGTAAAAATGAATCTTTAATGAAAAGATGACATTTTTTGGTTGCAAATGATGCACTTAGTTTAAAGAAATAATCTTTATTGCAAATGATGCATAAAGATTTGATTTTTATGCAAATGATGCATTTTTGTTGAAGAAATTGGCATTCATTATGCAAATGATGCATAAAGATTGCATTTTGAAAAGCATATGATGCTATTTTATGGTAAAGACATGGTCTTTAAAGCAAATGATGCTTGAACAAGGGATTTTGGATGCAAATGATGCATTTTGATTGAAAAAGATTTGATTTTTATATGCAAAGGATGCATGAAGATGACATTTTTATTTGAAAATGGGGGTTTTAGGTGCAAAGGATGCACCTTTATGGGAAAAGACTACATTTTTATGACAAATGATGTCTAATGCATGCCAAAGGGGGAGGGGGAATATAAAGATAGGATCTTTAATCTACCAAGTCCCAAGCAATATAAAGACAACGCAATGAGCAAATTATAAAGCAATTAGGATGCAAAGGTAGGGCGTGCGAGGTTACCAATAGCTTCCTTCTTCTTTGGTCGGAGCTAGGAGGAGAGGTTGGTCTTGGATCTTCAAGGAGGAGGAGGGAGCTTCTTGGCCTTCTTCTTCACCTTCTTGAGCTTCCAAAGCCAGTATTCTTCACGTATTTGGAGTGTTTGTGGGTGACTTGCTATGGATTTTGGGTGTTGAAATGGGTAGAGGAGGGCTCTATTATAGGCGGTCTGGATAAGGCTAATGAAGCCGTGCGGCTAGGGACACGAGCTAATGCGGCCGTGCGGCATTATCCATTGTGACTCAGCATTTCTAGAACCATGCAAGGTGGCAAATTCTAGAACCCTCTTCCTAATTAAGAAAAACGTGTTTCTTAATTAGGAAGGCTCCCTTCAGCCCTTAATTTAATTTGGGACTGTTCCAGAACATTTCCGGAACACTAGGAAGGTCCGGGGGAATTACCGGGAAACTTACCGAAATTGCCGGGAAATTTAACCGGAAGGCATGAGCCAGATTTGGGTACTTACGAAGCCCTCGGCAACGTCACTTGCAAGGCGAGTGGGGTTGTCGATAGAAAAGGATCCGATGCGGCGAATGCCGAGACGGATTGGGTGACTAAGGTGGTCGAGTGGGTGAACCTGCGGAAGGCTACCTACGTATCCGGAGGAATCAAGCCAGGCCGTAGTTCGGAATTAGGATCCGTGGGGAAGGAAGAAGAGAAAGCGGTCTCTTCTTTGGGGAAATAGAAGAGAAAATGACCTAGGAGGTCAAGCAATTGATCCTCTTTGGGGATATGCTAGGAGTGACCAAGGTGGTCGGATATCTGAACCTCTATGAGGGGCTGCTTTATCACTGAGGAGTGACAAAGAAACAGGGTGACCAAAGTGGTCGAATGGCTGGACCTTTTATAAAAGGCTACCTACGTATCCCGGAGGAATCAAGCCTTGATCATAGTTCAAGCATCACTAGATAGTTAGGAACGATGTCTAGGATTCTTGAGATTTTGACAATTAATGGAGGCTGTCACCTGATTGACAATTACTGGAGGATGTCACCTGATTGAAACTAGAGCTTACGTCACCATCGAGAAGATAGAGGTAGCTAAATTTGAGAGAAACTTAAGCGTACGTCACTATTCGGGATAGAGGTAGCTTAAGTTGAGGAAAACTTGAGCGTACGTCACTATTCGGGATAGAGGTAGCTTAAGTTGAGAGAAACTTGAGCGTACGTCACTATTCGGGATAGAGGTAGCTTAAGTTGAGAGAAACTTAAGCGTACGTCACTATTCGGGATAGAGGTAGCTTAAGTTGAGAGAAACTTGAGCGTACGTCACTATTCGGAATAGAGGTAGCTTTAGTTGAGAGAAACTTGAGCGTACGTCACTATTCGGAATAGAGGTAGCTTAAGTTGAGAGAAACTTGAGCGTACATCACTATTCGGGATAGAGGTAGCTTAAGTTGAGAGAAACTTGAGCGTACGTCTCAATCTCTTTCGAATCAGAGATATGGGTTGCCAAAGCTAGAATGATTTAAGCATACGTCTCAATCTCTTTCGAATCAGAGATATGGGTTGCCAATGACTTGAGCATACGTCTCAATCTCTTTCGAATCAGAGATATGGGTTGCCAATGACTTGAGCATACGTCTCAATCTCTTTCGAATCAGAGATATGGGTTGCCAAAGCTAGAATGATTTAAGCATACGTCTCAATCTCTTTCGAATCAGAGATATGGGTTGCCAATGACTTGAGCATACGTCTCAATCTCTTTCGAATCAGAGATATGGGTTGCCAATGACTTGAGCATACGTCACTATTCATGACAGAGGTAGCTTAAGTTGAGGAAAACTTGAGCGTACGTCACTATTCGGGATAGAGGTAGCTTAAGTTGAGGAAAACTTGAGCGTACGTCACTATTCGGGATAGAGGTAGCTTAAGTTGAGAGAAACTTGAGCGTACGTCACTATTCGGGATAGAGGTAGCTTAAGTTGAGAGAAACTTGAGCGTACGTCACTATTCGGGATAGAGGTAGCTTAAGTTGAGAAAATCTTGACAATTCGGAGGTTGTCACCTAGCGTTATCCCGTTATAACGGAATTAACGGAGGCGACTGGGAATAGAGCTTGATTGCTTAGGAGATAAGGGATATCTTCTGAAGACGATATTATCTCAGATAGAGGATAACGAGGATCGGAGGCCCAAGTGGAAAGTCCAAGGGAAAAATCGTAATTTTTGCTCAGAGCGAAAGAGGCCGCCCGGCATGAGAGGCTGGAAAAAGAAGCCGCACGGCTGGAAACTTGATTTTTACAGATTATTTAAAACAGATTTGAACGGGCTATTGGGCATTGTTGCCGCCCATTCAGCCGAGAAAGAGAGAGAGGAGAGAAGAAAGAATTTCGAAATTCTTTGAATTCCCTTGCTTCCCTTGATTTGAGATGGATCAGGGAGGAACACCAAGCGAGGCAAGCAAGGAGGAATGTCTCCGCGGCCGCTAGATGGAGGAGGAAGGAGCTTGTCCGGACGGATAGGAAGTATGACTTTCTCACTCCTCCATCGGAGCTCTACCCGGGAAGGAGGGAGCACAAATCGACGAACCCGCGATCGGTTGGGGTAAGCGTTCTTATTTGGCTCAAATCCGATGATTTTGCTTGATTTTTGAATAATTTAGGGCTTAACCCGAACTTAGGAATTTTCTAGGATTTTCTTAGGATTTTTGAATGATTTTGAGATGCATGAACAACCTATGAGGCTAAGAATATGCAATGTGTAATTTGTTTGACAAAAATAATGGGAATGACCCACTTTTTTCTCGCAAATAAAGTAAGAATGAGAAAAGTGTCTAAAGTGAGACGGAGTTCTTGCATGTGCTAGAACTAGGTCAAGATTTTGAGAAAACATGATTTCGGAAGATGAAAAGGATTCATGCATGCCATGTTTTGAAAGAATAATGCTTATGTGCAAAGAATTGTGAAAATTGTGATTTTGTGCCTTAGGAAAGCAACGTGCTTAAAATGACGTGTTTCAAATGATGAAAGTCACGTTTTTGATGCAAAAGATGCTAAAAAGACTTGTATGAATGCTTTTCTTTTGAAAAAATATGTGCACTTTTGTGACTATATGCATGCTTTTGAAATGAGATGAAGGACTGACGCTTCTTTTTTGATGTGCTTGTCTACAGGAGAACAAGTCTAGGGGACCATCTGAGATAGCAGTGAATCTTTGGCAGAGGATGCCGGATTTTGAGAAGAATGGGGTGAACCCTAAAGAGTTGGTGAGGGCTACCAGTCTAGACGCGTTTGTGGAGGCCATCGGCACGGGAATTCACATCACCTCAAAGAGCAAGGGCCTGGTTCAGGCTCTTTCTGAGTTTTGGTGGGACTCTACTCATAGTTTCCACCTGAGGGAGAGCTTGCTGCTGACTCCTGCCCCGATTTTACGGCGATTGCGGCTGCCGGTTCACCGGGAGGCCCGTGACTTGGAGAGACCACATTACGGTGAGGAGTTCCGAGCTTTGGTTGGATTTGAGCTGATTCCCAAGGGATTGGGTATGGAGATGAGGAATGTCGAGGTGGCGATCCAGAAGCTGCATGCGGGACTTTGCTTTGGTAGTGACGTGACTACCCACCCGGCTGGTTAGAGCTTTCGTGTGGTTGATCTTTGTCGGTCACTATCTTTGCTAATTCGGGACGCTAGCCATGACTTGCCTCCTTGACTCTTTGGTTGATGTGGATGGGATAGGGACGGTCTCTTGGGGAGAGGCCGGATTGGCTAAGTTATACTTCTCTCTGGACATGTAAAGTCGAAACAAAGCTGCTTCTATGGATCGCTTCTCATTTGCCCTTGAGGTAGCCTCTCTTTCTCTTCTCTTTTCTCTTTTGTCTTGAGACTTTTTATGAGAAAAATGACCTTTTGATGTTTTTGAACATGCAGGCTGGTTTTGCGAGGTGATCGGGTTCTTTCCTTGGAACCAGCAGAGTGATACCACCATTTTCCCTGCGATGGTTATTTGGAGGAGATGTGAGGGATAGGTTCACGGGAAGACCCGGATCACTTTCGACTACAAGATGGTGAAGCTTGTGCTCAATAAGGATGGACCGGATGGAGTGGACTTCTACCCACAGGGCGGTATCCGGAGATTTTGCTTTGGGAGATGCTATTGAGGTGACAAGGCAGAGGAGGTGGCTCAGGGCTGACTTGCGACATCATATATACGGGGACCGTTTCTCGAGCGGCATGGTCATGTCCCTCCATTGGACGCCATTACTCCACACGATCCTCCGGCACGGATGCTGCAGCCCGAGGGGCGCGGGCGGATGAGATTGAGAGGTACCGGGGAGGTATAGGCTGCGGAGGAGTATTTTGACATGGGTACCCCCTACGCTATGTTTGTGGAGCGGCGCACGAGGACGCCACGAAGGCGCGAAGGCGGCGGTCACTCGGGGATATGGGGAGGATGAGCCTCTTGACCCGCCTATCCCTCCTGCACACCTCTCATACGTCGTACACGGAGTACCGAGGAGGATGAGGATTCCTGTCACGACACGAGGAGCCCCAGTATACCTTGCCACCTGATAGCACTGTGAGTATACTCTTAGGGTCTTATTCCCTTTTTAGCTTTCAGATTTTCTGTTTTTTTTGCAATTTTACGAGATTTTTGAGATTTTACGAGATTTTCGAGGTTCCGGCTCGCACCTATGACGGGTTGGTCGGGCGTAACGGGGTTGGAAAGACGTGTGCCGATCCTTGGTCAAGAAGCTGGCCTGCGCTACTAAAGCGTCAACAAGCGTGCAGGAGCCTGTGCGCAAAAGGAGGCATGTCGGGGGCGCAGCATCCTCTTCCTCGGCTTCGGAGTATTCATCCAGTGCCAGGCCTCAGGGGCGAGGTCCTAATGCTGATATCTTGGAGCAGCTGGCGGAGTACGAGCACGACAACATCCCTCTTTCCGATGCGAGCGACCAGGAGGACGTGATGTGAGAGCCTAGCGTCTATGAGCTGAGCAGCGATGAGGAGGAAGAAGAATCGGAGGCCTAGGAGGTCTCTAGAGTAGATTTGGAACAAAACAAACAATGAACACTTTTTTATGCACAACTTGTTTATTTTTTGCTTTATTTGGGCGCCGATGGGGCGAAGACATTGTATTTACGCTTTATTTACTTTTCTAATTTATGCTTTTTCAATTTGCATATTATCTGAGCCTCGGGGCGACTTTTTTGCTTGGAATTGGAAATTTGAAAGCTGGGCCAAAATAATATATAATGATATAAAACTGCTTGGGTGGCTTCCGGACATGTTTTTGTACAGGTTTTGGTTGAAAAAGTGGGGTGAAAACTCCCTTGGGCAGCAACTTTGGTTGCTGCAGAATTTTTTCTGCAAAGGGCTAATGAAGCCGTGCGGATAGGTCTCTGGGGCAAATGTAGTCGTGCGGCTCATAGTTACATGCGGGCCGGTTATTTTACGAATAAAAGCAAGGCTTGGCCATTTCATTTCATTTTCACTCTAGACTTGTCCCAATTGTTCCCAGAGCACATTTTGGACCTAAAGACACCACCTTTGATCACTTTTGCGATGGAGAGGCCCGTTAGACTACAAAGGGGGAAGAGAGACCATTTTCTGTCCGGTCTTCAATCTTGGGCGAGACATAACTTCCAAAATCACAAGGGGCTGCTTGATTCTTCCTTCAAGATCAAGTCTTTATGGCATTTGAGGGATCTCCCGCCCGATTGGGACTGTTGAGAGCCGCGGCAAAGTTCAGGACGTCCGGAGACATGTTTCTTGCTTTTCTTACAACGAAATCGTCCCAATGCACGAAGACTTCAGAGCCTTGATTGGGGTCCCGAGAGTGAGGCTATATCTATTCCGCTGATCGGAGACGTGCGCGGTGGCGGTAAAGCTTGCATCTTTTACGAGATTCCTGCAGGAGAGGCGAGGAGATGATGGTAGCTTCGGACAGGATTGACCTTTCCGAGATCCCGGGCGGAGTTTGGATCTCCCGGCTATGGCTGCTACCATGGTGGCTATGGACGCATTTATCCTTTGCGTCTTTTCATTCGTTCTTACCGCCGAGTCCGTGGGGATTTGTCACGGTGGTCTCTGGACATGGTCGAGGCTGCAGGCTGGGAAGGATATCGTCCCACTTGGTTTTGGGGAGACTTTGCATGGGATCTACGGGATGGCTCGGGAGACCATTTCATGAGGTCGGGAGTCCGGCTATGTTGACTTTTTGGCTGCCCGGAGGAGAGGCTCGGGGCTTTGCACGGGGCTTTGCCGACTCGGTGCCCTTGGGTGATTTCTCGGAGAGGTGCACCTAGGCGGCGGGAACAGAGTAGGCGGGAGGCGACGATGGCTAGGCTATCCACTTCGGACATCCGTTGGTGGATTCCTCATTGGAGGTTGCGAGACCGGGAGGATATTTCAGGAGTCTTATGCTTTGTGAGGGTTCCGGGGATTACGCTGGTCATCCTTCTACATACCTGCTTGGTATCCGGGCGGTTTGGGGCTTTACGGGAGCCTTTGAGTGACTGGGAGGACATCCGGACCATGGAGGTGATGTCTCTAGACATGAGGGACCCGGCCCGGCTTCACTTTTTTCTCGAGGGCTTGGACATACACTACTTTCCCACCCGGGGCTATCTTTAGGAGCAGGAAGAGCACGATCTTGACCACTGTCTACTTGGGTAGTACGAGAGGGAGATGGGAGTGACTCGGGTTATCTTGGAGGATAGACGCCGAGTTTTATTGGGGGCTGACCACGACTCGAGTAGGACTACGAGGGAGACCGAGGCTAAGGCGAGTTGCCATAACCAATCGAGGTGACTTGGTCGGGGACATGGAGGCTCGGTACAAGAGGTTGTCCGAGGTTGCTCATTTGGCGGAGTCTCAGAGGGCGGAGATACGGACTCGTGCTCGTATAGCGAGAGCGCTTATTGACACGGGGGTGGTAGAGGCTCCGGTGAGGATACCGAGAGGTCGGGATGAGGGATACCGACATTATTGAGAAGAAAAGGAAGAAGACTCGACGAGGCCGAGGAAAAGGGAAGAAGAGGCGAAGAAGACTCGGCGAATGACGGTGACAAGTCTTTTCTCAAGATCCTCTTATTGCCATTTGCAAACACATTAGTTTATTTAGGCATTTTATTGTATTTTAGATCTTTTTAGCGGGTTAGCGAGTCAAGAGGTAGACCGTGCTTGAACTCATCAAGAAATTTTTGACTTGTAATGAACAAGAAATATTATTTTAGAAATTAATCAAGACATGTTTCATGGAAATTCAAATGTCTTATTACTTGGGACCCGTTTTATGAAAACTGAAATACCCTTTTATTTATTGCTAAGGACGCACTTTATGGAAGCTTTATTGCCCTTTTTTTATTGTTTAGACCGAACCATATATGGCTGCCTACGTTCCCCTTTTACAAGAAAGGCTAAGGGGCTCAGGTCTTCGTAGTTCATTCTGGTGAACTAACAAAACTAAGTCTCTCTTTTTTTTCTGTGCAACCCTGTTTTTTGCCTAGACCGCCCTTTTTGGGTTTTTCAGCCTAGCTGGGTATTACTCTTTTTGCACTAAGATTTTTTTATATATTTATTTTATTATTATTTTTATTATTTTTTTTTTTCGTGCAACCCTGTTTTTGCCTAGACCGCCCTTTTTGTGGTTTTCGGCCTAGCTGGGTATTACTCTTTTTGCACTAAGATTTTTCTTTTTTTTTTTATTAGACATAGTATCTTCGGAGTTTATCACCGTTGACTGGGTGGACAAAGGGATTGCCATCCAAGTCTGCAAGCTTCATTGCTCCTCCTGACAGTATCTTACGCACTACATAAGGGCCGATCCAAACGGGTTCCCATTTTCCCGGGGGTTGTCTACGGTAGGGGGCTTTACTTTCAAAGCACTAAGTCACCCTCTTTGATGTTTCGGCTTTGACTTTCTTATCAAACGCTCCGGCCATTCGCCTCTGGTAGTCTCGGGTGTGCTCCATGGCTTTGAGCCTTCTCTCATCGAGCAAGGCCAATTCATCATGCCGGCTTCGTAGCCATTCTACTTCGTTGACACTTTGTTTTCCGGGAGGACCCTTAATGACGGGATTTCCAACTCCACGGTAACCTTTGCTTCCATCCCGTAAGTTAGGGCAAAAGGAGTTTCTCTGTGGCTGTTCGACAGACGTTACGCCCAGCGAGTGCTAGGTGCGGCTTTTCGGGCCAATCACGACAACGGGTGGCCATCTTCCGGATGATCCGCTCGAGTGTCTTATTAGCAGCTTCCACGGCTCCATTGGTCGAGGTGCATGCGGGGACGACTTGTGGCGAGTAACTCACGGGTCGACGACGGTCTATCGCGGTCTCCTTCGAAGTGTGACCCATTATCGAAATGATCTCGTTGGGCACCCCATATCTGCACATTAGGTTTTCTTTGATGAACTCGGGCCACTTTTACGGAAGTGAGGACCTTGTAAGACTTGGCCTCTACCCACTTGGTGAAGTAGTCGATGGCTACCAACACGAACTCGTGCCCATTGCTTCTGTCGGGGCTATTTTCCCTATCACGTCAATGCCCCAAGTTGCAAAGCGGCCAAGGAGTCGTCATGCGGTACAGGTCGTGAGGTGGGAGATGGTTGAGGTTGGCAAACCGCCGGCACTTGTCGCGAGGTTCGAACGTCTTTGGGCCTTGATCTGTCTCCATGGAGATCCGGTAGTAACCCATTCGAGGATCACTTGCATCGGGGCTACGGCATTCATGTGAGGACCGCAAGTACCATTGTGGACTTCGGTCATCAACTCTCTGGCTCTTTCTTGAGTGACACATAAGAGGCGTGGTCCTTGATAGCATTTCTTGTACAGGTTGCCTCCTAGGATGACATAATGGGAGGCCAACCTTTTCAGGGCTCGCAAGCTTTTGGCTCTGACACCTTCTTTTGGTCTACCTTCTTCGTCTCTGAAAGCTGACTCTCCGTCTTTGAGGAATTGGTAAATCGGATTGTACCAAGGTTCCTTTATAGGCTCGGGTCCCAGGTCCACTTTACAACAGAAGGCTGGGGCTTCTCTTCTACCCACTCTGAAGGGCTTTATGGCTTTTCCCTCGGGGATCTCTACCAATGAGGCTAGAGTAGCTAGGGCATCTGCGAATCTGTTCTTTTCCCTCGGCAGGTAGTGGAAAGTCACTTCTCTGAACTGTCCAGTCAACTCCTCCATATGGGCATGATACCGTTGCAGATTAGGGTCCACAGTCTTGTAAGTGCTCCAATTTGAGCTTGTTAGAATTTTCGTTAGAAAATTAACGAAAGTCATAACAATTACTAACATTCCTAACAATCCTTACTTTTCTAACAAAGTGAGGGTAAAATAGGCATTGTTATTTAAGGTTAAACCTTAAAAAGAATCTTAAAAAAGAAAAACAAAAGAATAAAACCACAAATAGAAATGCTGGAAACATAATCTGGCTGGTCAATTTGAATTTTGAAAAGAAATATTCCCCTTGTCCAAAGCTGGAGCTGCATTTAATGAACAGTGCACGCTGAGGGGACTTGTCCGCGCGGATGGGATTGTCAATTTCAGAGGGCTATAAATTGAGCCCTCCAGTCACAAAAATAAGGAGGAACAACACATTTTGCACCGAACCTCTGGCGAAATATAGAGAGAAAACAGTGAGAATTCTTCAAGAATTGTCACCTTTTTCTCTCCAATCTTTCCCAACTCATACTCATCCACTCACTCTCATATTAAAGCCCTAAACACTCATACACTCAAGCCAAACACTCAAGAACACAAGGAAGATTGGTAAACCCTCCTTCTCCTAACCCTAAATCTCATCCATGCATGCATCTTCAAACTACAAAATGTAGTTCTTTCATCTTCTTGCTCTAGATCTAAGAAGATCACCATGGAAGACCATCTCCATGGATGATCTTCTACAAAGATCAAAATTATTTTCAAGCTCTCTTACTTTCTTGCAAAGAAAACTCATTTTCAAAACCCTAAAAACCATTTTCAAGCATAAAATCTTGATTTCAAAGGATAAAATTCCCCTTCCCAAGCAAATGAAGTGCTTAGTCCTAATGTACCCCAAGGATGGTTTGGTATAGTTGATTCACCACTAAAATGTCTAGTGATCACTAACCAAAACCTAGGGAAATGGGGACAAGCATGGATGCAAAACCCCCCTTAAAATCATATTTTCTTTCTTGAGAAGTTGCTGTCCAGTAGCAATTTTCTCAGACCTCAGTCCATGGTCTAATTTTTTGGACACAGATTAAATTGGAATTTGGTGTTGACTACAAAACACTTTTTTTAGCCAAAATCCAGAGCTTTCCAGAAATATTTTTACTTTATTTTTTGGGTGAGAAAAACTCCTCTTTTCAAATTTTCTTTCAGAGGCTAGTTCATCAGCTTCTGGGAATCCAGATCTCATATCTGAGGTTTCCAGAAGGTTTTGACCCCTCAAATCTTCTCCAAAATGGAAAATTCCTTCGTACAAATCTTATTTAAGGTGTCTAGAACAACTTTTATTCTCTGAGTTTATCCAGATTATGAAGTTTTAAGACCCTTGAATACATTTCAAAATCAAAGGTCCACTGCCTTTTTCATTCTGGCAGAAATGGCTCTCAACTTCAAAAGGTCTTTTGAGTACCAAATCTCAACCCAAAAATCTTCCAAAAAATCATGGGATCAGTTTAAAGTCTTGAAAAGATATCCCTATTTTTACTTTTCTGAGTTTCAAAGTATTTTGGCCAAAACACACACACACACACACAAATGATTTTCAGCTTGGAAGACTCGTTTTACGAGGCGCGTCGGGTGCACACTAACGTCCTTCCCGACGCGTAACATGACCTCCGAACCTAAATCTATGATCTCGGGCTTTTTTCAAAGTTTTGGCCCTCAAAATTAAAATGGCGTGGCGACTCCGTTTTCGTTGATTTTCTTTCAAACAAAAAATGGGAAAATTTTCGGATGCACACATCATCACAGTGGCGACTCCGCTGGGGACTAAGCTTTTTTTTAAAAAAAAAATGGTATTTGGTATATTGGTGGAAACCACTAAATTTCCCGTTATCGCCTCCTAACACGAGTCGGGGATAAATTGTGGTCTAACAATCCCACGTACCGGTATCACCGTTTTCAAAAAAAAAAAGCTTTTGAGGGTCAAGCTTCCGTCCCGGCTTTGAAAATCATTTTTGTGTGTGTGTTGATTTTTGCACAGTTTTCATGTTGCTTTGGCCGCCTCGGAGAAAGTCAAAATTTTGACTGTCGGAATGATGTCCCTAACTGTCGGAATTTTCGTGCTTACGTGCTTATGTGCTCATTAAATTTCAAAAAAAAAAAATTTCAAAAAAAAAAGAAAATTTCCAAAAAAAAAATCATGCATCATATTTTTAAGACTCATAAAGAAATCGCTATTTTACTCAGAAAAAGAATATAGACTGCTTGCACACTACGCGCACGTGACCGTACACTGCACACTACGTCCTTAACCCGGGGAAATCCTTGTCGCGGTCCGTTTGGTCTTATTACGCCTCTCGGATGAGCACATGACTACCCAAACATCCCATGGAGCCTCGTGTCGACCATGCACTTGTCCGTGACACACTTTGTCCGAGACCCGGTTGGTTTTTAGTGCAATTACGTGTCATGCCTGTCAGTGTATAGACCTTTCCTTTCAAGCCTTTGTCGGCATACCGACTCAATATCTTTCGGGGACCCTAATCGGTCGAAGTTGCCGGTTTTCCGCCGCGGACTTTGACCAAGATATTGACCAGGTGCCTTGACTTCGGCTCGGCGGCACAAATTATACACGACTCCCGGCATTGACGAGTCATCAAGGATTAATGAATATTCCATGCCTAATTACGGCTTAGCGACGACAAGTCAAGATCAATTGTGGACGCTTATCCGGTCAAATCATGCCGACTTTCGTCGAGCCCTCGGACATGATCTTGACTTTTGACGTCGGCTTTGTCCGTAATTTACATCGAATGCTCGTTAAGACTCGATTACCCGCCGAGACTTTTAGGATCGTTTTCTTTCGGTCGGTGGGACCCGCTTGCCCTATAGGACCCTCGCAGGGGCTGTCCACCTGGGAGGTCGAAATACGGGTGGAATACGAGGGGCTTATAGACGTAGTGACGGGGCCCAGCGATCCGAGAATCGAGTAGTTTGCGAAAAGAAGAGCAATCTTTTCCAGCCGATTAGGTTAATAAAACATGTTTAAGTAAACGTGAACAAATAAGCGCATGTTGCATGAGCCTAAAGCCCAAACACCTACCCTCCTTCAAATCCCGCCATCGAACCCTCGTGTCTTTCCCCCATGACTCCGCACAAGCTTGGTTTCGGAGCACCGGGTCACCGTTTGATCAGGTTGGGAAGAGTCAAGCGCGTCATCGGCTTCACCGTTTGTTAGGCTGCGGGTTTAGAATGTCTGCATCGGCCGGTAATGATGGGGATACCATCACTCCGCCTCCCGGGACCCCTCGGACAGAGCAACGGTGGAATCAGTTAGCGAGAACGAGATGAGGTTACGACAGGAAGCACGGCTAAATAGCCTTATGGAGGCTATTAAGAGTCACGGTACGGCCGCCGGCCTCAATCCAGATGGCACCTTCACCGTGGAAGAAGACGAGGATGCGGCCCACTCTCGGTCGCCACGATTACACCGGGATGCCGCCACCCACCTCCTATGGTGCCACTACAGGAACCCATGCTCCTCGATTTTCGGGACGGCCCGGCTCCCAACCACGAGACCACCGGATCCATGCGGCAGACGGCACAAATCGGTGGGGGCAAAATCGGTACGGAATGTCTTCTCATGGTTGGGGCTATCTCGGAATGCCACGGCTAATCGGGATCCCTCCTCGGTTCGGAACCGATCAATCCGGACCCTCACGGCAACGGCCACGGTTCGGAATGCCGCCAGCACTTGGTTACGGGCCACGGTCGGGAGCCCCTCCTCGGAACAGTACTAGTTCGGCCGCTCCTCACACAAATCCATTCCTCACTCGAGACTTCTATGGGTTGCCAAGCCTCCATCCCGGTGTCATCCAGAATCACCGGGACCGCAGTACCCCCGGGTTACACACCTTCACCACAAGCGGCCATGCAATTCAACAATCCGGGACGAGGCCCGCACTCAAGCCTACTTACGGGCCCCGCTCTGGAAATCCAAGTTATCCGGCTACATCGGGGCTGCCTCCACCTACTTTGCCGGTTGAAAATCAACGGCAAGCCGCGAGGTTCTACCACTTTTGCTCGAGGCTCCTACTCATGCTCCCAGGGTAACTCGGCCCGGGACAGGTTTTCACCTACGTCCCCGGATCGGCCGTTCCCTCCACCCGGTCTGCCTCCGGTGGTAGCTCCTCTCTCTAGCTCGGCCACTAGCTTGAATGCCATGGTTCCGCCACAAGACCCTCATGGCTGGTTCATGGAACAACCTGAGAAATGAAAGCGCAGATCGGTGAGCGGCGCCAAGAAGTACGCCTTCCGGCCTACGAGACCGGACTCCATTGTTCCTCTGCCCCACAAATTCGTGATGCCTAATCTGGATCTCTTTGATGGGACCGCGTGTCCGAAAACCCATTTGGACACATATACCTTGGCGATGAAAGCCAAAGGATGTACCAATCGGCGGTTGGTGACTATTTCGATCTATCCTTGAAGTCCGTGCCTTAAAGTGGTTCTTCCGTTTGAAACACGAAGCCAGGGCTACGTGGGACCAGATTACCAATGCCTTCACGAGAAAAATATAAGGCCAACTTGGAATGGGAAACAAATAGGGTTGACCTACAAACAACGGTGCGGCGTCTGATGAGAATGTTGGGGACTTTTACAAGCGGTGGAATACGGAAACTCGGTGAAATGGCCATCCCTCCTTCCGAAGAGGAACAAGCTGGACATCTTCCGGTCATGCTTGAAACCACATCGAGAGCCTCCCTCGGTCACTTCCCATACTCGAGACTTACGGGCCATGGTTAACTCTGCGGCTAAGTTTGAAAAGGCCTACAATCGGCAACCGATTGCTGCACACCTACGAGATATCGGGCTCCTCCTGCAAACACCGCCCCTGCTCTGCTAAAGGCAAAGAAATGATTAACTATGCGGGACGGGAATGTAATAACACGACTCCTTTTGCTCCCGAGAAAACCAGTAGAGCCCGGACCGCGGGTCATAAATCTCGAAAACTTTGGAATGCCCTGAATGACATCTTTAGGGGCTGGTGAAAGAAGGCTTGCTGCGGCCTTTGGAAAATTTCCAACCCGAGAAATCCGAATGCTCCCGTGGATACTACAAAGTATTGTGCCTTTCATCAAGCTCACGGACATCGGCGACGGCGCTTCACTACGAAAAAGGCAATCCGAGGGGCTAATAGAGCAAGGAAAGTTGGAAGGCCCCGAAGGGCCTAACACGATCAAGAATCCTCTGCCAAGGAACCATAATCGGTGAATATGATTGAATGCGGAGAATCTTCGCATGACCATGAAGATGCTTGATGAAGGTCCCCAAATACCGTGGCCAACCTCGTCGAGGATCCTGAATTCGGATTCCCCCTCAGCCTTGAGGATATCGAACGAATCAACCCATCTTGGTCTCATCTCAGAGACTCCTTGCAAGAATACGAGGCCCGCTATTTCTCGGATGAAGGGAAGGCCGATGCGAAGAAGCTGGGGCACATTCCGTTCAAAATATGAAAGAACCATTTATCACAAGATGGTTAGAACAATCGAGAAGAATCGAGCAAGAAAGCTTCCGGCGGGCGCTGTCTTGGGGCTTATCGGCAAAGAGGCCGAAGAGCGTGCGGAGCTAGTACACTTACGCAAATTGGCTTTGGGAGAGCCGAATATGATCCAGAGAACAGTGAAGAATCGGAAGAGGAGGATTCCTTCTATATCCTACACAGTGTCAAATACGTGCCACCCCCTCTCACTCTTCCCCCGCAATTTACGGGAGGAGAAAGGCTGAGTCACAATTACCACTTAGGAATGGGAACATATGACAATTTTTGCGGTTGCACGCACCCATATTCCCCCAACGGGTTTGATCAACGTTCCCTCTCAGCCGAAATCCCGGTAGTATGGGAAGAAGATTCCGGTGACAGCAATGATGATGATGATGACGAGAGTGAAGAGTCAGCGAGGCCCCGATCCGGAAACAATGCGGAACAATCATGCCGGAAATGAGCCCGTGGGAGCCGAGCACGATGGTGGTTATCGGCAAAAGCGGCGACGAAGAAACTTCGGAAGGCGAATATGAGGCCGAGGACATGAAGGCCATGAAGTTTCATGGATCGAGCACGTGGATGTCTTAGAATTCAACACTTTGCCTACCATGCTTTGGGGAAAGGGTTTTCGGGTGTCGATCCGGGCGATAGTCGAAAGATACGATCGAAAGAGGAAAATTAACTCCCATCCACCCAAATGAGAAGATAACCATGGTTAGATCAAATCCACCCCGAACAAAGTAACACTCCTTGTCGGGGTTACCCAAGAAGAGGTCACCTTCCCCGAATGTATGTCGGCTTTCGAGAGAAGTCCTAGAAGCGGCATGATACCGGATGCGCCTCCCACACGAACGCTATAATCATCTCCAACTCAGTATTACGAAGGGAATCAGAATGGCTGCACTATCCAAGGGATGAAATCGAAAAGCCGCCGAGTCCCGACAATAGCGACTCTTGTTGCATGATAACTATGAGCAAGGCCGGCCATGAGAGTGAATCGGAGGACGCCCTAGCTCTGTGGACCATCCAAGGGGCAACAACACAACCCCAAACCCAAAAGCTTTGTGACTTGGGAAGCGGTTATAAGGAGCCGCCCGGGGAAGGAGCCGGTGCAGCTCGGCCCCTCCTGTCACTAGACTCCGTCGGGCCCGGTGGCCAATAGCGAAAAGGGCTCCCCCATTGACCTTAGCGGCATTGAAGAAATCCGGTCAAGAGACGGCCCGATGAGGAAGTTAATACATTGTTGACCCGCTGCGAGGCGAGATCTTCCAAGGAAATCCCAAGAGCGAGATAAGAAGGCCACGAGATCAAGCACCAAAGAAGATCGCCGCCCCTATGCTAAGGCAGTGAAACTCAGGACCCGAAAAAGAGGATCCCGTGCTCACCCGGTTGAAGCAAACACGGGCCAACATTTCCCTCTGGTCTCTACTCACCTCGTCCTATCCCATGTGAAAAATTTGGAAGAAAGCTGGCTCGCACTCTCGTGCCTATTGATGCTACTCCCGATGATGTAGTACAGCTGATTGGAAACATCCACTACGGGAACATAATCACTTTCACAGATCTCGACCTCCCTCAATTTGGGGCTGATCATAATGAGCCTCTCTTCATCACGATCAATTTGGATGAACGACGCCTCCCTCGGGTCTGGTTGATAATGGGTCCGGAATGAACATTCTTCGGCCAAAGATCATGAGCTTGCTTGATATCAAGACTACGAGACTTGAAGCCTTCTTCTCTCACGATCAGAAGCTTACGACTCAACATCCCGGCAGGTCCTCGGAGTTGCTACTTTAGACCTCTGGTTTGGACGAGAAATTGATACTGTGGAATTCCGGGTTATCGACATCCCGATTACTTTCAATGCCTGTTTGGGAAGACCTTGGCTGCACCAAGTCAAAGGGGTCGCCTCAAGCCTCCACCGAGTGTGTGAAATTCGTCTCGAATGGGGATCGACGACCATTTACGGAGATTTAGTCACTTTAGAAGGCACGGATACGGGCGGAATACCTATTACAGGAAATCAAACATGACGAGGAAGGTCACATGCTAACGGGCTTCACGGTCGAGCCTCCCAAGGCCCAAGTGTGCAACATAGATGCGACGGTCACTCGGGATAAAATCCCACCGGTCTTGAAAATGATGAGAAAAATGAGCTATCTACCTGGCCTCGGTGCAGGGAAGCACCAACAAGGAACTCACAAACTCATCGAGGTGAAAGGATGAGAATACTCGCCACGGCACGGGATATGAGGCCTCCCGGTGGACCTTTGCAAAGGGAAAAAGATTTGAAGGCTGCCACGGGAAAGGTCCGGTCGACAACCCTAAATCTCTCCCCTTCGGTCCTAATTTGGTGACTACTTTGTAAAGGGTCCCACACAACCGGGGAAACATCACGAGCCCGCTCCTACGGCGGGATGGCTAAAGCTACAAGATAACCTCAACAAGTTCGGAGGAACCAAGGCTAACCCGGTCAGTAGAATGTTCCTGGACCTACCCAAGATACACAGGGCTACGGCTTGCCATGAAGAGTGAGTATACCTTCGGGCGTGCACGACACAGTGGAACAGGTTCGAGAAGCTCACAACCACTATTCCCTACGCCCGGGAAGATCCGAAACTGAATTCGGGCGCGGTGCCAAAAGCTAAGGCCACGGAATTTCCCTCGAGATGATTGGGATGGTGCGGTTATGCGGCAATTGTTCGAAGAAGAAGTCAGTGCCGGTTGATTGATCTCGGCTCGGTCAAAGAGATGATAGCGGCAATTGAGAAAGGAAAACAAAAACGGCCACAGTTCAGAGTCATGAGGCCACCAACAGCGATGCCGCTAAAGAATTGGGAAACTCTCTCGGAGCCCGTCCGCGACCAAGGAGGAAATGATCACCAAGCTTGGATTGGTCCCCGTCCCTTTGTGTCAATCTAGGACAAGTCCTCCCAGTCTCTCTGTTAAGATCGAGTCTCTAGGGTCGTCCAGATGGCCTTACGCTGAAGACTACGAGTGCAGCAAGCCTTTGTACTCCACTTTCGTTTTGATGAAATGACGAACCTTCAGTATCCCTTGATTGCCACTTTAACTAATGATGAATTAATTAATAAAAAAATTTTAATAATAATTCATTAGATAAAGAAAGCGAGACACATTAAACAAAAAAAAATCAAACAAACAAAAAAAAAAATCTTTAAGCGGAGGTTGTCAGGAAAGAGGAAAATCGAGCCCGAGGCGCGAAGAGATTTTGACGAGTGTGAATTTGGGAGCTGCGGAAGAGCCTAAAGAGCCTTGATTGGTGATTTCTTCGAAGGAATCGAAAAGGATGCTCTGCAAAGTCCTACAAAATCCTCAATTCAAAGAAAGTTGCCCTCTTCATCAAAGAAAACATCATGTGCGGATACGGGTTGCCGGCCGAAATCATCTCGAGATAATGGATCCCACTTGAAGGGGAATGTGAAAAAGCTGGCTGGCGAATTCCGAATAACCCGTCACAAGTCATCTCCTGAGGCCCCATTTAACCGAACGGAGCCGTCGAAATGACGGCAAACAAGACTACGGAAAATATCATCAGGAAAATGGTGTCAAGGCGAGATTGGCCGAGAAGTTACACGGCACTGCGGGGCTACGGGAACATCGATCGGAAACGGCAGTGGGAAACACCTTTTGCCCTCACATACGGAATGGAAGCCGTACTCCCAATCGAGCTAAGAAATCCCTCGCTCAGTATCTTTGGCTGGAAAGCCGGATCAACGAGGTCGAATGGCTCGGAGTCGCCATGATGAATTGGCCCTACTAGACGAACGCCGATTGAAGGCCATGGAACACATCCGGGCCTACCAAGGAAGAATGGCTAGAGCCTTCGACAAGAAAGTAAAGCATCGGGAGATCCGAGAAGGTGATCTCGTTCTAAAGAAAAGCCCCGGTCCGTATCAACCCCCTCGGCAAATGGGAGCTGTATGGGTCGGGCCATATGTCGTCCCAGAAGATCTTCTCGGAGGAGCCATACCTTGCGGACCTCGACGGGAATCCCTTTGTACACCCAGTGAATGGTGACAGGCTGCAGGTACTACGCGTAAAAAAAAAAACAAAAAAAAAACAAAAAAAAGAAAAAACAAAAAAAAGAGTGCTAAAAGAGTAATACCCAACTAGGTTAGAAACCCGAAAAGGGCGGCCTAGGTAAAAAACGGGGTTGCACCAAAAAAAAAACAAAAAAACAAAAAAAAAAAAAAAAAAACAAAAAAAAAAAAAAAAAAACAAAAAAACAAAAAAAAAGTTCACCGGGTTGAACTACGAAGACTGAAGCTCCTCAAAATGAGGGAACGTAAGGCGGCCGGAAACGGTTCGGTCTAAAGCACAAATAAAAGCCATACTTTGGCATCAATACAATTGATCGAGACCATGAAAGCGTCTCGAAAAACTCTAAAGCAATTCAAATATTCATTACAAGTTAAAAGCTCTTTGATGAGTCTAAGCCCGATTCATTCCTACAAGCGCAACACCTTTAAAAAGAAAACTAAGATACATAATCAAACTAATGTGTACGCCATGACAAGAAAAGGGATACTCGGAAACCTCGGAGTCACTCCAAGCCACTCGTGCTTGGCCTCTCCCTCTTCTTCCCCCTTCGAGTCTTCTGCTTTTACGAGCAGGGGAAAAATGTCGGTACTCCTCCTACCAAGCTGCGAGTATAGGGACGGGATCTATCAAACCGGCCTCTGTCGGGGCCTTAGTAGCCCTAGCGTCATCCCTCATCTCCTGTAGCCTAGGCGGTAGCATAGGAGCCCTCCTCTCCTTTGTCTCTTGACGTAAGCCTGCATAGTCGGTCCACGGCGTCTCAGCTCTGTCATGAGGGTTGGCCCTCGCCTCGGCCCTCCTCCTCTCGAAGCAGTCGAGGTCCTCCGCACCCATAATGGCCTCACGCCGTCTCAAAATAGCCACTGAGTCTCTCCCGAGATGCCTCTCATACCAATCCGGGTACCAAGTGGTCGGGAACACCGGTCTCGGACGCTGAGAATGACCCGAGGAGGAAAGGCATCATACCTCCATGCTCGGGAAAGAAATGGAA
Organism: Adenophora triphylla var. japonica; assembly: GCA_022495995.1. Lineage (NCBI taxonomy): Eukaryota > Viridiplantae > Streptophyta > Magnoliopsida > Asterales > Campanulaceae > Adenophora > Adenophora triphylla. The sequence goes on along the minus strand of JAFEMH010000970.1, from coordinate 1,859 downwards.
ACAACGAGGATCATCCATAGAAACGAGGAGCCACCACCACGGTGGCTATATCATCAAAGCCCTCCAAAGGAACTGCTCCAAGCCAAAGCTGTCTCGGGAACTAAAGCCGGAATATAGAAGCTAGGGCGAAAGCCCGGAAGCATGACCACGGGAGACCCATCCTGAAGCACTACTGCGAGTCTCCACCCGCCAATGAGGCACCGACCATCGATATCTTCGGAGTCGGCGACCCGCCATCCAACGCTCCACGAGCCACGATCATCAAAATCTACATCAACACCTCTCTGGCAAAAGTCGAGGCACGATCATATCGAGAGGTTTCCCGAAGAACCCCCAAACGCTCCATCGGCCGCGGGGTCAAGAGAAACGGGCTGCCCCGTGCATATACCGCCTTCCGGTAGCTAATCTATCAAGAGCATGAAAAGTCTCCCCCGAATCAAAGGAACGACATCTGCGCCGGGCGACGGTGAACAGACAACATCCGGCGAAGCCGATGGCGGATCCCGAAGGAATAGACCATGAACAGGGTGCCAAACATACAAAGTGCAAAGGCATCCCAATAGGCATCATCCACCAAACCTGAGGCCCCTAAATCTGTCGGGAAGACCGGAAATATCGAAATGATCGGGACCGCGGATCATACCTTGCGCTTCCTCAGGGGAAAGATGAAGGAGGACGCACAATCTGTCGGCAATGAGAAGCCCCTCAGGGCAAAGGAACCGCTATCTCTTCCACCTCACGGACCTCCAAGCAAGGCCCGAAATTCTTCGACAGTCGGAACAATCTCGTTGAAAGAAAATGAAAAGACATGCCTTCTAGTGTCTCAAAATGATGAAGAAGCTCTCAAAGAGGTCATAGTGCGGAACCAATTCCTTGAGAGACCATAAGCACCTCCACCTTGTATCTTTCTTCAAAAGAAGGACCTCCTCTCATCGCATGATCTCCGGGACCAATCCTTGAACTTGTTGAAGAATGACATTTGGGATTCTTGGGGCAATTTTGATGGAGCTTTTCTAAAGTTTTCCATGGTAGTTTTCTCTCTTTCTCCCCGAAAATGGAAACTGTTTGACATTGGGGCTGGAGAGTTGAAGAGGATATTTGAATTTGAAATAAAGCAAGACCAGGAGTCACGAACCAAAATTAAAGGACAAGTGTCGAGATGCAGAGTCCCCATGCTGGCAGGATCAGGATTGCTTTGCCATCAAAAAAATCTGCAAAAGTGATCCAAGGCTGCTACACCAAAAGAGGAATATTCCGTCCGGTTACTCGAAACACTGTGCAAAAAAAAAACCTCCCCCAAACCGGTCCATATACCAAACACCCTTGAAAAAAAAAAAACCAAGGCTCATGCAAATCCTAACATTCATCTTTGCATTGCATTCATAAAATAAAATCCTAAATTATTACTATTCCAAAAAAAAAAAAGAGTGTTGCATAAAAAAAAAACAAACAAACATAAATAAGATCCTCCAAATTATTACATACAGAAAAAGAAAAAAAAAATGTGCATAGGCATGTACCAAGATCTAAATCTCAATGCTCAAATCTCAAAAAAAAAAAATCAATCGGAGTCTCCGGCGCCCGATGTCTCCCCCCCGGCCCCTCTTGCGGCTTCGGGCCCGCCTGCCCCTCTCGGGAGCCACTGAAAATCTCGGGGCTCGGAATCGTCCTCGTCTCCAGAAAGAGGCTCATCAGGACCCGACCGGCACGCTACGATAGGGCAAGCCGAGATGCAGCGAAAAAATCCGTATCCGAAGGTGAAGGCATCGGACTCACGGGCCCCGTGCCGAAGACGACCCGCCATCTTTGCCATACGTGTCCTGCCCGTGTGGATCCCCAAGAATGACGTGATCCGAAGC